>OZ004705.1:167830637-168350185 GCA_963924515.1 Vespertilio murinus | reverse complement strand
GTGTGATTGGTGTGTGTGTGTGTGTGTGTGTGTGTGTGTGTACATGTGTATATGTATATGCACATGCCCGAGCTTGCAGGGGTTGGGGTCAGCAATGATGATGTTGCAAGCAGTCAGAAATATCAAGAAGCCCTTGCCTGACTCTCCTCCCCTCCGTCCCCTGTCTCCTCTCTGGAGCTGCTCCTGAATAACCCATCTTCACACCCAAGTTCACCCCGCTCCCCGGGGCACCTCTCGGGCTGGGGTGCTGCTGGAGGCCCGGGCAGCAGGACATTCCCCGCAGATACGGAGCCGCGCGTGGTGGAGGCAACCTTGCAGCCCAATTGGTCGGTGGCCTTTCCCGGTGAATGAAGGAGGTTTCTGTTTTAAGACACACAGTGACTCCTCGGCCGGTTGATTCACTGCCCGCAGGGAGCTGCTCTGCGAGCAGCCCAGGCTTCCGAGCCCCGCAGACATTTGCATACCCGTCCACTTCCTGCTCCGGAGCCGGTTCCGCCGCGTACCTGGGCCGGAGGGCGGCGGCGGCGGCGGCGGGCGCGGCAGGTGAGGCCGGGAGGAGCGCGACCACCCGCGGCCGGTGTGCGCGCCGCGCTGCCCAGGTGAGTGGGTGTCCGGGCGGGGGGCCTGCCCAGCCCGGCTCCTTCCCCGACCCCCCCCCGGAGGCCGCGTCCTCCGGCCCCGAAACGGGGGGGCCCTCTCCCCACCTTTAACTTGCTCTCGGGGGGAAATGACAGCGGCGGGGCCCCGCGGGACCGGGGGGCCAGGGAGGTGGGTTAGCGTCCCGGGCCGGCCCGGGAGACGGCGTCTGCGGGTTCGAAGCTGCCCGCGCCCCATCCGCGGGGAGCACTGCGCGTCCCCAAAAGTTGCGATGGGAGAGGGCCAGCCGCCCTTCCTCCGAGGAGGGCCGGGCTGGCGGAGGGAGCTCCGTCCTTGGCCTCCAGCCCCGGGAGGGAGGTGGGAGGGGGGCGCCCGAGGGCCCCGGATCCCCGCGGCGGCGGGCAGGGGAGTTGGGAGCACTCCCTTCTGGGGGGGCCTGGGGTGCAGCCCGGCCCCGTGCTGGCCCCGGGCCGCCCCCGGCCCCTCTCCCCCGCCCTCCTCCCCTCCGACAACAGCCCAGACAGACCTCTGCTGGCCCCGGACCCAGCCTTCAGGGGGGAGCAGCAGCAGGAAATGCTATGACTTTATCTGAGAAGGTAATCAAGCTCCTTGGGCCTTTTAAGTTTAAGACGGTCTCTTAGAATCAGGGCTTATTTTTAAATGAGCAGGGGGAGGGAAAAGAAGAAAGAAAGCAAATAATGAATAATAACAAAAAGAGGACCAAAACAAAAAACAAAAAACTGGGTTCCAAGTTCTCCTCCGCGTCTTGCTGGCTCTGAGCCTCTTGGGCCGTTCACTTTGGTCTGCCGAGGCCTGGCTTTCTTCATCCATAAAATGTGTGGGGCTTGGTGGTGAACGCGCATGATTTTTGTCTAAATCCCTTTCTAATAAAATGAAACTAGGGTAATGGGAATCCCACAGGGGAGCCGTGATGGGTGGTCTTAGAAGCCTTGTTTACAGCTTCTTCAAGTATATTAATTTTTTTTTTTTTTACCTCCTGCTGCCGGATGGTTAGTCCCTGGAGGAAAAGGATGTTCCTTAATCCTTTCGGACCCTCCGGCCCCCGTGATGCTATCAAACAGCTCCTGGGAGCTCAGGACCCTTCCCCACGAGCTGCTTTTATTTCTGAGTCCGTTCATCTGCTCTCAGGGCAAGAGGTAGACCCGAGGTCTGGGGTGTAAGGCTCTGAGAAAGCCGGGCAGCCCCAGGGCTCCGCGGGGGGGCTGCCCGGAATGGAGGCAGTCCTGGAGGAAAGCAGGGGATTTCTGGAATTGGTTCACAGCCCGTTGGGGTTACGCAGGAAGAGCTGTCCCGGGGAGCACGAGCCCGGAGCGGAGGCGGCCGGAGCGCTGGCCGCGGGCCTGGCTCGAGGCGGCCGCGGTGCTGGGAACCACTCCTGGGCCGGCCACTCACTGTGGGGGGGGGGGGGCCCTCCTGGGAGCAGAAAGGAAGCTGCTAAGCACATCCTGACACCATGTAAGGCTGATGACTGTGAGGGGACCCACAGAACCCTCACCCTTTCCCAAACCACTCCTTTCTTGTTGTCGTTACTGTTTCTTTCTGGGCAGCGACTCTGTCAGACCAGTTCTGACAGGCCCTGGCTCACTGGGCTGGCTGACTCAGGGCTTCTGGTGTTGCTCAACCGTTTCTGTGGAATATCCAGGCCCCGGGATAGTCCTCGTCTTGCTTTTTTACATGGCTCTCCCTACCTACCCCCGCCCTGGGATGAGAGGTCAGGAATGGCAAGATGTTCCCCGTGTGACCAGGGCCTGGTTTTATTTTCAAGTCATGGTGCTCCATTATCTGAAGCCAGGCTGACGGTGGCTCAGCCGCCAGCCTCGTGTGGATGCAGGGAGACAGACCACCCACGGTCGTTCCTAACCCGGGGCTGCAGCTCCGAGGCCGTGGCGGGAGCCTGGGAGCCGGACCGAGCATGGCCGCTCTGCTCTGCTCACGGCGTGGGGAGGGCGGGCTGACTAGAAGCGAAGTCTGGGTGGTGAACCAGCTTGTCCAGGGAAAGGCTCTTAACTCAGGGACACTCACTTCTGGAGTGAGAGAGCCTGCTTCTCTCAGGATTAAGGCGTTGGTGACTTTAAAATGCCCTGAAAATAAAAGGATCCCTGACCAAGGTGGCTCCGTTGGTTGGAGCTTCGTCCTTTGCACCAAGAGGTGGAGGCGGTTCTGGTCAGGGCACATACCTGGGTGTGTGCGGCAGGCAGCCAATGATTGATCTCTCTCTCTCTCTCTCTCTCTCTCTCTCTCTCTCTCTTTCTCTCTCTCTCTCTCCCCCTCCTCTCTCTTAAATCAATTTTAAAATAAATAAAAATTAGAAATTAAATTCATTGAGCCGAAACCGGTTTGGCTCAGTGGATAGAGTATCAGTCTGCAGACTGAAAGGTCCCGGGTTCAGTTCCGGTCAAGGGCATGTACCTTGGTTGTGGGCACATCCCCAGTAGGGGGTGTGCAAGAGGCAGCTGATCGATGATTCTCTCTCATCGATGTTTCTAACTCTCTATCCCTCTCTCTTCCTCTCTGTAAAAAATCAATAAAATATATATTTTTAAAAAGAGAAATTAAATTCATTGAAAATAAAAGCAAGAGAAGGCAGTCCTGTTTGCAGGCTTTCTTTAGCAGGCACTCGGAAAGGTAGAGGAGGTGGGTAGTTTGTCTAAGTGAAAGCCAGGTGTTTTTACACATCGCAGAATCGAGATCTCAGAAACATCTTGAATTCAAATCATCTTTCTGCTGCGGGCAGTGTTAGATTGGTCTTTAAAAAAACATGACATGAATGGGAGACGACTGATGCCGCAAAGGACACCAATGAGGCACTTGACGCTTGAAATTCCTTTCAGATCCCATGAAATGACCCCTAATGTTTGATCACATTTCCTTATCAAAGCAACCCTGCAGTCTTGGGTGCAAAGGCATCTGAGGATCGGACCCAAGAAGCCCCCACCGCGGGCCTCTCTCGTTTCTTCCCCGGGGAATTGTCACCTAGGCATTTTTAGTTCCTGAAACCCAGGCTGTCCTTTCTCCCTCTGACATTCTGTGTGTCTCCGGGCCAGCTGGCCTCCTGCTACGCCACATGTGCTTCTGTGTCTGAGTGCTCGGCTTGCTCTGTGCCTGTGTGTGTGTGTGTGTGTGTATGTGTGCGCCTGTGTGTGTGTGCGCGCGTGCGTGCACAGACCTTCCAGGAGACCAGAAGTTATAAACTGGCCAGGGGAGGTGAGTGGGCTCTCATCCCCTGTGACCCTTTGAGCTGTGCCAGTTTGGCTGGGTTCCCTGACACGACAGCTGAAATCAAGCCATTTGGGACTGACCAGGCCCCCAGCCTGCGTGTCTCCCTCCTTTCTAATCCACAGACCTGGCAGGCTGGGGTCGCAGCAGCTCCTTCGCGGGTGAAGGAAACTTGGCTCTTCTCCCCTCGAGGTTTTCCTGTGCTCAGGTTTCAGGTGTTTTTCCTTCTTCCCCTCCCAGGGTCACCGGGGCTCCCTCGGTCCCTGAATTCGCTCCCCGCTCTGTGATGTCTGCTCAGACTCTTCCTGGCTTACCAGCTGACCTCTAACACTTACCTGGATTCGCTCTTTCCGTTCCTTCCAACTGCCACTTCTCACACCCACAAATGCATAAAAATCGCAAGTTAAAGGTCTCCTACAGCCCTGGCTGGTTTGGCTCAATGGATAGAACGTCCGCCTTCGGACTGAAGGGTCCCAGGTTTAATTCCAACCGGGGACACATACCTGGGTTTTGAGCGTAATCCCCAGTAGGGGACATGCAGAAGGCAGCCAATCAATAATTCTCTCTCATCGTTGATGTTTCTAACTCTCTCCTCTCCTCTCTAAAATCGGTAAAATATATATATTTTAAAATATGTCTCCTATACCAACAAAGGTTACATTATTACAAATGTCCTTCACGGTTTCTCCGCTTTCCTTGTTTCTCTTCTCTTCTGTTCTCCTTTCTCCCTTCCCATCCCTTCCTCTTTCTCTCCTGACTTTTCCCTTCTGCCCCTCCTTCTTCACTCAGGGTCCTGGACTGAATTTAAAAATCACAAATGTGCCAAAACCGGTTTGGCTCAGTGGTAGAGCGTTGGTCTGCGGACTGAAGGGTCCTGGGTTCGATTCCAGTCGGGGGCATGTACATTGGTTGCGGGCACATGCCCGGTAGGGGGTGTGCAAGAGGCAGCTGGTTGATGTTTCTCTCTCATTGACATTTCTAGCTCTCTGTCTCTCTCCCTTCCTCTCTGTAAAATATTAATAAAATATATATTTTTTTAAAATCACAAATGTGCAGGTAGGGAAGTCTTATCTGAAACAGGCAAGCAAACAAGTAAACACCCCCTGGGCTGTTTCGAGGCTGTTCTCTGCATGTTCTTTTTTTATTTTATTTTATTTTATTTTATTAAGGTATTATCTGTGTACATAGCTTACCATTGCCCCCCCCCCCACCTCCCATTTATGCCCTCCCTCCCGAGAGTTCTGTGTTCGTTGGTTGTACTTATATTCATGCATACCAGTCCCTCGGTTGTTCTCCTATCTCCCCCCAGGTCTCCTTCCCCTCCCCGCTGTCATTTGACAATCTGCTTGTTTTATGGTGACCATCTCAGGACCCCATGAATAGAATCCGCTCCTCTTTTTGGCAGTCTGCTTGTTTTATGGTGACTATCTCAGGACTATATGAATAGAGTCAGCTCCTCCTCTGGTTTTCACTGCCCCTTTCCCTGGGTCCCACTGCTTCCCCTGGGACACACGGCTCGCCCGGGGCACTCGACCCCCTGGGACACTCGGCTCACCCGGGGCATTTGGCCCCCTGGGACACATGGCTCACCCGGGGCACTCGGCCCCATGGGACACTCGGCTCACCCGGGGCACTCGGCCCACTGGGACACTCGGCTCACCCGGGGCACTCGGCCCCCTGGGACACTCGGCTCACCCGGGGCACTCGGCCCACTGGGACACTCGGCTCACCCGGGGCACTCGGCCCCATGGGACACACGGCTCACCCGGGGCACTCGGCCCCCTGGGACACTCGGCTCACCTGGGGCACTCGGCCCCCTGGGACACATGGCTCACCCGGGACACCCTTCCCCTTTGGGGGGGTTCGGCTCACCCGGGGCACACGGCCCCCTGGGACACTCGGCTCACCCGGGGCACACGTGTTCTCTGCATGTTCATAGCCAGGGTCCAACGTGGCATCAGCCCATCGCCTCCCCGTCTGACAGCTGAGGGGAGTTCCAGAGCCGGCTTCTTCCAATCAGGCCTGGTCACGCCGGGCTGCCCTCAGCCCGACGCTGAGTCGTCCTGCCCAGGGTCTGGACAGGGGCCAGTGAATGTTCCCTGGTCTCCAGGGCTCACCACTGCTTCTAATCCTCTGGCAAACCAAGTGGAAGAACTGTTCTGTCTGGGAAATTCTGCAAGTAAACTTGGAAGTATTTATTCCCTGGAATTTGTCCCTGAGCCAAACAGTTCACTCTGAACCGACTTCCACTAAGCAAGCCGATGTCATGAAAGTTTGCATGCATTTGGACAGTAAACAAAGAACATCAACGCGTTTTTTTTTAAAAAAATTTATTATTAAATCCATGACTTTTAGACAAAAAAAAAAGACTACTCCCTTGGGAATGAAGTAAGACCTGGAGTGTCTGTAATTAAAAAGTATTTGCAACTGGGTCCGAGGATCCTCCTAGCCATCCATTTATATATTTATTTTTAAAGTCCACCTGAAATATTCACGCTCTTTGTGACCCTATTGTTGACCCAAAAGAATGCTTTAAAAATAAAAAAAAAAATCCAAGCAGCTGGTGAACAGCCGCAGGCCTTGATTGCTTGGAGCTGGCGATGTGGTTTATTAATTACTCAGGCAGCTCGCTGCTGCCCTTCCTCTGTTTCTTGCGCTGCTATTTGTCTTCTTCCGGGGACATAACACCTTCATTAAATCCCATCCGTCCTTGCCTCAGAGGCATCCCCTGGAAGATACCCCCTCTCTGGCTGCATCACCATTTATCACCGCCCTTTGTTTGTGCTCTGTCAACCAGTTTTCAATTTATTTTGAATTCAGCGTATGATTAAAATTTAATGAGATCCAATCAAGTGCTTTTCTCCAATCAAGATGCCCGTGCGGTCTCATCCATACCCTCTATTGTCACGGCCTGGCGGAAAGCCACCCCAGGTTTGCAGCCTGGCGATTGGTTGGAGCACCCGGGTGCCTGTATCCACCCCTCCTCACCTTCAAGGTGAGCGGTGCTAACACACGTCCATTTCAGAAGGGCTCTCTCCGTCTCTCCCTGCCAAATACCTGCATAAAGCAAAGCTTCCAAATGAGAGCATGGTTGAGTGCGCAGGCTCTGGTGCTGAACTGCTTGCATTTGAATCCTATCTCTGCCGCTTGCTGGCCATGTGACCTTAGGAAAGTTACTCAACCTCCTTGGGCCTCAGTTTGCCCATCTGTAAAATGGGGCTGACGATAGCGCCTACCAGATAGGGTGGCTGCGAGGGTGAAATAAGTCAATACGTGTAAAGCACTTGGGACAGTAAATGGTACATTGTAAATATCCAGTGAAGAGAAGCAATCATGACTCACAAAGCATAAGATTTCTTAAGTATATCCTTTGCATTACGTGTGTATTTTGATTTTACAGCCTAGTCCTGTGGTCGCAAGCCACATGTGGCTCACTGGCCCCTTGAGTGTGGCTTTTCCACAAAATACCACAGCCTGGGCGAATCCATTTTGAGGAAGTGGCGTCAGAAGAAGTTTAAGTTTAAAAAATTTGGCTCTCAGAAGAAATTTCAGTTGTTGTACTGTTGATATATTTGGCTCTGTTGACTAATGAGTTTGCCGACCACTGGCCTAGTCTATCTCAGAGTTTGGTAAACTACAACCCTCAGGCCAAAAAAATGGCTCAAGGTCCTGTCTGTACTAACTAAAGTCTCACTAAAAATTGTTTTCATATTTTCAGAGGGCTGTTTAAAAACCAACAAACCCTCAAAGGCAGAGTATGAGGCATATATAGTCCACAAGGCATGAACTGTTCGCTATCTGGACCCTAAGAGAAAAGCCCCAATCTATGTGACTTCAATGGGAAGAGTTAGGTGATGTATAGGCTGGATTCAGCTTTGACCAGGAAAGCTACCTAATGAGTCCCTGTCTGTGGCACAGGATGGCAAAGTGACACAAAGTACACCGCCCATAATCCAACTTGTTTTAAGGACCGAGGGAGATATGTATCAAATGTGCCTGAAATGTTCATTAGTTAAGTCCCCAGACATCATGTGTAGATGCTATTGTTAGCATCCAGGTGTAAAACCAGTGAACAGAGTGTAGAAGCAGTCCCCAGACCAAAATAATAATTTTGCTGGCCATGTGACCTTCGTCAAGTTACTAAACCTCTCCATGCCTCAGTTTCCCCATCTGTAAAATGTGGCTGGCAATAGTACCTATTAAATAGGGTGGTTATGAAAGTGTTGTAAAAATAATAACAAAATAACTTTTTATTTATTTTTAAATATATTTTATTGATTTTTTTTACAGCGAGGAAGGGAGAGAGAGTTGGAAACATTGATGAGAGTCATCAATCAGCTGCCTCTTGCACAACCCCTACTGGGGATGTGCCCGCAACCAAGGTACATGCCCTTGACCGGAATCGAACCTGGGACCTTTCAGTCTGCAGGCCGACGCTCTATCCACTGAGCCAAACCAGTTTCGGCTAACTTTTTATTTTTTGAGAGCTTGATACGGTCCGGGCCCTGCAGTCAGCGCTTTAATTACATCTTCTTCTGACCCCACCGACGCCTAGGGAGCAGGTGTTGCTAGTTTCCCCATTTGACGGAGGAGAAAAATGAGGCCCAGAGAAGTTAAGTAATTTTCTCAAGTTCACACGTCTAACCATGCAGCTGGCAGAGGAATCGTGTAAACCTAGGGGGGTTGGCTCTGGGGCCTGTGCGCTGACACACACATATTTCCCCACATTCTAGAACCATGTGTTGACTCGGGGCAAGCCCATCTGGAAGACAGCAGGCACGGTGAACTGTGACTGTGCGCGGCTTGTTTCCCACCAGGCCAAGCGGGGGCTGGTGGGCATGCCGCAAGGCAGTGGGCAGGATGCGAGGAAAGAAGCTTTCCGATGAACTGTGAGATCAGAAAGTTCGAGTTGTGAAGACTAAGAGGCTCCGTTTCAAGAAATGAATATAATTTAAGTCGGGGTGATCTGAAGGAGAAAATGAGTGCTGGGAACAGACATCAGCAGAGTTGGAGGCAGCTCAGGAGGTTTGAGAGAATGGGAGAGGGGGGAGGGAGGGAATGGAAAATTCTATGACTGGGACACCAGGGAGCATTGTCACATGGGATGTTAAATTGGCTGCCATCTGGGGTGAGATCTTATCTGCAAATCCAGGGCCGAGGAGAGGAGCTAAGAGGAGGGTCCCGGGCCGAAAGGAAGCCACAGAGAGAGAGAGAGATCTGGGCAGAGAAAACGGGCAGAGGGATTAGCAGAAAAGTGGGGTCAGAATCCAAGAGCTAGCACCACAGCTCGCAGCCCAAAGAGCAGGGGGTTCCAGAGGAGGAAAAACAGTGTCTCTCGGGTCAGCTCAGAGAGAGTCAGAACCACACGACTGTTTTAGCCTAGCTGTGTTTTAGCTTAGACTGGCCTGCGTCCCTTAGCTTGTGCTCATCCCGTCCTGTCCCCACCTGGGCCATGCTCTCCTCTCCTGGGTGGTCTCAGCTGGGCCTCATTCCCACCGGTTCTAATCTTTGTGAGCATCTGAGTCACTAGTAGAGCTTCTTTCTCTCTCTCTCTTTTTTAATCCTTTAAGTAGATGCATAGACGCTTGGTACAAAATTGAAAAGGTATGAAATGCTCTGAAAAGCAAGACCCCCTCCGGCCCCTGCTCCCAGCCATCCGGGTCCTTTGCAGAGGCGACCGCCGAGCGGGGTTCTGACGGGGTGGTGTGCGCACACACAGCTCAGAGGGTACACGGGGAGCACGCTCTGCCTCCTGCGCTTCGCCTTTTTAACTCCACAGTAAATCTTGGAGACAGTTGCACACCGGATCACACAGCACTCTCTCGGTCTTTTTGGAAAGACACGGTGTTCATCGCGCAGCTGGACCACAGTGTAAAACACCAGACCCTCTTTGGGCACGTGGCTTGTTTCTGCTCTTAGCTGCTCCGCACACCGCCTGTCCTCACGGCCGCTTCATCTCTCAGGGCTTCATTTCACGTATCGCCGGAGAGGAAATTCTTAGAAGCGAAATCACTCGGTCAAAGGGCAGCTGGTGACTGCCAGATTGTATGGTTACACTCCCCTTGGCCAAGTATGAAAGAACCTTTTCCCCAGCGGGACTCGAACAAAAACACACAGGAGCCCCGGCCCCATCTCGGCCCCTGTGGGCCCCTGTGCTGTGGCTCAGAAGGAGGATCCGAGCCGGAAGCCCCCTTGGGCTCCTGCCCACCTCCTGCCCCTCCCTTCCCGCAGGGATTTGCCCGGGTGAGGCAAGCGCGACCTCCAGGCCCGACAGGCTTGGCATTCGTGTCGGGGTGATGACGCCAGCATGGGGTCTCACGGGGTTCTGACTGGCAGGTCTCCTGTCCCCCTCCGGGTCAGAGCCTTCTTCTAGGTCCTCGCTAAGAAGGTACACAGGGAGCACGCTCTGTTACGGGGTTTCCCCCTCTGTAATCCAGGTGTCACCCTTGTTAGCTGGAGACTGGAGCACAGGCCTTGCTCGGTTACAACCATGTGGACATCACGTGGAGACTGTCCTGGAATAAAACGGGGGGAAATGGAACTGAGGGACTTTAAAAAAAAAAAAAAAAAGTAGTCTTTTTACAATATTGACGTTAAAGACCAACAAATAAAACTGCCAGGAGCTGGAACCACAACACAACCCATTACCCCGCCAGGGTCCTCTGATGTGTGACGCCCTCAGGAGGGTCCAGGGCTGCCAGGCACCCACCTGGTAGGCGCAGGCCTGCCCCACCCTCTGCTGTTCTGGGCGAAGCTCTGAGGAGGCACGACCAGACCAGCTGCCTTGTCGTCACATATCCCCGCCACACGGGGTGGTGGAGTGACCTTTATTCTGTAAGAGCTATTGTGTCAACTCTACCCATGGGTGGGGCCTCTTAGGCATGGCCCAGGCGCACCGTGGGGCCTGACACTGAGCGGGCACTAATAAAATAGTAGAGAGAGAGAAAGCGAGGAAGTGGGAAGGGTACCCATGTGGTATAATTTAACAAACCCTGAGGGCTTGGTACACCCAATAATCCCTGCTACCTCTCACGGAGCCTGACGTTCTCACTTTTCCTGATGCTGCCAGCTTGATGGGTCTGCCACCTCTTCAAAACGGGCATCAATCACTGATTCACTCAACAAATATTTATTGAGCACTGCTGTGTGCCAGGTACAGTTCTAGGTACTGAGAATATAGCTGTGAATAGAGCGGTCAAAAAATCACACTTTTGCCCTAGCTGGTTTGGCTCAACGGATAGAGCGTCAGCCTGCGGACTGAGGGGGTCTCAGGTTCGATTCTGGCCAAGGGCACATGCCTGGGTTTCGGGCTCCATCCCCAAAGGGAAGCATGCAGGAGGCAGCCAATCCATGATTCTCTCTCATCAATGATGTTTCTATCTCTCCCTCTCTCTTCCTCTCTAAAATCAATAATATATATATATATTATATTTTATATTTATAAAATAAATATAAAATCACACTTTTAAAGCATGAACTTTAAATTTTTTTTGGGGGGGGTGACAAACAAAGACTGTATTAGACATTTGTATTTATAATATGCATCTTGTAGCATCTCCTATGAGGATAACTGCTAGAGAGGACAGTACGGCAGGGAGGAGAGTGAAAGGGGCACGTGAAAAACTCAGAGAGGACAACCAGGGCGGCCTCACTGAGAGTGACGCCGAGGGAAGACCTGAGGGAGTGAGAAGGGAAGCCATGCAACTCGGGGGGAGAGAGTGTGCTGAGGAGCAGGAATAAGAGCAAAGGCCCTGGGGTAGGGCCTTGGTTTCCTGTTATCCGTTTTGTCTCTTGATCTGACCACAAGGTAGGGGAGATGTTTTATACGTCTCTAGAAATAATTCTGAGTATCTTTTGCTCCATACCCATCTGTACTCTTGAATAGGCATTGCCTATTGTTAATAATAATAATAATAATAATAATAATAATAATTCAGTGTATGCTGACGGAGGACACCCAGCAGAGTTGGACACAGAGCAGGTTTCACTAATTATTTGCTGTTTGGACATTTGATGGGGATAGGTTTAAAACATCGGCGTTCTTTTTTTTAACAGATTGTTAATCCCATGGCTTTACTGGGCGGCTGCTCTTTACCACGCCAGGGGATTCCCCCCTCCGAGGGGCCCTTTGTTCATGTCACACCAGTTTTTAAAAATATATATATGTTTTATTGATTTTTTACAGAGAGGAAGTGAGAGGGATAGAGAGTCAGAAATATCGGCCAGCTGTCTCCTGCACACCCCCCACTGGGGTGTGCCCGCAACCAAGGTACATGCCCTTGACGGGAATCGAGCCCGGGACCCGTCAGTCCGAAGGCCGATGCTCTATCCACTGAGCCAAACCCGTGAAGGCCATTCCAGACCAGTTTTAACTGCAGAATCCACCGTAAGCTGGGCCTCAGATTCCCAGTTCGGAGAGGCGTCAGCACTTGTCATCTTTTTTACTGCCCCCCTCCAGCTCCGCATCAGCTCCTCCGCTAGAAGAGCAGACTCCGCAGCTTTTGCTGTTGCTTAGGGAAGCACTTGTAAGGTTTTCACACTTGGAAACCACCGGTGGCCCGTGGTACCTGAAGTGTGGGCGATGAGAGAGAACCAAGCCACAAGAAAGGGTCGACGGAATCCTGTCCTCTTGCTGGTTGGCTCACTCGGTGCCTCTGTGCCCTCCCATTCGGCTGTGCGCCCACCGGGGCCAGCAGGAGGTTAAACAACCCTCAGCCAGCCCTTCAGAGCACGCGTGTGTCTCCTGGCCCCCCGAGGAGCGCCTCCAGCTTCATCGCTGTGGGAACATTGTAAGAAAGAAAGGAAAACTAGCTGAGACGTGTGTGCTCCGGGAGTTTCCTAATCCATGTGGGTGATGGATGAGGTCTCTTTCCTGCAGAGCCGAGGGGGCAGGGACACACACAGCCTAGACAGCAGCCTGGAAAGGGGACGACAGTAGGGAAACTGAGGCAGGAGGGAGGGCCGGCCCAGAATGCGAGGCGGACGTTTTCAGCTGAGCCAGAAAGCAGGTCAGAGGCGGTTGGCAGCAGATGGGCACGTTTGTCACCAGGGGCGGGCACAGAGAAGTGCCGGCGTGCGTTTGGCACTCAGCGGAGAAGCCGTGTTCCCGCAGGCAGGGGAGACCCGTGGGGGAGGAAGGTGCTGGCCCACCCCTGCTCCGAGGGGGAGCATTTGAAAGCGCATGCTGTCTTGTTGCCATGGGGTTGGATACAGGCCTCCGGAGAAGGCAGATTCCTGTTTTTCAAAATTTGCCTTAGAACAAGGGTTGGTGTACATCGTGGCTGTAGGCACGGTGAGCCCCCTCGGTGAATGTTTGCAGTTGAGATGATACTCGGATTCAAAACATGAATTTCAAAGCCCACCCCGGCGGCACCGCCCCTTTCTCTGCATGGCATCCAAACCCCCCCACGCAAACCGCTGAGATGGGTTGTTTTTCTTTCTCCTTCCCTCCCACTACCCCTGCTCTGGAGCCACCTACAGACCTCCTGTCACCCCCCCCTCCCCCTGGAGCCTAGGCATGGGGGGGGGTCTCATCTCAGCCAGTAAGGGGGCTGACTGTCTTTCTCCTTCCGTCATGTTAATGCAGAGCTCTGTTTCTCCAGGTGGAACCTGCATCCCCTGGGCTGTGGGCTGCATGGCCCTGCCCAAAAGGCTAGTTTAGCCAGCTCTGGCAGGCCTGGCACAGCCCTGGGGTCCGCTGGCTTCGAGGCAGGCACACAGCCCCAGGAAAGTAAATCCGCTCAGCAGCCCAAAGTGGAAAATGTCACCACGACCTTTCTGTCAGTGCTTTTAAGCACAGGCTTTTAAAAATATATATTATTTTTTTTTTATTGTTAGGCAATAAAAGCTCTCCCTCTCACATCTCTTCTCCGCGTGGCTCCATCCTCGGAGACCACAGGGCAGGGGTGTCCTGTGTTCCCGCTGCAGGTTTTAAACATCCTCAGGAACCCACAGAGCGGCCGCGCGGGGACCGGCTCTCCTTCCTCCGCCCGTGGCCTCTGATGCCCCTCCGTGTCTGCCCCCTGTGCCGCCGGCCACGAGACGGCCCAGCCACGGGCGTGGAATCGCCTTCCAGATAAAAATATCCCCAGAAGCACGGGCGCCCTTGCCTGCGGGGCCAGTAAACAGCTCCCGGTGGCGGGGGCTCTGCCAGCACAGTTGGTGTCACACCACCGTTAATCCAAACCATCCCCTTGGCGGCGGCGGCCGCGGGGTCCCTTCAGGCCACAAGGGAGGCGCTCCAAAAAAAAAAAAAACAAAGGCCATGTTTTCTCTCGTTGCAGAACCTACCATGAGCCGGAGCATTCCCGTGGAGGTGGACGAATCAGAGCCGTACCCAAGTCCGTTCCCCAACCCCATCCCAGAGTATTCCCTGCGAGAGGGGCCGGGGCCCCTTGCTGCACACGAGAGGCACATGGCACCCAACGGCTCGGCCGCGCCCCAGACCCCTCCCCATTCCTCGGAAGACTTGTCTCCGGGTCCCCCTGGCCTGCAGCTCGTAAGCCACCGGCGGCCCGTGTCCCGGCACATGGCCTGCCTGCGCACCAAAGTCCTGGAGGAGAGCGACGACAGCTTCTGGCGGAGGCACGCGGCCCCGGGCGGGGAGCTGCCCTCCGACTCCTCTGCGGCCTCGGCCGGCGCCTTCTCCCCAGAGCCCCAGTTTTCGTTTCGGGAAAAGCGTCAGCAGTGGCTGGGGTCTGCGCTCTCGGCAGCTTCTCCTGACACTGGCCACGGCTCGGGCAAATCGGACCAACATTCCCCCAATGCCTTAGCAGACTCCTCCGGCAGCAGCCAAGAAGAGATGGTGCAGCGGCCCCAGCCCCACAGGCCCCGAGCGGCCCCACCAGACCTGCCTACCATAGACACGGGGTACAACTCCCAGCCCCAGGACGTCCTGGGCATCAGGCAGCTGGAGAGGCCCCTGCCCCTCACGTCCATGTGCGACCCCCAGGACCTCCCCAGACCTCTCCGGTCCAGGGAGTATCGCCCGTGTGAACCTCAGAGGCACCCGGCGTGTGCACAGAGGCCGCCTCCCCACCTCTCCCCGCGTGCTCCGTGGAACCACCAGCACCAGCGTCCCGGAGGTCCCGCTCACCAGGTGCCGTGTAAGTGAGATTTCTCCCTCCTCTGGACGTGCTGGGCTGGGCAGCAAAGTAAATGGGGATCCCAGGTCAGTGCGCCGTGCCCACAGGTCAGCAGACAGGCCGGGCAGGATGCAGGGAGGGCACTTTGCTTCCCGTAGGGCTGTGAGTGGTTGGATATGCAAGAGGCTTTGAAAGAATACTTTATCTTAGCCCTAAACCTGTCCCACTTGGAAGCGGCTTCTCTCGGTACCTTGTAGGACAGAAAAGATTCCTCTGTGTAGTTAATTTAAGTGAAACCGCCCTAGAGGCAGGAGATGAACTAATGGACCTCTACAAAATGTATTTGTTGCCCTAATTCTTGGGCATCCAGATTCTTCCTTCTCTGCATGCTTCTCATCTTAGATCTGGCAGAGAAAGAGGTCTTTAGGAAAAAACAAAACAAACCAGAATGTGCTAGAATGTCACTGAGACTCTGGATTCATGCCATTACATGGAGATCAAATTGCTCCTGTGGTTCTGCTGCTTGAATCCCTTTGGAGGCCTGAGCCATCTGCCTCTACCCTACCTTCTCGCCACACCCCAAGATGCAGCCCCAGACTTGTTGAGCTCTTTCACATCCCAAGTATTTGCCTGTGCTCTCGGCTCTGCCAGGATGTTCTTTCCCTTCTTGCGCATGTGACCCAGCTCTGTTCTTCTTCTTTTTCTTTAACAGCTTTACTCAGACCTAATTTACATACTGCAAAGTTCATCTTTTTAAGTGATCAATTCAATGAATTGTAGTCTATTTACAGAGTTATATGACCATCGCCATGTACATCTTTTAAACCTTCGCTCCAGTGTTCCCTCTGGAGACCTCCCTAGTCCGGTCCCTCCTTCAGGCTCTCTGTCGCCTTCGTCTCTGCCTGTCGGGGCCCTAATAACCAGTCTCTCTCTCTCTCTCTCTCTCTCTCTCTCTCTCTCTCTCTCTCTCTCTCTCCAAAATGCAAGCTTCTGCACACCAATAAAGATGTATTTTCAGTCTGTAATTCCCCAGCATTTAACACAATGACTAGCATATCCTAAATTCTCAATAAGTTATCTCTGAATAAGTGAATGAGTGAACAGTATGTATCAGTGCGTTAAGCATCTCTGAAAGTGATAAAAATCTCAGACTGAGATGGAAGGTGCGTCAAAGTCCTTGGTATTAAATCTCCACCGAGGCCATTGGAAATAAAGATAGGGCTTCACGGATCTAACACGGGGCTCTGAGACACGACACCTTTCTTAGCAAACAAACACTGTACAAAAGGCAATACAAGTGAGGTAAGAAGAGTCTGTCCAAAGGCCTGACACCTAGCTTTAAGGTAAATCATAGAAATAATTACAAATGCTGTAACCAACCTGAGTCTATGTGTTATACATGTACACTTAGTAAAGGTTCCTAAAGTGAATGGAACAATACAGCAATTGATGATATTTTTTAAAGGAAGGAAGTAGAGGAATTTGACTTAGGAGAGGCAGGTGGGTGTGAGCAGGAGTTTCGGAATAAGGCCAGGAGATGTGAAACGAGCAGGGCTTGAGGAGAAAGAGCCTCCGAGGCCTAAAGCTGAGGCCCAGGGGGTTGGATGTTGAAGTCACCTGACGGAGAGCCGTGGCCGCCACTGCCTGCTCCTAGTGCCCCGTCAGCAGATGAGTGTGGTGGCTGGGGTTCCTTAAGAAAGAGAAATGAACTTCAACAGGGTCAGGGTTGCATTTATTTCTCAGTGATATCCAAGTTTAAAGGGGATACTTTGTGAGAATAATACCACAAACTACTTTTTAAAAAAAACATTATCTGCATGTAAAGATCATTTTTCTGATCATGACAGTAATATTTACTCACTCTCAAAGTGGAAATATGCCCCAAAATTCAGTTCCTATCTCCATCGCCCACATATAATTCCTCACTGGGTTCTTTTGACATATTTACTTCTGTTTCTCTTTTTCTTTGTTTACACATTCAATGTAAACTCAGACTAGTTTCCAATGAGATCTGGTGCACTCCTTTTAACATCATTTTAAGATGCTGCGTAGTATTTCATCAGCTGGCTCTACCAAATTGTTTTTTTCTCCGTTGTTGGGCATTTTAAGTAGTTTCCAGTTTGTTATCCAATGAGGCATGACTCGGCAAACAGGATGTACGTTAAGCTGTTATCTGCATTTCCGATGAATTCCTTAGTTTCATGTGTAGCTACGCGACTACATGGTCCAGGGCTGTGGGATACTAAGCCCCAAGCAGGTGCTTTTATCCACTAACAGGACATGATGACAGACAGAGAAGGCATTGATTTATTATCATATGAGGGTTCCAGGGAGGTCTTCCTAGTTGAAAGCATTTTTCCTGTGGAAGCCTACAGTGGCACCATAAGCAATCCGGTCTTCGGAGGTGAGCGTGGCCCACTCTGCGCAGGCTCTTTGAAAACACAGACACTCCCGCCTGGGGACACTCTCAGCCCCCGGCACCTCATGACCTGATTTCTTTCATTGGGTCCCCTCCCTTTGCTTTCTGCATCATTTCCTCCGATTGAAGGGGAGGATCGAAGGGGACCCCGAGGATCCTGGGAGTGAAGAGAGGTGATGAAAGGCAGAGAGGGGAGAATTTGGACAGGAAAGGGGAACAATTCACAGAAAATATACCAACGGCCAACGAGCATATGAAACCAAGCTTACCACTGCTAAGTTTAAGGAAAGTTTAAATGTGCAAAAATGTTAAAGATTACCTTTTCCCTAATTAGGTGTGCAAAATTCAAAAACCTCCACCACCATCCAGTGTGAGTGGGTTTTGGAGAAGGGAACACTCTCTCTCACCTGCTCTTGGTAGGAGTGTCCTTGGTACAGTGTCTCAGGAGGCAGTCCCACGATTTAACAAAAGTTAAACGTGCTTCCTCTCTGGCCCAGCAGCCTCACCGTGGGAACCTACAGAAGCACTGAGCAAGCAGGCAGAAATGCATGCTCAAGGCTGGTTAGGAAAGCCTGTTGCACGGGAGTAAAACTAAAAATGAAAATACCTATCAGTGCAGGGAATATAAGTAATTTGAGTTGCACGTACAGTGGACTTGGAGGCTCCTGTTACAGAGTAATATACACATTCTGACATTAAAAAAATATATTAAGGCCGAAAACGGTTTGGCTCAGTGGTAGAGCGTCAGTCTGCAGACTGAAAGGTCCCGGGTTCGATTCCGGTCAAGGGCATGTACCTTGGTTGCGGGCACATCCCCGGTGGGGAGTGTGCAAGAGGTAGCTGGTCGATGTTTCTCTCTCATCGACGTTTCTAGCTCTCTATCTCTCTCCCTTCCTCTCTGTGAAATATCAATAAAATATATATATTTTTAAAAAGAAGTATAAAAAAAAGACTAAGTGGAAAAGCATGCAGTGTAGAGTCTATACATGCTATTTTAAAAAACGGTATGTTTTTAAAAACTGCATACTAAAAAATCTGGCCCCAGCCGTTAACAGTGATTGATCATGGGGGAAGGGAACGGGGAATTAGGAAGAAAGGGGGAGATTTTCCTTCCAACTCCAGGTTGCTTTTGTTACGTTTGTTATAGCAAGTATTACTTTTATAATTACCAGCAAGTAAAAGAGAGAAAAGTAAGGGGAAATGAGAGTGTGCGGACAGGCTCACTCTGGTTCACCCTGCATAGGCCTTGCATCATGGGGAAGAGGGTCAGGGTTGGGTCCTTTTTGTCAAGGATGCCCAGGGCTTAGGGTTTTTCTTCGGGGCAATGCAAGCCCAGAATATTTTATGAGGACCCCCCCTACCCCCCAATAGCCAGGGCCTCGCTCCAGGTGGCGGTGAGAGAGACATGAGACAATGTATTAAAGGTACTAGGAAAGATGCTTACGGTAAGCCCCGAATAACTAGCGGCCCAGATACTGTTATTATTTAAATTAAAACCCTGCAGCACAGCTCTGCAGAGAGCTCCTTGACTTCCAGATCCCCTTGGCTGGTACAGATTTTAAGTATTCGAAGCATGTGTACAATGCTTAGTTTCATGTCGGGGCTGTAACTGCACTTAATTGCCAGCAAAACCACTTCAAAGGAGCTGTTCACCTAAGGGATGCTTGTGCAGTCGGAAACCATGGCTACGTGGTCCTGCTCGGCTTTAGAAGAGCATTACTTCCTCCCCCGTTAATGAAAATATAAATAAATAATGACCGCCACGCAAATGGCATATCTTAGCCTTTGCGAGTTAAAGCAAAAATGGCTAACGGTCTCCCCTTTCATGTTATTTAAAAAAAAAAAAAGTTTTCAAAAGCGAGTGGAGAAGTGGAAATAAGCCTGTCTCTTCATCCCTCCCCACCCTCCTTTGGAGATGGCGGCCTGAGGATCCTTCCAGGGAAGGTCACCAGAATAGAGATCATGGCTGTGCCATCACATGAAACCTGTAATGCAAATAAAGTAGAAAAAAAAAGAATGTATTCAATCTAAAGAGGCTTTGTTTTACTATAAAATTCTTGCTTTCCCTACCAAGGAGGCCGAATAAGATAAAATGGTGGGCACACACCTACTATTGCTCACGTGGACCCCCAAAACGTAATGATTTTTGCATGTCAGAACGCACGCAGCCACAAAAGGAAAAGACAAAACCAGGTGGAAGAAATGATCAAGAAAGGCGCTGCCCTCCAGGAGCCACAGCTGCTCGTAGCTGTGAGCGTTCCTGTAACAGTTTATGTTGGCTCTTTTGCTTCCTGGCTAACCTGCATTCTATCACGATGTTTTTGACAACTTGAAAATCAGATTTTACTTTCTCTCTCGTAAACTCTTCTAATCCATGCTTAATAAGGAAGAAAAATGTCGAATGCTTTGTCTGATAAGCGGAAAACCTCGTTAGGATTTGGCTTTGTCCAAGTGGTGGAAGCCCAGGAAGGGGAAGACCGTGTGTACTCAGGCCACGAGGGTCATGAGATGGACAAACAACCCACCAACGTTCTGGGCCCCCGTTTATGACTGCAGGGCTTGTGGCGTGTGTTGTGATTAAGACCACCTCAGGATCCAGGCGTTGCCATGCTAACAAATCATTTGTCTGTCACACCACCCACCACCTGCTATTCTTCATCTCCCACAGAATAAACTCTCTTGGTGAAATTTTAGGCGGGGGTTTGGGGGGGGGAGGAATTAGTGGGGGAGATATTTTGGGGCAGTCATTTTAAGTCTACCATGTAGGTGGCTGCCGACTTGCACGCCTCTCCTCACGCACTAACAAGTGTGGGTTTGTG
This sequence comes from Vespertilio murinus, assembly GCA_963924515.1. Lineage (NCBI taxonomy): Eukaryota > Metazoa > Chordata > Mammalia > Chiroptera > Vespertilionidae > Vespertilio > Vespertilio murinus. The sequence continues at coordinate 168,330,029 of OZ004705.1, read as the reverse complement.
TTTCAAAACAGACACCTACAGACACACAGATTTCCTTTCTAGCTCTGCTTAGTTTGAGCTACTTAAGAGAACTGTATCCCATCTATCTGTGCTCACCGAGTGTCTTCTAGCCATACAAGATCAATAAATATTTGTCGAATGAACAAAAAGAAACCTGCTCCCTGCTTCCCGGGGAAAGGAGCAAGACCTCAGCATGGGCTAGCCCCTGTGATGTCAAGCCTTGAAGAGGACATCTCTCATTGTCTCACGGGAGAGGGGTGGGATGGAGGGAGGTCCTTGGGATTTGGAATCAGAACTTGTCCATTCACTTATTAATTTGTTCAACGAATATTTGCCAAGTACACCGCTAGGCACTGAGTGGACAAGGGTAACCACAACACACGGGCTTGTCTTCCACAGTCTCCTGGGCAGATAAATAGAAATCAGCAAATAAAATTAGTGTCAGTGCTACGAAGGAAATGACCAGATGTTAGAAGAGACATTAATGGGCAGGGTGGCCAGGAGGAGAATTTTCTTTTGAGAAGGACACATCTGAGTTGAAACCTAAAGAATGAGAAGGTCAAGTAGGGCTGCAGCGGCGTGAGCAAGGAGAGACTTGATATGCTAGACCAGCCATGGGCAAACTACGGCCCACGGGCCGGATCCGGCCCATTCAGCTGTTCTATCTGGCCTGCGGAGATGAAAGAGCGGAGGGTTCTCTTGCTCTCCCCTCCGCTCCTTCACCAGCAGCCCAAGATGAGAGTGCCAGCATGGTCAGGTTGCTTTTGTTCCGGCCCTCCGGTCCAGTGTAAGAACCCATGGTGGCCCTCGAGTCAAAAAGTTTGCCCACCCCTGCTCTCTCCACTGAGCCAAATCAGTTTCGGCTAGAGACAGCGATGGATGCAAGGGCCATCGTAAGGAATTTGGATTTGATTCTAAGTTAAACTTCATTAGGAAAACAGAAAATTGAACTTTGTAACCTGAACAAAGAACTTAGAGCAGTGCTTGGCATGTATCAAGTACTCAATAAATGTTAGCCGTTGTTATATGTAGGGTACCCACCTAAACTAGTAAGCCTCTGTCAAAATAGTAAAACGGTATTATCAAAATTTGAGCAATGGAAGATATTCATCTGTCTACTAAGCATAGTTTTTATTTAGCAACTTTCCTACACAACCAGCCAAATGACAGATGAAACCAAATTCCACTGACAAGAGAGAAAACTTGTATTTGCTGTTCTCTCTGATATTCAGTATTTCTTTGTTTTAAATAATCAAAGGACAGCATGAAGGCCTGTTCTGTCAGTACCCTAATTTAAAAACTAGGTGAGGTGGATCATTTTGTCTGCTCACATGAACCAGTTTAAGTTTCTACTGTAGGTGGCCATTTCAGAAATGAAAGTTACAGCTAATCAAACACTTAGCCCACATGCCTTGGTGATTTTAATGATAAGATTTGTTGCTATGAGACAAAAACGTGTTGTGCGGGAAATAATCTGCTAGAGATCATATGACCTGGATTCAAAGGCTTTTGATTAACAGCACTAACATCCGCCTTCTGGAAAAAGAAACAAGCCTTATGATTAGAGCTGGGTAGTCCTTTTAAAGCAAATAAAACATTATTAGCTACTTACTAATAGATATTGGAAGCAAACATTATTTCAAATATTTAAAATGGCCAAGGCTACCAACAAAATTTCTCTTCTTTTTCTTTTTAATGTTTTTATTGACTTCAGAGAGGAAAGGAGAGGAAGAGAGAAATAGAAACATCAATGATGAGAGAGAATCATTAATTGGCTGCCTCCTGCACACCCCACACTGGGGATCGAGCCCACAACCCGGGCATGTGCCCTGCCTAAGGAATCAAACCATGACCTCCTGGTTCATAGGCTAACGCTCAACCATTGATCCACACCAGCCTGGAAATTTTTTTCCTTTTACCTTGTCTTTCTTCTTTCTACTTTCAGACACACACACACACACATATACACACACAAAAGGAGGTCAGTGGTCACCAACCTTTCGGATCTCATGGACCACCAGTGGTCTGCAGACCACCAGTTGGCAACCGCTGATCTAGATTACTCAAGTCCTAGCAGGCAGAGTGTAAATTGATTCTCTTTGAGAGTGTGTGTGTGTGTGTGTGTGTGTGTGTGTGTGTGTGGGGAGTTGGCTTTGTAACTGCTCAGTCTTCATTTATTGAGCATCCCCTTGTGCCTGCACTGTGCTTGGAGACTTGATGGCAAACAGACATAGGCCATGCTCTCACAGGATGCTAGGAGGGGAGGCAGACAAGAAGTTGGCAACAATCATGCTTACTTACACAAACACATGCTAAGTGCTATGGGGAAAGTAAAATGGGTGGGGGTAGGATAGGGCAACTAGGTGAAGGGGTAACATCTGAGTCTGTGAGCCCTGAATGACAAGAAGGTGATCTGTAAAGATATAAGGCAGAAACATTCTGGGCAGAGAGGATGCCAACTCAAGGGCCCAACGGTGGGGACAAGCTTGGGGTGTTCAGGATGAAGAAAGATGGCCACGGTGGTAGTTGGGGCTTGGTGAGCGGGTGAGAGCAGCACGGGAGATACGACCAAGAAGGACGGGGATCGGATTGTACAGGGTGGATTTTAAGTGCATGGGATCTCTGGACAGCCTGGGTATGCCTACAGCTGGTTTTGTAAATGGTCCATTCATGACAGATTCATCTACAAGCAGGGCTGGCTTCTGCCTGGTGGCCTGCTGGCAGGGGTGCTTTTTCTAGCTGCGTGGAGGGGCAGCAGTCGTGACCTCCCTGTTGTTCTAAAACTCCAACTGGCCACCTGGACCCCTGTAATTTATCTGACCTGCCCCAGGGAAGCTGCAAAAGCAAATCCTGCATAGTGTATCTTGCCCTAGAACACAGGGGTCTCTGAAGTCCCATGTCCCCATTCTTAGAGATGCCCTCAAATCATGGTCTCCTTTATCAGCTGGAGGCTGGGGTAGACCCTTGATCCTCTTCCTTTTTCTTAAGCCCCTAATGTCATGACCAGTCCTCATTGTAGGGCAAAGGTTACAGTCAGGGCCAGGAGTCAACCTGGGCTGGAGGAAAACACTCACTTTTGCCAGAGGATACATGACAGGAAAGACCTACTAGTGTCACAGGTCAAAGCAGACAATACAGTAGGTTGAATCCGGGGAATCTGATGACGAGTGACTGGCTTGGGCGCATTTCCAGGGCCACACAGGCAAGTTTCCTGCATCCAGACAGCGGAGGCCCGAAGGTAGCCACACTAGCGAACACACACGTTGTTTGTCTTCTTTTCTGTATTTGAGGACATTGTTCCCCTGGAAACCTGAATGGCTTCCGACTACCTACTGACCTAAGAATTCAATCATTAGCCACATTCTCACCCTCTACATTCTGGATCCAACCTACCTTGTCTGTTACTTGGTTGCTTTCTTGCAAATCTGATTTCACTTTACGTCCCTGCACTACCCTATCTACAGTGGGAAAACTCGATCATTACTTTTATTATCAGAAAATGAATAAAGACAAATATTCATCTATTCTGAGAAACAGGTTCTTTCTTGCCCTAACTAGCTATGCCTCCTAGATATCCAACTTCTTACGAGGGCAGAGGTGGCAATGCTTGGCTCACAGGAGGCATTCGTGGTTAATTTTGCAGGGTTACCCACTAGCTCTCTCCAGTTCCCTCAGAGGCTGGCCCACCCCTAAGGAACATCCTCACCTCACAGATTTCCCACACTTGAGCCTGGGCAGTTCCCTCAGACCTTTCCTCTCTCCCCTGTACTGGGCTCCCTGCACCCTCTTCTGGCCTTCCGTGCTCTTCTCCCACCTGGACAGGCTGCCTTCTTCCCTTGAGATTTGCTGCTCCTAGGCTTGGCTGGGACCAACTTTCTCCTAGGTTACACGTTCACATAAGCCACTGCCAGCCCTGCTGTGCTGAGCCCTGCCCACTTCTAACCGCCCTGGCCTCAAGTATGCATAGGCTTTAGCACGAAACGACCGAGAAAGTTGGGTGGTATTGCCAACTGGTTGGCTGCTTCCCAGAGGTAGGAGCCAAGTTTTCATTCATTGATTTCTTGGTAAGAGAAAGTGGGGTGTGTGTGTGTGTGTGCGTGTGTGTGTGTGTGTGTGTCCACTTGGGGAAAGAAAAAGAAAGAAAAGTGGTTCTTTATCTATTATGGGGACAATTTCTCCTGGCTGTGAGTTCTAGAAAGTTGGGGAATTGTGGTAGGAATGGTGAGGGGGGGGGGAGGTTCTTCATGCTTGGGTTATTAAAATAAGTAACTTATTAAAATGGGGGCCTGGGTGGCGCTTTGCATTTTCCACCTAGAGCACCAGACTCATGATTTCACGTAGGTTTTTATTTTGGAAAACAAAACCACAGTGACCCAATTGCATGAAAACTATGAAGTAAATGATTGTAGAGAAATATGACAGACTCTACAGAGGTGGTAACTGACATCTGGGACCCTCCGTTGGTATCAAGACAAAAATGTGCACGGAGCTTACCTCTCCTTTCACACGAAGGGGCTCAAAAGCTCTTGTGTCTTCCCTGTTCTCTTGGCTGTCTTCTCCTACAGATGGCCAGGACTACCCTCGAGTAGCCTACCATCAGGTGATCCACCCGGCTCTCCCTGGGCAGCCCCTCCCCGGAGGCCCCCACCCTGTGCAGAAGATCATCCTGAACTATCCCAGCCCCTGGGACCAAGAGGAGAGGCCCGCGCAAAGAGACCCTTCCTCCCCAGGGCCCCTGAGATATCAGTGAGTATTACAGCACCAACTTGCAGATGGTTTCGAAATGAAAAAGCATGCTGTCGATGCAATCAAGGGTATAAAACGCTGTTGGTTTACTAACCAGGTTAGTGGCCGCCCCACACAGCGGAACGCTCCACACAGGCTTTTCAGGTCAAAAGGAAGCGAAGGCTGGCTGACAAGAATCTCTTTATCAGACACATAACCACTGATGACTGCTGAAAATTCTCTTGAAAGGAAGGCTCCTAACATGCCAAGTCACACTTGCTTCTTGTGCCTTCAGATCACCTGGCCTTTTTGCCCATGAAACAGGTGTTCGGTTTTACTATGACTGACTTCCAGCTCTAGGAAGTTCTTTTTCACATCCCTAGTTTGTGTACCTGTGTAGCCCATTTCTTACTTCGGAATTTTAAATTCAATTTAGTTCCCAATAAAAACGTAAACTAACCGATGATGTTCTTTTGTAACAAAAAACAGTCGCACATGTTGAATGCCATTACTAGCTCTTTCCTGTGTTTCTTCCAGAAAAAATAATTCCAGTTGTCTAGTCCTTCAAATCGTTCTTCTCCTAGCTGTTCTCTTCGGACTTTTCTTTAAGCTTTCCTTTCCTCTTAATTTATGCATCTTAAATATATAGGAAAAACTCACGTAAATGGAGCTTCCTACTTTATGACAAAATTAGAGAATAATGAAATTTTTCTCTGCTCACCACAACTTTTTTTAAAAATATGTTTTATTGATTTTTTACAGAGAGGAAGGGAGAGGGATAGAGAGTTAGAAACATTGATAAGAGAGAAACATCAACCAGCTGCCTCTTGCATACCTCCTACCGGGGATGTGCCCGCAACCAAGATGCATGCCCTTGACCGGAATTGAACCTTGGACCCTTCAGTCCGCAGGCTGACGCTCTATCCACTGAGCCAAACCGGTTAGGGCATCAGCACAACTTTTATATACCACTCAGAGTAAAAGTATATTCTGCTTTGAAAACAAAATGAGATATGATGGCAGTTTTTATCAGAAATATAGAAATTAGTAATTATCTAAAAAAATTATTGAAAGATAAAAAAGCCCACCCTATTTATAATGACAGGTAAGGTATATGCCTGCTTTCCCCTTCACTCAAAAGCCCATGAGCCTTTATATTTTCTTTCCAGACAGATCCCTTCTTGTTAAATACAAAATTACAGGGAGTTCAAATAATAGTTGTAAGGAAAATGTAAAATGTAACTTTTAAAGCTACAAGCCCTCCGGCAGACAAAATATCTAAAATTCTAAGGAAAACAAAATTTAAGCATCTTTATGAAACATATTTGGTGTTGATTAGGGGAAGAATAGTAATTTCTAAAATAAACATTTATTTTGAAATAATTTTAGATTAGATTTATAGAAGAATTGCAAATATAACACAGAGTAATTGTTTTTGTAGCATCCGTCCATATAAGCCAGCTATGATCTCCTTGGATTTATTTTATCATTTCAGGGCAGCGGTTTTCAACCAGTGTGCCGCAAGAGTTCTTTTTTCTTTTTCTTTTTTAAATATATTTTATTGATTTTCCACAGAGAGGAAGAGAGAGGGATAGAGAGTTAGAAACATCGATGAGAGAGAATCATCGATCAGCTGCCTCTTGCACACCCCCTATTGGGGATGTGCCCTCAACCAAGGTACATGCCCTTGACCGGAATCGAACCTGGGACCTTTCAGTCCGCAGATCATCGCTCTACCACTGAGCCAAACCGGTTTCGGCCGCAAGAGTTCTTAAAACATGCACAATCTGACTATTTAGTCAGGGGCACAGCCTTCTTTTCCTTTAGGTTGTCAGATAAAACAACATCAACAGCCAACACAATAATAGCTGTCCAGTGTGAATGAATCAAAATTATACTTTTTTTTGTTGTCAGATCGCTGCAGAATGTTAGTAATTAGTTTATGTGTGCCCTGAGATGGAAAGGATGTAACATTGCTGTTCTGGGGTCACGGAACACAAGTCCACGTAATGACGCTAATTCTCCTCTTCCTGATAATTTGAAAGAGAACATTAATACAGAAAGTTTACTCTGTCATTATTCTTCATGATTTTGTTTTTATATTGGAGTGTTTTTTTTTAATATTATCAAGGCCTTAAGATTTTTTTTAATCAAATGAACATTTGTCTTTTATAACAACCAAACAACTTTGGGCATAAAGGAATTTAATGCAAAAAGGACATGGAATTAGATTCCCATTAGACGAAGGCATAATTTATAAGGATTTTTTCCCTCTGGGTAAATAAAAATAACTTCCTCAAATATTCATAGTTTAGAAATACAGTATAGTTTGGATTCTGTGTCATTTTCTTTAAAATCCTATTGTACAAGTCTCTTGCATATTTTACTCTTTTAGGTAAAAATATGAAGACAAGCAATAAGCCATATTTTTTAAAAATGGCATATAACATAGATTTTGTAATCAAAACAAAATATTTTTAAAATTTTAAAATAATCTCAAACGCAAAATAAATAGGAACATATATGTTGCCACTACCTTGATTTTTAAAATGTTAACATTTGAATCAGAGCTTTTTTATTTTTTATTTTTTAAAAATATATTTTATTGATATTTCACAGAGAGGAAGGGAGAGAGATAGAGAGCTAGAAACGTCGATGAGAGAGAAACATCAATCAGCTGGCTCTTGCACACCCCCTACCAGGGATGTGCCCGCAACCAAGGTACATGCCCTTGACCGGAATCGAACCCGGGACCTTTCAGTCTGCAGACCGACGCTGTACCATTGAGCCAAACCGGTTTCGGCGAATCAGAGCTTTTTTAAAGGGAAAAAACTTAGTCCCCTTATCAGTTAGGATTTCGTTACAGAAAGCAGAAAACAACTCTAGCAATTTTAAGCAGATTTATCACTAGATTTTCTGAACTTGGCTTTAACTTGGGAACTGGGTGCGTACAACATTGTTGGAGGTTGAAGGAGCAAACTTTAGGCTGGGCTTCCAGGAATGATGCCAGAGCCACACTGCAGAGCAGGACACCAAAGAAGCTGCTTCCAGTGTGAGGGCCAGAGAGGCAGAGAATCAGAACATCACTGTGGAGCTCTCCGTTCCTGGCCACACTGCACAGTCCAATCCAGGACCAGGTAGTCACCAGCACTGCAGCTGCTGATGCCTTCAGTGCCTGCTCGGTCTGCACTGGCCGAAACCGCATGCCCAGGCCCTGACCTGGACACTGCGAAGCACAAACCACAGAAGTAGCAGAAGCACAGCCTGCATTTCCTCTGCTTCCAAATCTCACACGAGTGTGTCTGATGGTTCTTCTCAGCAGAGTGTTGTTGGTGGGAATACCGGCAACCAAAACCAAGTGGTAGAAACTTTCTGAAAGGATCTTCAGTATCAGATTTTCATCCCTATGTTAACAACATTAGTACTTTTAAAGCTACGGGGCCTTTCCTACTTTTTGATGTGTAATTAGATGTTATCCATCACTAGTGGCCTGGTGCACAAAATTCATGCACAGTCGAGGGGCTGGAGGGGGGGGTGTCCCTCAGCCCAGCCTGCATCCTCTCCATTCTGGGACCTCTGGAGCGATGTCCAACTGCCCATCTAGGCCAGATCCCACTCGGGCCTAAATTGGCAGTTGGACATCCCTCTCACAACCCAGGACTGCTGGCTCCCAACCACTCACCTGCCTGCCTGATTGCCCCTAACCACTTTTGCCTGCCAGCCTGATCACTCCCTAAACACTCCCCTGCCAGCTTGATCAATGCCTACCTGCTCCCCTGCCAGCCCAATTGCCCCTAAATGCCCCCCTGCCCCCAGGCCTGGTCCCCCCAACTGCCCTCCACTGCTGGCCTGGTCCCCCCAACAACTGTCCTTTCCTGCAGGCCTGGTTGCCCCAACTGCCCTCCCTTGCAGGCCTGGTCTCTCCCAACTGCCTCCCCTGCTGGCCATCTTGTGGCAACCATCTGTGTCCACATGGGGGTGGCCATCTTGTGTGTTGGAGTGATGGCCAATTTGCATATTACCTCTTTATTATATAGGATGAGATAAAAGTGCTTTTTATCAGAATGCCTATAATACCAACCTTGCACCACCCATTATATTATGTTTTATTGGTGACCTTATCAGCCCTGTGCATGAGATGCATCTTCCCAATTAGACAGTCCTTGAATTGAGAAATCAAATTCTGCTTCCCTCATGTGACTCCTAGCACAGGCCCTTACATACGGACCGAAACTCCATGAGCAGCCCTTGTCCCCTCTGGCTCAGAAAAGAAATGGAAGCAGGGGAGAAAGACAGCTCCCTGGTATCTTCCCACAGTTCTTAAAGCCTTCCTGTTCCTCAAGGTGCACCTTCACTGAAAATGAAAATTTTATTGTTGTACATGTATTCCTGTCCAGGGACCAGCCTTATAACCAGCCACCGAAACGAGCTGGAGCTCCTGAGGAGTCCTTGGAGTGTCCTGCCGAGTTGAGACCACAGGGTCCCCAGGCTCCGTCTCCAGCTGCTGTCCCTAGACCCCCTAGTACCCCTGCAGCCAGAGGAACTCTGAAAATAAGCAATTTACCGGAAGAATTACGTAAGTAATCCTCCTTTTCCTCCTTATTATCCTCCCCATCTCCCCCCCACCCTCCACCCCCCGCTCCTCCTCCTCCTCTTGTCTTATACTTTGAGAATACTTCATGATTATTCATCCATTATCTTGGATATTTCTCAGGTAAATAAAATGTACTTTCTTGTTTTTTTGCTAAAAAGGTAGCCAACATTTTGTAGGTATGTGTTTGGTGATTTGCACATTACCAGTGATACTCACAAAGTGCTTATCACTAGACTTTCTTAACCATACACTCCAATAACAAATAACCCCAACGCTTTTTCCCTCTTCTAAATGATGCTCTTGAGTGGACTTGTCCCTGGGTAAGTTGATTGGATGTCCATGGGGCATTGGCCAGGAACCTAGCTTCTCACCATAAATTAGCAGCAGCCATCAAGAACGAGGTCGTTTCCTATAGGAATGAGCAGTCTTGTTGGGGGAAAAAGCAGTCTCACATTCTCCATGCTGCCTGACAACCAAATGCAAACTAAGCCCTTTCTTAAAGAAATATTTGACTACGTGTCAGGTGATCATTTTTTCCCACATTTTGCAGTCGGAAACAAAAATGTTGAAATATCACCAAAATGTTCTCATCCTAAGGTCAGTCAGGACAGCCAGTCCCACAAATCTTAGGAAAGCAGCCGCTATTTGTGAAATTGTTAGTTTCTGCTGTGCTTGCTAGGGAAGCTCAGGTATAAGTCTGGGAGTCCTGTCTAAATCTAGGCACTTCTTGGAACCAAGCCTGAAAATTAAGCCTTTCGCATTCACTAATTCCTCTTGGGGAATCTACGCTCTTTGGTCCTTTAGGAGTTGAACAACCTTGAATACAATGATCCATTGTTGTTTTTCATTCAAAAAAACATCTTAATCTCCCTAAAGCCTTACAACATTATAATTTCGAGCATTTCTGGAGCATGGATGCTACCCTGCATAGGATATAGGCCTGGCGCCAGTCTGTAGCTCATATTTATTTTACCATAATCCATAAAGGGAGTCCTGAAATTATTGAATAAGAATTGGTGGAATATTAAGTGTTGAGAAGAAACTGAGTGCCGTCAACATACCTGGCTGCTTAAAAGAGCCAATATGGCCGCTGCACACACTTCCATTTGACAGGCGGGTTTCAAAAAAACAAGAGCCTACGCATAGATTAATATAAAAAAGACTCATATTTTCTCTCCAGCTCCACTTGCTTCTCCACCCTTACGCCCCAGGGGCTTCCTGAGATTTAGCGGGTTCATTCCAGACTAGAAACCAACACAGAGAGATTGCTCATCTGTCATATTAACGTGCTAGCCAGATGATTTCCCCAAGGCGTGAGCCTGAGAAAACACTGGTTCTCACGCTGCCTGGGTCAAGTGTGTGGGCACACTACTGTCTGACGCCCTCGGCTGACCTAGGGAGGCACGGGGGGAGGCGAGACCTGGACCGCCCAGAGCAGTGACTCTCCTTCAAGCTGCCGAGATGTTCCTCTAACATTTCTGAGTTGTGCTTTAGTCTACTCCAACTTCCTGGAGGAAGGAGGGGAGGGAGCATTTTCCCTCTCCCCTCACTTGCTCTTGTTAAGCAAGAGTTCAAGGCAGCAGAGCTCATCGCGAGATCAAAGGAGGACACCACAGGGTGGCCCCTTAAGCAAGACCCGGCTTCTTGGCCCGCTGAGAGAGCATTCCTTAGGCACAGGACCAAGTGTCTCTAAGAAACCAGGCGGTGTCCTGACTTTAAGGACGGGCAGGTTCTGGGTGACGGGTTTTCTGTTAATGCATCATGTGGTTTTTCAGGAGACCTCCACGGCGTGTCTCAGCCTGCCCGCGCTCTCCCCTGTGCCTCTGCTTTCCACGCACCCCGAGCAGTCTGCACGCCCTGGGACAGACCCCTGCTCCTCTGGGCCTGCGGATCTATGTCCTGAGGACGGCAGTCCGCACTGCTGCAGGCACAGACCCTTAGACCAACCCCCGGCCAGAGGTTTCCCTTTAGTATTCTAGAACAGTGTTTCCCAAAGTGTGGTATGCGTACCCCCAGGGGTACGGGAAGAGTTTGGTGGGGTACGCGTTGCACCGGAGTTTGGTGGGGATCTGCACTGCACCGTGCTTAGCTGTGCCTAGTTCTACGTTCCCATGAGTCAAGTCAAGACAGTCTTGTGAGGCATGAGATTGGTCTGGTGTGCAAATAAATGTTATTTATAATATAACTTTTATTTATATTTTATTATGAATACTTTTATTTTTCATTTATTATTATTTTGTGTATGTACCAAAAAATATATATTTTGATTGTTATTAAAATGCATCCTTTTTTTAATGAGGGGTACTCAGCGTTACGAAAATTATAGAAGGGGTACACATATGTCAAAAGTTTGGGAAACACTGTTCTAGAACAAAAGACATTGCATACTATTTACATGTATTGCTCAAAATATACTTATTATTACTTGACTAGTTTCTAATAAATGTGAAAAATTCTCTCTTAGGGAAAGTGTTTATCACTTATTCTGTGGACTCAGCCATGGAGGTGGTGAAATTCGTGAACTTTCTGCTGGTAAACGGCTTTCAAACTGCGGTAAGTATCGTACCCAAAGAGAAGCCTGAACCATTAAAGTGGGCGCAGGAAAAGAAAAACACAAAAGGAGACACGTGCTACATAGCCGCCGTTGTTTTTTAAACTAAATTATTTGATTGGCGTGACTACGAACTAAATGCCTATGAATCCAGCTAATTATTTTCTGGATTGTAAAGTCTCCGGCCCGTGTTTCCCTGCGAGAGCCTCCGAACAGCCCGAAGGGGGTTAATGCGGAGCCCAGACGCAGCTGACCCCCGGCCTGAAGGAAGCGCCAGCCTCCTGCTGCACTTTGTACCTTTGCCCTTTGCCTCCCGCCCTGGCCGGGCTTCCTGTGGCAGGAGGCTGCAGGCTTCCCCCGCTAATTTTACAAGGTCCTTTGTTGCGCTGGGGGTTTGAGGCAGAAGCCTGCAGCCCGGGTCCCCCGCCGTGCACAGCTGCCATCCCACACCCCACGCAGCAGCAGCAGCGCTGCTTCTACCGCAGGGCCAGGTTCTCGACTGGTCTAGCTCTGAGGGGGGAGACAGCCCAGCCCTGCGCTCCGCTGTGATCTCGGCCCGAGAAATCTCAGGAAGCACACGCTCCTCAAGTCCCCCCGTAGCGCCTCGCCTCCGCTTCAAGCCGTGTACGCGTTTCTTGACGGTAAATAAAACATCACAGCAGCCTACGTGGAAGGCTGGCTTTCCTCAAACACCGAGGCCTGCTCTGGGTATTCGGTGACAGCGAATTCTAGAGAGCGGCCAGAAATTAAGGGGAATGTCTAAGGATAGGAAGGTTGACGGATAAAGAGGGAATTCTTCGTAAATAAGAATGTCCGTTTGAAAGATGATCTGACATCATTTTTGTAAATATGTTTTATTGATTTTGTACAGAGAGGAAGGGAGAGGGATAGAAAGTTAGAAACATCAATGAGAGAGGATCATCAGTCAGCTGCCTCTTGCACACACACCCCCACCGGTACATGCCCTTGACCGGAATCGAACCTGGAACCCTTCAGTCCGCAGGCCGACGCTCTATCCACTGAGCAAAACCGGTCTCGGCTGACATCATTTAACAAGGGTTTTCACTTGAATTTCTTCTTTATCCTATGATTTTTTAAAAAAAACAAAAAACAGAAGCGTTTGAAAGTTTTTAAAAAGCATACAATGTATACACTCCAACTCCATGACTATATTAGAGACCAGCATTTTCATTTATAGTTTCTGGAAGAAGCAAGTGCTGTGGCAACCGTGACATAAAGTCAAATTACAGGACACAAGGCCACCATGTCAGAAAAGGTCTTTTCTTACTTTCGGTCATTTCCAAATAAGCATACTGATGGCCCTGGGAGAAGGGGACAGGTTTTTGTGACCTAAACAACCAGGGGCCGCTGAGCAGAATTTAAATCTCTCCTGGGCCTCACCTCTGGGAAGCCCTGCGGTAGAGCCAGAGCCCAGTCCTGGCCGCTCACTGCTAGGGGACACGTTCAGGCCTCCGTGGTGAGAAGACTTCGTGGGTAATTTTGAGGAGAGTTTTTTTTTTAAGGGACTGTTTTCAAAGCTCTATGTAAATTTGGGGACTATCCTGGGACAAGCAAAAGCAGAGAGTTGCTACCTCCCCTAGGTCTAAAGAGGGGAGGAGCGGTGGCTACAGCGACCTGAGAAAGGGTGGCTGCGCTGGTTTGCTGGGGCTGCTTTAGGGAAAGTACCACAGCCTGGGAGGCTGAGCCAACAGACATGTTTACTTCCGCACAGTTCTGGAGGCTGGAAGGTCACGCTCAGGGTGTCAGCAGGGTTGATTTCATGCTGAGGCTTCTTCCTTGGCTGGTTGTGACCATCTCCTTCTGTCTTTCCTCTGTGTCCTAGTCTCCTCCGGGAAGGACACCAGCCATATTGGACCAGCAACCACCCATACGACCTCATTTACCTCAGTTACCTCGTTAAAACCCCTGTCTCCAAACACATTCACACTCCGAGGCACTGGGGGTTTAGACCTCAACATGATTTGGGGGTTGGGGGGCGACAATTTGGCCCATAACAGCGGCCATGTGGAGAAGTTGGCCTGACAGAGCCGTGGACTTTGGCAGAGATCTGGAGAGACAAATGGAAGCTAGCCAGTACATTGTGCCTCCCGGAATGTCCAGCTCACAGCAGGGAATAATTTAGGTGTTGGGATCCTCATCATCAAGAGCCAAGTTGTCCGTCTATTCTCAGCCTCCAGCATTATGGGGCTTCCGTCTCTGTAGAACAGAAATGGGTTACTGACACAGTAACATAGAGTTACAAAAGCTTTCTCAAGATTACTTGATGTACGTCATTGGACATCAGACATTTTAAAGCAGCAAATGGTCGTTTTTAATCTGCCATCGGTAAGAAACATAGTCTGAGCTCGAATTATGTGCCATATGTATCTGCCAGTTTGGTGAACATGAAGCATTATCTAGGAAGCTTGGGACCAGGTTGAAGAGATCAGGCAGACATAAACGAGACATTTAGTAAATGAAAGAATGCTACGTGTTGTGTCACAGTGGGGTAGAATTTGGTGGACTTTGGCAGAGATCTGGAGGTGAGGAGGAGGAAGTCAGTGTGTGGGGAGGACTCAGAACAGGTGCAGTGCCAGGGCAGCAATGGGGAGTAAAGTAGGCAGGGCATGTGGGGAGGAGAGAGGTGAGACTAGAATCAGCCGTGGGCAAACTACGGGCTGTGGGCAAACTACGGCCGGCAGGCTGGATCCGGCCCGTTCGGCTGTTCTATCCGGCCCTCGGAGCCAAAAGAGCGGAGGGTTCTCTTGCTCTCCCCTCCACTCCTTCACCAGCAGCCCAAGATGAGAGTGCCAGCATGGCCAGGTTGCTTTTGTTCCGGCCCTCCGCTCCGGTTTAAGAACCCATTGTGGCCCTCGAGTCAAAAAGTTTGCCCACCCCTGGACTAGATCATAGATGCCATGGACAGCTTGCTGACCCCATCAGTCCTAAATAGTGGAATGACATTTAAGACAACTGATCCGGGAGCAAGTGGTGTGGCCGAATCAACAAACACCTCCCCGGGACACTGTCGCTGAGTCACCCATTCCAGCACATAATCCTCCTTCTGAGCGAGAGCGCCTTGTACGCACTCACTGCCCTCTGGCTGCAGGACAGCTCTGAGCCCAAGAGCGACTTACATTCGGGCTTCGGTAAAACAGAAGACAACTGGCTTTTCTCCCCTCCCAGTACTCCTTCAGAGACTCCATGTGTCTTTTCAAAGCCCAAGAGGTCTACTTATTGATTTTCATCATTATATATATATATATATATATATATATATATATATATATATATAACGTATATAGTTGGTTTGTATATTATTGGCTTACTTCCAACTTGTTGCCCATGTCTCTCAGGTTTTTAATACACATAATTATTGTGTAGGCAAAGACCCATTTTGATGCATGCCTGTATATCCTAATTATGGGTATAAAATAGTTCAGTGCCTACTAATGTTGAAATAGGGACCATTCTTTTTAAATTGCATTTTCTTTAGCCTCACATGTTTCCTCCCTGCAAAAAGCATTAGCAACCTTTTCCATTTTAAATGCATATGGTCTCGTGTTTTCTCTTGCTGTGCCTCCAGACAAAGCTTTCTCATTAAGAGCTGCTTCCCACATCTTCCCCTGCAGATTGACATTTTTGAGGATAGGATCCGAGGCATTGATATCATTAAGTGGATGGAACGCTACCTTCGAGATGTAAGTACATTTCAAAATCCTGAGTCTATTTTTCTGGCGAGAAAGACAATTAGCTGGTGAAGTTATTTTATGAAGGGAGCTCTGGCACACCCACCAAGTCCAAAGCCCAGAAGGTCCCAACACAGCCTCCCCTGTTGGCAGCGGCTCAGAGACCCGGAGAGGAAGGACGGGGTCGGGTCGCCCTCCTGGACAGGCACAGGCAGGAAATAACAGTCCGACCAGACACAGGTGGTTGATAACAATCAGAACAAACAATTTTCTGACCCGAATAGAGAAGGGGGGGGGGAATGAAGGCGGGAGTGGGGAGGGTGCGGCAGAATTCCGTTTACTCCCAAGACCACCCCACGTGTTGCGGAGGGCTGGGCTGAAGAGCTTTCCCGGCACTTTGTGCTTCAACAAGATAGAAATTGATTGCTGCCAGCGTGTCCCTGCGGGCGCTTTAGCTGCTGCGTGGCGGGGGAGAGCGGGAGGGGAGGCTCTCAGCGGGCTGGGGTTTTGGCTTTTCCTTTTGTGTGCAGCCCGGCGTCTGCTTTGTGCGGAAGGTTAGGTGTCCGTCCTCCCCCCCCCCCCCCCCCCAGAGGCCCCGCCACCAGCAGGGCGGTCAGGCAGGGCGCAGCCACTGGCGGCTTTGACCGGCTGGGGGAGGCAGGGGTTGGGAGGGAGGGGGTTTCATCATTGGGGCTGCAGTCTTTCCACCAAGATGCAGATCGCTTAGTGGTTCGGGCTGTCATTAGCCACGGATTAGTGATGGCTGTGGAAATGGTGGGCAGAGCCGCATCCATTTAGGAGAGCTCCACGCAGAGCCACTTGCTCCGGGTGTGTGAAGGGAGCGGGGAGGCGGGGGAGGCAGAGGGGAGCAGGGGAAACAGCAGTCAGTCTGCCTGATTGGGAATGGGGGAGGGAGGGGGTTCACGGAGAATGAGCCCAGCCCTCCACCCCCCACGGCGTCAGACCAGCACACAGCCCTGCTGCTGGCCGGGTTCCAGCCTGCCTTCACCAAATGGACCGCACTTCACACTTCCGTAAACATGCCTTCTCCCTCTCATTAACAGAAGACAGTGATGATAATCGTAGCAATCAGCCCCAAATACAAACAGGATGTGGAAGGCGCCGAGTCGCAGCTGGACGAGGACGAGCACGGCTTACATACTAAGTACATCCACCGCATGGTGAGTGGTGGCGGCCGCGGCCCCTCGCCAGTGCTGGGGACGGGCTTTCTTCCGGGAAGGCCTGCCCCGCCCTGGAGACCAGGTGAAGAGCCCCCCCAGGAGAGTGGGGGGCTGCTGCCTGTGAGGCCCCGGGCAGCTCAGCACTCCGCTGAGGCTCAGCGCCCTTGTCAGCAACAAGGGCAGGGGGATCCGCGACCTGAGTCTGGAGATAGAGCTCTGCTGGTTTGCTTGTTCACTGAGAGTGGAGGCCTAGGCGGGCGGGCAGGCAGGCCTGAGGGCCGGGCTCCTGGGCCATGTCCTCTCCTGTCCCCGCCGTTTCACAGAGGCAGAGCATCCTGGCCAGAAGGACTGGTGCGGTTGGTTCAGAATCGGCTTCCTCACGTGCAGGTTGGGTGACCCTGGGCCCACTGCGTAGACCTCTTTGTGCTCCGTGTCTCTCTGCTTCACAGCCCGGGAGCTGTGGGGCCTGGTCAAACCAAACCTGGGGGAGACATTTATAGGGAGTTAGGCTTACTCAGCATCTGCTGGGACGTTCTGGCAGAAAATAACAGGCTGTCGTATGGGCTAGCAGTCTTCCTGCTTTCGGAAGTTAGAGATACTGTGCAGACAGTCACTCTTGGCCAGGATGCCAGACGCTCCCATCGTCCCGACTGGGCGCTCATATGTGCTGGGGGTGTGGGCACTCGTATGTGCTGGAGGTGTAGGTGTTCTGGGCCTCTCACCCCACCTCAGGCACAGCTTGTCTGCCTTTCTCAGTCAGGCTTGTTTGCTGGCCAAAGGTTCTGAGGTTTAAAGAGGCTTGAAGATCACTGGACCGGAACCTGTAAGCCCCGTCTGAGCCCTAACATTCCCAGCGGGCAGGCACCTGGAACGGGCGAGGACGAGGCCGGGAGGACGGGCGGGAGGCAGAGCTGGGCCCGACGGAGGGGTGAGCAGCGCACGCAGGAGGCAGGCCGGCCGGGGCCCTGCAGCCTTACCTCCGGGGACGCTGACTTCAATCAGGTCTGTCCTTCGGATCGGGAGCATGGGACAAAGGCAGGGGAGGTGGGTGCTCCCCACCTGGGTCTTTGGGGTCTCTGTCTCCTCTTCTACCAAGCCCCAGCCACTTATTTGAGCTCAGAACCAATCCAAAGTGAATGCCAGCAAGACAAGACGGTGCGGCCACAGAGTACGGCGGCCAAGGAGGCAGGGGACACGTCTCCCTCCTGTCCCACTCTCTCCGGGTCCGCCAGCCCGCGGGCCGGGCCCAGAGAAGTATCGTTTCTGCCCGAAAAGGTCACGGCTGGCCCGGGAGCTGCCACCCCTTGGCTGAGACCCGACGGCACTCGGCGTCCTGTCGGCATGTCTAGGAACCGGCAGTCCCGGGCGGACAGCTGGTGTGTGGCAGGGCTCCAGGCCCCCACTCCGGGCCCCGAGGGAACCTGTGAACTCTGCAACAGCGCCGGGCAGGGACACGGCCCGGCTCGGAGCTGTCTGACTGTGCCCGGCTAGGAGCCAGATTATCTCACACCCCGTGTCCTGGGGCAGCCACGTCCCGGGCCTCCCTCGTCAAGGAAGGGGCTGACGAGGCCAGAGGCAGACGTGCCTTCTGCCTGCCTGGCGGCCTTCCTGGTCCCTCCAGGCAGCAGCAGGCTCCCCCGGACAGAGGGCGTGAAGAGGTGCCCAGAGGGGCCGAGTCACAGAGCCGGGACTGCGCGCAAAGCCAGGGTCTGGCAATGTGGGCGAAATGCACGCACTCCTGCGGGCGGCCCCTCCGCAGGCAGAGCAGCTGGCGGACAGGTTCACAGTGTCCAGGCAGAAGCTGCCTCCAGGGCTGAGCTGCTACCTGGTAAACAATGCCCTGCCTCTCCCGCGTCGGCACGGATGTGGCGGGTGCTTTGAGTGGCGCAGCGAGTGCTGCGGTCTCTTTCAAACATGCTTTCGGTGTGTCTGACTCTCAAGGGGAGGTGGGGCTGAGAAAACCCCTTGTGGATGACCTGTGTGTTGTGTGAGTGTGTGTGTAAGTAAATAAGTGTGAGTGTGGACGGGTGTGCGTTTAGGCTTTCTTCGGTGAATTCAGCTGCAAGTCATCACCACTGGCACGTCCTTCTTGGTTCTGGTTTTATTCCGTGCACGACGACGAAGACTCCTCGTAATAAAAATCAATTGGAAGATGAAATAGTTGGGACGCACAGTTCCTCTTCTTGTCATCAGAAGCCTGCATACCTGGTGCTGGTCATGGGATTTGGAAGACACTGTCTCCCCTCAGATTGAAAATTCCGGTTTTGGCGGAGCTCTGGCAGCTAAAGCTCCTGGGGCCACGGCAGTGTCGGAGCAAACGGGACCTGGTGTGGGAAGCCTAGGGCCGGGATGTCAGACCGCTTCACAACTGACCCCCCAGCCTGCCTTCCTCCTCCTCCACGCCCGTCCTGTGCTCTAGCTGCAGGGCATTACCTGCTGGTCCGGCCCACTGACCACTGCCACACTCTGGGCACTGGCTCAGGCCCTCTTCTGTGCTGGGAGCGTCCTTCCCCCTCCCCCTGCCTGACCACATTCTTCTTCCGGCATCCAAATGACACCTCCCTTGTAACCGTCCTTGTAGCTGATGTACAATGGATGGGCCCCGTCTGGGGCTTCCACAGCAGTGTTTTCACACTGCACTGTAGTTGGTAATTTACCTTTCGCACTGCTCACCAAACTGCGGCTTTGTGAAAACAGGGTCTGTTTGTGTCAGTGGTATTCTGGTAAACTGGTTCACCCTTATCCCCCTTCTCCCAAAACCCTGGTTCATAGCATCTCCCCATTTCGGTGGTATGCCTGCTCTCGCGATGGCCAGTTTCAGGCTACCAATGTGAAGTCACTGAACACAGAACTGGGAAGAGGCACGCATCTGGCTTTTGCGAGCTGACGCCACCCAGCTCAGCAGACCCTGACTTTAATCCTAATCCTTAAAACACCCAGTCCAGCACAGGGCATGGCGCTGATTAGGCCTTCAATAAGCGATTGGTGAGTGAGTAGATGGCACAGACGTGTAATGGGGAGAGCTTCAAATTGTAAGGGGGAGGCACTCAAGGAAATCAGAATAAAGGCACTGAGTGGGCTCGCAGGACTGTGGGTACCGTACGTTAACTCCTCACCCTTGTTCCTGAGATTAAACCTTGAATTTGTTCTGTTCCAGATGCAGATCGAGTTCATAAAACAAGGAAGTATGAATTTCAGATTCATCCCTGTGCTCTTCCCAAATGCTAAGAAGGTAAACAACAAACAAACAAACAAAAAAAAGCTCTCAGCATTCAAGCTTTGCTTTATTTGCTATCTGGGATTTTAAGTGGAAAACCTAGTCAACTGGATCGCTCCTCCGAGATAGCAGTGTGAGAAAGCTCAGCAGGTTGCCCCGCTCGGGTCAGCCTCAGGTCAGCAGCATGAATAGGGTGTTATCTGGTAGACCATCGCTGGCCTAATTGTTCGAACAGCTATTACACACAAAGAGGTAGTTTGTGTTTTAGCTCATGAGCCAAAAAAGAGACTGTTCATCTGATACTTCTTATCTCTTGTACGTAAAAAGTCGAGACGTGTACTTTTTAGCCGGCTGTTCCTCGGAAGTGTTTTGTGGCGCGTAGTTCGGCTCTCAGAGCCGTAGACTACAGGAGTTAAATCCGCACAGTTATCGGAGTGAACTTCGCTGTGGTTCACAGGAGGGTTTCTGCACCAGAAGGGCTTGCCGGCAGGTTTGGGGGATGGGGGCAAAAACACGCCTGAGGCCGTGCCTGGGCAAAGGGAAGGCAGTAAAGTCTCCAGAGTGAGGCTGCTGCACCCTGAGCCCAGGCCCAGCTGCACCTGGGAGGACTCCCTGATGCCAGGGCTGCAGGGAGACTTCCGGGTGCGGGAGGGTCCGGTGTCTGTGCCTGGGAGCCCAGGGTTGCACAGTTCACAGCCTGCACAATTAGCCTGCCTTTCCACCCCTTGCCCCGGCTCTCACTGCTCGCACTGCAAGATCTCCTTACTGATCTCCCTGCCTCCCCACGTGGGCTCTGTCTTAGCCACCCTCTGCTCTGCCGTCAGAGAGGGACATCCAGAATGAAGATCTGACCTCTCTCCAGCTCAGACATTCATAGTGGTTTCCTGCAGACTACAGGATCATCTCCACCTTCCTTAGCACGACACGCCAGGCCCCTTCGACACGCCGGTGCCACATGCTCAGCCTTCCCTGTCACCACGTGCAGATGATTCTGTGCTTGGGTCAAACCCGACGCTTTCAGCACGCCCTCACACGCACATGTGCTTTCGTTTTCTGTGCTCTGCACTTTCTGTCTCCTCTACTGGCAGTGCCCTTCCCTGACTGGTCTGCCTAGTGAACGCTTGCTCATCCTCATGCTACCTACCCAGTCTCTCAGCCTCTCCTGCCCCCTCTCCCCCTGCGCCGACCTTGATGCAGTGGAGTGTGGCTGCGGCAAAGGCGCTGGGGGTAATTGTTTAGAATTGCTGGAGCTGGCTGATAGAAAAAAGCTGACCAGCTTTCAGTTGGTTTTATTAATGTTTTTAAAACTTCTTCAAACAATCCCTCAGGGCAGATTGCGCCCACCCCCTGGCCCCTGCGTATGCCATTGCCTAGAAGACAGTTTCTTTTTCTTTATACTTGGACTCCCTCATACGACTAATAACGCTTCAAGGCAGTACCTGTGTCTTTTCACTTGGGTGTCATCAATACCCAGCATAATGCCTGACACACGCAGGTGCTGCTTCTAAGCTCATCCCGCTGTCCCCAAAGGCCTGCCATCTCCTCAGAGAAAACAAAACAAAATAAACAAAACAAAAAAACAACCTGCAAGGCCCTCTGTGACACGGCCCCTCACCTGCTCTCTCTCGCTCTACTCCAGCCACACTGAGTGGCTCCGTGCACCAGCCAGGCGCACTCCTCTGTCCGCCTGCACTCGGGTCTCTATAAAGCTTGCTCCCTCTGCTCTTTTCTAAATCCCCGGTTTAAAACTGCAAACCGTTCTTCCTGGCCCCAGCACTGCCTATCCCCTTTCTATGTTTTATTTCTCTCCACAGCATGCATCCCCATCGAACACACTAGATCAGGGGTGGGCAAACGTTTTGACCCGAGGGCCACCATGGGTTCTTAAACTGGACTGGAGGGCCGGAACAAAAGCAACCTGACCATGCTGGCACTCTCATCTTGGGCTGCTGGTGAAGGAGCGGAGGGGAGAGCAAGAGAACCCTCTGCTCTTTCGGCTCCGCGGGCCAGAGAGAACAGCCGAAGTTTGCCCACGGCTGCACTAGATGTTTCTACTTATTCGATATCTGTCTTTCCCCAGCAGAATGCCCGCTCCATGAGGGTAGTCTGAAACTGCACCCCACAATCCCCAGCTCACGGTTTGTGCCTTTGCCCGCTAATGGAGGTCTGCTGGGATCCTTCAACTGCAGGCCAGGCCTGTGGCTGGAGTGAAAGGATAATGGATTAGATTAAGTCTTGGCATGCTTCTCACAGAGTCACAGGGGAATTCGCATCACTCGGCGTGACCTCGGTCCTACCCCTTTCATGTGAGGGTGGTGAAAAGCACATTGAAATGCAGAGGGCAGGTAGCCTGGAGACTGACAGAAAATGCTGTGCACATGTGGTTTCCATAACGAGATATACAGCTTGCACCCGAAGCCAAGACCACGTCACATGCGAACCCCTTCCAAAAGCAAAACACTGCAGCTCCCAGGATGGTTTGGTAGAAAACGCCCCAGAAGGGAAAGCCGTAGCTGTTTGGGAACCGAGCCGGGGATCTGGAGTCCAGGTTTCTCTCTGATGGCCTTTGCTCCTGTCATTCTCTCTCCATAGGAGCATGTGCCCACCTGGCTACAGAACACTCACGTCTACAGCTGGCCCAAGAATAAGAAAAACATCCTGCTGCGGCTGCTCAGAGAGGAAGAGTACGTGGCTCCCCCCCGGGGGCCTCTGCCCACGCTTCAGGTGGTACCCTTGTGACAGACACCCCAGCCCCAGCTCCCGGGGGCCAGGCCACATCTGGACGCTGTTCTGCCAGGCCGGCTGGCAGCATTCACAGCTGTTTGTTTTCAGTCCCTCCCCAGGGGCCCTCCAACCCCAGAAAACCTGTTCTGCAGCCTGTTCTTCCTCCTGAGACCTCCCAGACCCTGTCTTTGGGATGGGGGCATGGCTGCTCTGCATCCCCTGCTCCTCCTCCCCACTGCCTGCTCCTCCGAACAGTCTGACTCGTCCATTCTGGGCCTCTCACTGCTTAGCAAGGAGATCATATAAGTGACCACATGTAAATGACCCACCCTCCCATTGCTTATGGCTACTTTTATGTGTGAGCCAGATGCTTGTGTGGCCTCGGACCAAAAGGATTCATGTACAAATAATAAAGCGTTTACTCTTTTGTAACATTGTGTTTTCCTTATCTCAAAGAAGATATATATATATTAACTTATAATAATATGGGCAGCTGCTTCCAGGAACATCAATAAAGCTTCTTAGATATAATATTAGACAGATGTAACAGACTTCTTTATATTAAAAGATTCAGGCCAGATAAACAATGCCTTTAACACAATCGTGAAAACTTTATTCATGCTGTAGAATCATAGTTCTTCGGGTCTTAATATATACTGTATTTGCCGGCGTATAAGACGATTTTTTGGCCCTGAAAAATATGCCTCCAAGTGGGGGGTAGTCTTATACGGCGAGTATATAACAAACTCTGTATTTTGAGTGGAAATGTTAGGGGGTCGTCTTATACGCCGGCAAATACGGTATTTTCAGGGCCAAAAAATCGTCTTATACGCTGGCAAATACGGTATGTAAAAGTATTTGTGCAGTATATGAAGTGACAGGGGAGGTTCAGTGCAGGCTAGAATTGGGATTTGGGAGATGTGTTCCAGTCTCGTGCTATCACGAACTAGCTGTGTGACCTTAAGCAAGTCCTTTCACTTTTCTGAAACTTAGGGACAAAAAAGTATCTCTAATGACCCTAAAAGATTTAAAGTCTAGGACCTAAGTTCTAAATACTCTGTTCAGGAATAGCTAAGTTTTCATTTTCATAATTATATCTCCCAGGGGATGAAATTACATGTTCATAACAGAGACATTTTCTTATTTTTCTTCAACAATATCCTCACATTCATAGTTTTAGTGAAAAACATATATATTGTTCCTTTTGTCTACAAAAAAAGAATACACAAAATATATGTTCTATATAGAACAAGGTGGAATGACTTTAATAAT
Organism: Vespertilio murinus; assembly: GCA_963924515.1. Lineage (NCBI taxonomy): Eukaryota > Metazoa > Chordata > Mammalia > Chiroptera > Vespertilionidae > Vespertilio > Vespertilio murinus. The sequence continues at coordinate 168,306,076 of OZ004705.1, read as the reverse complement.
GGCCCAAGATGAATAATCCAATATGAAGACTTTTCAGCTATTTCTCCCCTTATCTGTCTTACACTATGAGGCAGTTCAATCTTATGTGTCACCATAGCAATAACAATACTTATCAACTATAAATAAGGAACTTTGCTAATGAAATGCAAAAAACACTAGTTTTATTTACATTATAACCTTGATGTCTACTGAGTAAGATGAATGTCTATGTTTGTGGGTTAGTTTTTTTAAAAGGATAAGAAAAGCTAGTATACCTTAAATACTCATTTATAAGACTCAATGACAAATACCTTTAGCTTCGAAGCATTGGAGATCTAGTAGAACTGACTTACTTGGTTTGGGATGTTTTTGTTTCACTTTGTTTTAAATACGTTTTTTTATTGACTTTAGGGAGAAGGAGAGAGAGAAACATCGATAGGTTGCCTCTGGAATCCAACCAACTGCTTTTTGGTGCACGTGACGATGCTCAACCAACTGAGCCGTACTGGCCAGGTGACTTACTTGTTTGATTAACTCCAAATATGTAAAACACCCAACCATAACCTTCAAGTCTTCCTTCTCTTTGTTGTCTTTTTTGCCCCGGCGGGGTAGCACCTTAAGGATTATATATGGTTATAAATACTAGTAGAATAGCATCAGCAATTAGTACTCTGAAATGTTTCTAGTTAGCAAAGTTTAATAATGTGATGTTATTAGTCCTTCCTCCCTTCAGAGACCAGTCCTGAGTGCTCAGCCACTATTCCTACCCCAGGTGAGCGCTGAGGGAAGGTCCCTGGTGTTCCGCAAATAGTCATTAAACTGTTGCAGCTGGTTGCACTGGGAGAAAAAAAAAAAAGCATGCACATGCGTGTGTGTACACACACATACACACACACACCTGGCCAAGTGATGAAAGTTTGACCCCTGCTGTTTCTATGCAGTCTGATGACCACAAACATCAAAGGAATTTTAACCACAATTTTCAAGCACTGGCACTAAGATTAACACTTGATTTGTTTAGACATTATCCTGGTCCTTTTGCATTCATCTGTAGACATTTGAGGGGTGGAGGGGGGGTTATGGCTGACTCGGTAGAAATAATCCCTTAGCCTCAGCTTTATTCAGACCTACACTGGCGTTAGGGATGAGGTGTGCAGAATGCAAGGTTAGGTTCTTGTCTAATATTTAATGACTAACAAAATCTAAAACGTAATTTTTAATTTCAGTGACTGGTTTCAAAATGTCTGCCTGTTTAACTTCTATATTGTTCAAAGACATCTCTGTTCATGGCGACAAAATCAGACGAGCTATTTCTCAGCTCAGTGCTCGCAAGAAGTTACTATAGTGGCTAAACATTTTCTTTTTTCCTATTAAACACATCTCTGTCTTGAACATTTCAGATATAGTTTCATGATGCCTTGCCAAGCATTCTTCTTAACCTAAGCTATTCCATCAACCACCTCATCCACTTTGCCAAACACCCATTGTCACCATCACCTTTGCCAGCGGATTACAAAATGCTATGATCATTGGGAAATGATCCAGAAAGAGTCTCTCAAAACACAGGATCTTTCTGTTTCTTCTTAATGAACCAAGAAGAATCGGTGAGACCCACCTCCCAGGGGCAACTGAAAGGACAAGAAAGGTTAGAGTGTGGGAAACTTTCACAAAATAGAAATGCTGCTCATCCTGAAGAATTACGAACTATATTTCAAGATAGCTGGCTCTCTATGAACCCACTGACCAAATTAACAAAAACCCAGGCAGGAAGAAAGAAAACGCCAAAGTCACAGAGGTCTGAAAGGCCAGAGCGGCATAGGAACTAAAAACACTTGTCACTCACACATAAGTGGACAGAGGGGGAATCCACCAAACACCATAAATAGCCAAAATAATGAGGCAGCTCAGGAAGAAAATAAAAAATCTCCAGAAAATAAACTTTTAAAGACATGGAAATGTATGATGTGAATGACAGAATTCAAGATGGCAGTTCTGGGGGGGAAAACACACACACACACACACACACACACACAACTCCGAGTTACAATACAAGAAAGGCAGAGGCAGTTGGATGAACTCAGAAATAAAAACCAGTGAACAAAACGAGTACTGACTCGAGAGATCGAAACTTGAAAAACGAGACAAATAGACATTCTGGAGTTGAAGAACTCCATAAAAGAGATAAAGAATGAACTTTTGAGGAGGAGGCGGGGGAAGGAAAGAAATCACCAAAATCAGTTTAATTCTCATATCATTTATTTCCGTCACAAAAATTTTCAGACTTTAGAAAACCTGCACCTCTGCCATTTTGTTTTCTGTGTGAGAAAACTGGGGCCCTGAGAAACCGTGGCTTGCCTAAGTCAATAGGACCTAGATAGCCCGGTTTCCGGGCTGCAGACATTTACTTGGTGAACGTAGAAAGCTTTCTGGTGTTGGACGACAGATTTGCCCAACAGCAGACCCATCCTCCCGGAGGCAGGCGCCTCGGGAACACAGGAGGCCTGAGGGGAGACGCAGCTCCGTCCTCCGGTGGCGGCTGGAGGATTCAGTGGTCGCGTTGCAACTAGTTCTGTGGGGAATTAATTATTGCTCCGATTATATGGTGTGGGACTTTTCCCGAGATAGCGTGGCATATTTATTTCATACTGGTATTATACGAAACCAAGGCATAATTTAAAAGACCTTGACACCTTCCCAAAGCTTGGAGACAAAGCCCACTACCCGTCAGGCCAATCTCTTTTCGTTTTATCTGGCCAGTCTCCAAAACAAAAACACTGGAAAAGGTTTTTGCTTTGAAATCTGTTCTATTCATCTTGTTGGAATAGTACAGAGCTGTTCGGAACAGCTGCACCACCTCCAGGTGAAGAAATGAGAAATGTAGGGTCAGCGACCTCTCCACGGGGTGGGGGAGCGGCCGGGGCCCGGCCACGGCACAAAGGAGCCTCGTTGGGGCAGTGCAGCTGGCACTCAGGGCGGCTTGGGCCCAGGCAGGCAGGATAGCATGTTCCTAACTTCATACTCTCCTGTTCCGTTTTCTGTTGGGAAAAGCTTTCAGACAGAAACACATGTCCCTCGGTGGGAGGCGTCCCCAGACCCCGGGCAGCCACCTGCTGCCAGCTCACCCACGTGTCCACACCCCTCCATCTGTGATTGTGCACTCGCCCCCAAATTCTTAGTCTCCAGCCACGCAGGCTTGCGAGAGGAACACAGAGCGTAGTGTGTTCTCTATTTAACTTTTAAGGAGTGTATGCGATTGGGTCTAGGGCACACCTCCCCCACGTCCCCCCTCCCACCCCGTGTTTAAGGAAGTGATATTTGATCCTTTGCTCAACAATGGAAGTCTCGGAGCTCAGTGTCCCTGGGCAAATGTGGCCGTGTTCCGAGCCTGCCTGCTGCTTCCTAGACACGTGCGTGTGGAAGGAGTAACAGCAGCCCCCAGATCTCCCAGGCCTTGCAAACTAAAACCTTAAGGACACACATTTCTTGTCCCTTGCCTGACCTCTCTTTGCTCCCTTCACCAGGAAGGCTCCGATGGCAGCTGGGGAGACGGAGGAGGGGGCCGGAGGGAGGGAGGGAGAGGGAGAGAGAACTCATGCCTGATGGATCCCATTAGGCTTAGTGTGCAAAGCAAGTTGAGATGAAGTAGCTGCTCTGGTATGCATCCAAAACTGCTGTTTCTATTTTTAGTTGCTCCCACGTGCTTCTGAGCCCCACATTGTCCGCCTGGGCACCTGGGTCGGCAGCAAAACGTGGACCTGAGCCCCTCATTTGGACGTCTGGAGGGAAGGAGGCCATTGATGCGGGGCTTGTTGACCGCTGACAGGGAAGGGGACCCGGAATGTTAATGAGGACGGCTCTGCGAAGCATGCCTCCGCGGGTAGCGTGGGGTTCAAAGCGGGAGGCAGCCTCAGTCCGGCGCGGCTCTAATGGGGAGCGATGATAGCGGGAAGGAGAAATCAATTACGCCGCCGTCGCAGGCTCCCATGTCTTTGTGCTGGAGTTGTTAGAAAAGGTAGGACGAGGACCAGATCTCCAAAGGAAACAAAGCCACATGGCCTTGAAGTATAACGAGTTTGCCATGGCAACTGATGGAAATGAGCCTCCCGGGCACTGAGCAGGTGTGTTATCTGACAGAATAAACACGCGGCTCTCACTCCCCCGGTTTTTATAATAAAACCTGTGTTTGGATTACTTTCCCCTCCTCTTTGTTACCCGGAGAAGTTGGCTGCTGCTCAATCAGCCCGAGGCTCTAGCGAGGCAAATGTAATCAGTGTTATCAAAGGGCTGCTTTCGGGAGGCTGGCGTCGGGCCTGGCCGCCGGCCTGGTCGCCGCGCAGCAGCTGGGCCGCAGGTACCCGCCTGGCCTTTGCGCCTCCCGGGCGAGGCCCTCCACAGAGCGCCTCTGTTCGCCCATTCACCCGGCGTCAGGGAGAGGCCGGGCTCCCTCGGGCGGTGGTGAAAGCTGCGTTCTTCCAAGAGAGGAGAGTCAATCGTGTTTAGGTGAGGCTGAGACCTGCCCAATGTCCAGCATCCGTGTTATCTGAGATACGGGCCAAGGGCTCCTTGAGTTCGGGAACTAATTGGTTCTAATCTTCCAAGCTGCTGTCAACTTCCAAGTTCTCGTGCAGCCAGAGCCGGGCGGGCAGTTCAGCACGCCTCTCCCCTGCAGCTATCTGTGCTTCTTTCCTCCAACAAGACGCCCGGCCTCACCCCCCTGCCCCTCTCATGGAGCCCTCACCCCCAAGACGATGCCCTCCATGCCTCTTCACACATCACCGAACCTCTGGTCTTAACAGGGGGAAAATGGCTGCTGAGGAACTAACGGAAGCTCCGGTGTCGCGGGTGGAAAGGTTTCTGTGCACGAACCCAACTGGGAAAAGCAGGACCACCAAGTTCCAGCAGGAAACCAGGCTGTGAGCCCACCTTAAAGGGGGGGCCTTCCAAAGTGGTGGGCGGGGCCTTCAGGTTTTTTAAAATTCCGGTCTTTGGATACCAGACACATGAAGCAGAAGTCCCTGACTCTCCAGGGTGAGCGCAGAAGTTCTGGTCCCATCACGCTCCCACTTGTAATGAAACCGCCATTCAAAAGCTGCTCTCATAAAGGTTACACACAGTGAGAGTTAAGCACCACCTACAGAGCAGCAACCAATCTCCAATTACTTATAAAATGCCTACTGTGTGCCAGATATGATGGTTGGCACAAAGAGGAGTGATACATACTGTTGCCCTCCAATTACTTAAACGCTAGCTGAGGAGCTAGGACACAACCTGTGAAAAGATCCAACTCAGCCGAAACCAGTTTGCCTCAGTGGATAGAGCGTCGGCTTGCGGACTCAAGTCATCCTGGGTTTGATTCCGGTCAAGGGCATGTACCTTGGCTGCGGGCACATCCCCAGTGGGGGGTGTGCAAGAGGCAGCTGATCGATGTTTCTAACTCTCTATCCCTCTCTCTTCCTCTCTGTAAAAGACCAATAAAATATATATATTTTAAAAAGATCCAACCCCAGCAGCATCGGTCAGTGCTAAGCAAACGGGCCAGCTGACCCCTTTTCCCTGACCCTCAGGGTGACTCAGGACAAGCTCACAATGATGCAGTTTCAAGGTCAGATCTTCACAGAGGCAGCTGACTGGAGGTTTTTTACCGATAAATAGAAGACCTGCTCACTCCTTTCCCCCACATACACGCTGAGGTTATAAATCACCATGCAAATGAGATCTGAGATTAGGAGACAATGTGCGAAATGGGAAAGTATGACAGAGCCCACAGAGTGTGCATATTAAACTAGCAACTGACAATGCAGCCTAGGGGCATACATACCTCCGCAGCCCAGCCCCATTAGGACCAGACGGCATAGCGGGAAGCGGGAAGGTGAGGACATGCTTGTTATACCACAACCTCCACATCTGGAGAAGCAGAAACGTGGCCGGGGCCGGGATCTGCTGGGAGAGAGCGGATGGGTTTCTGCGCTCCGCTAAGTAGGGTGTGGAGAACGTTTGAAGTTGAGCCTGTCAGCTAAAGAGACCACTAACTGAGTGAGAAAGCAGAAAATGATAATCTGGAATGGATGGGCAAAGAAACACTCTCCATGAATGAATATTGGCATTGTCCAATGTCCCCAAACAAAACCTGTGGCAGAGCACACTGACCAAGCTGAATCAGACGCACCAACCTGCGTCCTAACCCCAGTCCACTTACTTACAAGCTGTGTGACCCGAGGCTCGCTGCTTTACCTTCCAGAGCCGCAGTCACGGAACCGAGGACAGAGCCACCTGCCAGGCAGGAAGGCTGTCAGGATAAGGTAAGACGTATGACAAAAGCCAGGACAGTGCTGGGCATGCAATAAATGGTCCTCTCTTGCCATTTCCTTCTTGCTTTCTTCCTCATATTAATGATTATTTATGAGGACTTTGAATATTTTCTTACTCCCAGAAAGGCGAGTAGCAAGTCTTAACAAGAAAAGGTCTTCCATTTAAAAAACGAACCCACGGGAGAGGTCAACACATAAGCTTTTAAGCTTAAAACGTCCACCTCGTTTTTTCAGAAGGGCTGACCTGGGAGAGGCCACGGCCGACACACAGAACAATGCCGGCGTCTGGAGACGGCCTTCTTTCCTCCGGCACCTTGGGAGGGAGAGAGACCCCCGGCAGCACTGGCTGGAATGATCAGAGGTAGAATATACCAAACCTGGTAATGATGTTTGACTTTAAAGGAAACTAACTTTCGTGATTCACAATGGGGCCTCAAAAATGAGATAATGGATTGAAAGCATTTTGAAGAGTAATTTGAAAAGCAGTATTGTGTTCATATTATACCTGTTATTTAAAAGGAAATTTTGACTTCAGGCTGGGAAAATGGATTTGCTCTGCTTTTTTAAAAAAAATCAGGCATAACTATCACCTGCAACACAGCCTACCTGGAGCTAGGACACAACCTGTGAAAAGATCCAACCCAAGGCAGTTGGCACGTACAGAGAATGGCACTAGGACTGGGCCTAAGCCAGCAGTCAGACATCCCTCTGGCAGTCTGGGACCCCTCAGGGGAGCGGCAGGTGGCCAGGGAGGAGCCTGAATCCTGGCTTTTGTCATACATCTTACCTTATTCAGCCACAGAGGAAAGGGCGGGGGAGGGGTCTGGTTAAGCAAACATTTAAATTGAAAGACATATATAACATTATCTCACTTATTTGTGGAATCTAATTAATAGAATGAATTGACCAACAAAATAAGGCGCAGAACATGGAGGCATGGAACAGACTGACATCCCTCAACGTAGGACTGGGGAGGATGAGAAGAGATAAACCAAAGAACTTATATACTTACTAGAGGCCTAGTGCATGACATTTGTGCACTGGGGGTGGAGGGTCCCTTGCCCTGGCCTGTGTCCTCTCGCAGTCCGGGACCCCTCGGGGGATGTCTGACTGCTGGCTTGTGGCTGGATGGCCTTCTGCTGTCGCACGGCCCGCTGCTTAAGCTTCAGCAGCTGCTACACATGTGCAGGCTGGGCCACCACGGTCTGTCCTGTGAACACCATCAAGTAGGTAAGTTAGGCGAGTGGGTAAGTGAGTCGTGGAGGCAGGCTCACCCTGAGTTCCCTGCACTCCCCTGAGTCACTGACTCGTTCAGACTGACTGCCTTCTACAGAGAATGGCACTAGGACTGGGCCTAATCCAGCAGTCGGACATCCCTCTGGCAGTCTGGGACCCCTCAGGGGATGTAGCAGTGCGCCAAGTGGCAGGCGGCCAGGGAGGAGCCCGAACTGGGGCCAGGCGCCACACCGCTCACACTCATCCCGGCCCCTTGGAAGTCCCGCCACAGAGTTGGAAGAGGCTCCCGCCGTGGCAGCTGCGCTCGCTAGCCATGAGCCTGGCTTCTGGCTGAGCAGTGCTACCTCAGTGGGAGTGCACTGGGCACCGGGGGCAGCTCCTGCCGTGAGCTTTTCCCCCTTGGTGGTCAGAGCACATCGTAGTGACCCGTCATTCCGGTCATTCCGCCCTAACAGTCACTTGGGCTTTTATTGTATAGATAGGCACAGCCCATGGACACAGGCGCTAGGGTAGTGAAGACATGGGGGGTTAGGGCTAAGAGGAAGGGGGAAGGGGAGTAAATGGAAGACATCTGTAATACTATCAACAAATAAAAAGTATATTAAAAATAAAATAAAATAAATGGAAAGAGAGTTACCATACCAGTTGAAATGGGGGGGGGGGGGGAGAGGGGGAGAAAGTTGTCATTTAAAAAGTAAACCATTTGTTGCAGAGCGGTATTGTAAAAATATGCTGATTATTTAAAACCCCCCTGAACAACACAAACTATTAATAGTGATACTATCTCTTGGAAGTGATATTATTGATGATTTTCATTTAAACATTTTTTTGCTTCTCTATAATTTATTAAGTTTCTATAATTAATTAGTCCATTCATTTAACAAATATTACTGAGCATCTGCTGTGATTTATTTTTATAAGAAAAAAGTTATAAAGAAAAAAATGTATAGTGTAAGTCCAAAGGTGTAAATTATATTCAAAAATCAGGAAGGAAGAATATGGATTTTTTTTTTTTTAGAAAATGACTGAGCAGCAAAATGTTACTGCAGTTGTTTCAATGTTGAGTTAGTGGAAATTTTATCTTCCCCTAATACTTCCTATGCTTTCCCAGTTTTCAACAATATGTATTACTAATTTATTCTATGCATGGCTGAATCCGGTGCTTAAAGAGTACCTAATACATACTAGGAGTTTAAGAAGATTTGCTGAATGCATGAATGCTTCTGAGTACAAATGACCCCAAAATACAGGGTTTAAAAGCAGCACTGACCTTTATTTATTCATTATCTTATGGTAGTTGGCAATTTTTCATTCACCTCTGCTCCACTATGCTGGAGAGGACTTAAGGGAAGGCCCAGGGGTGGTAGGGAGTTCTATTTGCCATTTCCTAGGTGTTGGTGATGGGGAAGGTGATGTTACAAAAAGACAGGGTGAGCAGGCAGAGGGGATACAATGTTGTTTTATTGTATTTGCTAAAATTTCCGTTCAACCAATTTCCAGGCGATAGACTTAGTTGGCTCTCTTGGGAGTGACATGCGAGGTTCACAAATGAACGGAGGGGTGGGATGAGATTTGGATGACTCAGTCATAGCTCCTATTTTGATTGTACGTAATTATGAAGCTAATTTCTCTGGCGATATAAATTTGCTTGGATCACAAACTCTGAGAGACCAGACATGAGGCCGTGTGGGGACAGAAGTCCCTAAGCTGGAACATGAATCAAGATGACTCCCCAGCATCCACATCTCCCCTTGGCTGGCCAACCCTGTACTCATTTGTGGGGAGGTTATTACTAAGATGTTATTGCCAAATTTGAAGATTCTCAAACATCACATGAAGTAGTCCTTAGACATATCCGGGGATTAATAGAAGAAACAAACATTGGAAGTCATCCTTGAATCCTCTTTCTCTTCCATCTATACATTGGCAAACTATGTCCAGAATCTGACCACGGCCCCCTCTCTTACCTCACTTGGATTATTGAAAGAGCCTCTTAGGTACTCCCTGTTCAATCCTTGATCCTCTGGTTTATTTCCCACACAGCACTCGGAAGGATCCTTTGAAAATCTAACTCAGAGCATGTTTATACCCAAAACCTACAATGGCCAAAGCCCTTAATTTAAGGTGCTACCCTGTGTCCCACAACTCTGTTCTCTCTCTGACCTAATTTTCTATATCTTTCCCCTTGCTCACTCCACTTCCTTGCTGTTCCTCAAACATGCCAGGCACACTTTGCCCTTGCTCCATCCTCTGCAGGAAGCTGCCCTGCCCCCATCCAATGGCCTTTTCTTTCACCCCTGAAATCTCTTCTCAAACGTCACCTTACTAGAGAGACCACTCCTGTTCATCAATGTCAAGTAGAAACCACCTACCCAGACATCATCTCCCTGTACCTGGCTTTTTTTCTTCATGGCAGCTGTCATCATCTGTGACAGCTCTATCCACTAAAATGAGTCCAGTTTCCCCAAACACATGAGTGCACTTCCTCACTTTCTGAAGTTGGGAGCAGCCGTGCGACTTGCTTTGTCCTGTGAGTAGACGTGTCCTGTGTCACTTTCAGGTGTAAGCTTTAAGAGCCAGCGTGCAGTTCGCCACTCTGTCCTCTCCCTCTGCCAAGGCGATGAGCCACACTCCGGAGGATCTGCATCAAGGGGGAGGCTGCCCAGAGCACAGCCCCCTCTGACCTGCAATGAGCGTGAAGTGTAAGTGAGAAACAAACTCTGTTGTCGTAAGCCACTGAGAGACTGGGTTGTTTATTGCTACAAATAACCTAGCCTATCCTGACTGACATATTACACACTTACTGTCTCCCCTGCTCCCGTCTAGAATGTCATTCTAGGATGGTAGGACTCTGCTCACTGTTAATCTCCAGTGCCTAGAATAATGCCTGGCACATGGTAAGTATTTAATAAATATCCGTTGGCTGGCTGAATGATACGTTGATCACACCAACTGAAATAGAGTTAGCAATGGCAGGTGAGTCTAAGCCTGGACTCGCCTACACAAACATTCATTCTACCCGACCTGAATGTGAACCAAAGAGTTCCTGATTCGAGATCAGAAGCGTGGCCGCTTATCTCAGCAGACGGAGTCTGAAAGCACAGATTGCCTGTGGGTACAGGGCACAGCCAGTCATGAAAGCACACAAAGCAGCTGAAGTTACAGCACAGAGAGAGCTGGCACACCGCTGAGGGGCCTCAGTGACGACCATAAATAAAAGCATGAGCAGTGTTTGTGAGGATGCTGAATGCTGATGTGGTTTCCTCTCCCTGCGTGGACATTAGCATTTGTAATGAACCGAGCTTCAGAGGCCTGGGATTTTATCTGTCGTGATCATAAATTGGTGGATGAGCCCCTCCTCAGGACTTCTGCAAAAGCTGTGTGCGCTTTTGTAAGCTGCTTTCTTTTCGTGGGCTTCCTCCTGGTCGTCTGAATTTGGAGGGGGATAATGCATTTCCTGTATCGTGTGGCCCCATACAAGGAAACTCATTGTACCCCTTCAGAGGAAGGGTACATCTGTAAGTAGTTTTTAAGAGTGTACTGAAGGATCTTGTTAGGGTGACTTATTCTCCCAGTTCCCTTTGGTTGATGAAGTGGGTCACGTGACAGATGTGCATAATGAACTGCTTCAGCCGCTGCCAGTGGGAGGCTCAGCCTATAAAATGCAAAAGTCTCACGGCCTCGGCGAGGGCACAGCAAGCTGATGGCAGAAGAGAGAGAAGCCTATCTCATTCCGAGCTGTCATTTCTCGCTGCTGCGCACAATGTGCCAGTGTTGCTAGGCTTTCCTTGCCTCCAAAGTAACTGCCTTTCCAGTTTACTCCCAATTCAAACGGGAAAGGTGGTTGTTTCTGCATACAGTTCCCTAAAGAGCAAGCATCCTTAGGATGTGCAAGAATCATCCATTAAATGCACTTGCAGAGTCTTTGTGTTCTGTTAGTTAAAGAGGAACCATATTTACATCAGAGAACAGGGTTGCTGGGTTTTGGTTTGTTTTTTGTTTTTTGCCTCTTCACCATCTCTTTTCCTTTCACCTTTTATATTTCTGGTCTTTTTCTGTTCCATTAACTTCGCTTTCCTCTTTATATTCATTGGTAACCCCCCCCCCCCCAATGACTACAGTCATAAGAAACAGAATTTGTCTCCCATTTTCTATGGGTGGTGCAGAATAGTGATGTCCAAGCCAAAAAAACCCAAAACAAAACAACAACAACAAAAAAAAAACACATACAAGCAACAAACCTATTCCAGGTGTAGTCCAACTCCCAGCTCACTCTGGATGCTTCTGAGTCAGTAAAGACAGATAGGGAATCAAGAAATAAAAGACAATAATTCGAACACTAGCCCTAGATATGATAATAGGGAAAATGATGAAAAAGGCTATAAGTCAACTCAATTCACTTCTACCACGGAGCATCCAGATGTGCTCAGCACTGTGCTAGGCACTGTGCAGGGAGTTGAAGAGACAGAGCACATGGCCCTTGACTCGAAGGAAATCGAGGAATAAATATGGGTGCATATTGACATATCTAGTCACCATAATAGCTGCACAGAAAATCAGGCTTTAGGTGTTCCCAGAGGAAAGACCTCAGTGAGAACTTACATTGTCAGGCAAGGCTTTGGGGTAGGAAGCAGGCACTGAGCTAAATCCTGAAGGACAGGTAGGTTTTAGACGCTGTCAAACGAGCAAAATAGGCACTATTAAAAAGGTCCAGAGTGCATGACATTTCATCAAATTCAGCTGTTTGGGGCACTCACTTCACAGCTCCAGTTTGCCAAACAACAAGTACCAGCCACACACATTATCTAAAGGACATTTTAAAAAATTAACCCAATGTTAGCATAAGGCAATTCATCACAATGTAAAGTACAAGATGTCACAGCTGTAAGCTTTAAACTATGAGGAAAGCAGAATTTTTTTTTAAAAAAAAATCTGTTTTTATTGATTTTTAGAGGATGAGGAAGGGAGAGGGAGAGAGATAGAAACATCAAGAAGAGAGAAACATTAACCAGCTGCCTCCTGCAAGCTCTATACTGGGAATTGGGCCCGCAACCCAGGCATGTGCCCTGTCTGGGAACCTAACCGGTGACCTCTGGGTTCCAGGGTCAACGCTCAACCACTTAGCCACACCAACTGGGCCAGAATTATTATTTTTGTACACCATGGCCGTCATGGATTAAAAGTGCTGCTGAACTGCCCTCGCCAGTTGGATGTTGACCCTCGGACTGAAGGGACACAGGTTCAATTCCAGGCTCCATCCCTGGCCCAGTAAGGCCAGGTGCCCCAGTAAGGGCATGTGAGAAAGGCAACCAATCAGTGTGTCTCTCTCACATCCACGTTTCTCTCTCTGTGTCTCTCCCCCTCCCTTCTACTCTCTCTCAAAATCAATGGAAAGACTGTTCAACCTCGGAAGAAAGGTAGGGGAGGGTGGGAGTGGGGGTAAGAGATCAACCAAAGGACTTGTATGCGTGCATATTAGCATAACCAATGGACTCGGACACTGGGGAGGTGGGAGCTTGGGGTGTGGGAGTAGCTGGGGAGGGGTCACTCGGGGGGGAAAAGAAGACATGTAATACTTTAAACAATAAAAAAAATCAATGGAAAAAAATATCCTTGGGTGAGGATTAACAAACAAACGGTGCTGCTGAATTTAAGGAAAATAGAAAATATAATTTGGGAAATGAGAGCTTAATCTTCTAGTAGCAAAACTGCTTATGAAACTCCTTTGGAGACTTAAAAATATGCCAGACTTGGCTTTCGTGAGTGTGGTGAACTTTCTGTTGCAGACAGAAAGCTGGCTCTGGGGCAGCGGAGAGAGCCCTTGGCACTTCGGCAACCTCCTCCTGCTGCTGAGGCTGGCCGGCAGCCCCGGTGAAAACCCCTGGCTCTTCTCTGCAGAGCAATGGCAAGGCTTGGCAGCAACTGCCGAGTTCCCACAGAGACGGAGTGACTTGTTCTCGGGGTCAGCAGGGGTGGAGGTGAGAGGCAGCTCAAGACCAAGAGTTTAACTTCCTGACCTTCCGGGGAAATGTAGCACTCTCGAATTTATTTCTAATTGGAATACTTTTGCTGTGGTTTTCCTGGCCATGAAACATGCCCTTTCAACCATTTCCTCTCCAAAGACCTTCGTTAGATTTGATTTGGTTGTTTTGAGTCAAGGGCACGTGCTCTGTCTCTTCAGCTCCCTGCACAGTGCCTACCGTAACGCTGAGCACATCTGGACGCTCCTGGTAGAAGCGAATTGAATTGACTTGCAGCCTTTGTCTACCCAAAGAGATACCACATAAAATTTGTTACCCCAAAATTCCTGTTTCTTCAAAACTCATTAATATGGTTTCTGAGTCTTGAGCCCAGAACTATTAGTCCTTTTGATGATGAGGGGTTGGAAGGAAAAGTTAGGGTTTATGAAAAACAGAAAGAATTCCTTTTGGAGCACCTCTCTTATACTGAATGCCATGAACACGTGTGTACATGCACACGGTTTGCATGCGTGTGCTCATACACACATTCTCGGGCATAACCTATTTTACTGAAGAAGAAGAAATTACAATAGGAACCTTTATCCCGGTGGTAGTCCTTTAAGGACGGGCACCTGAGAGGTATATGTTTGCCGGTAGCTGAAGGTACAGCTAAGTGGTCTGCCTGAAACCTAAAATTAGAATGAGTTAATGGTTCTACTGGGAGAGATCTGTTTTCCCTCAATGTTTTCATTCCAAACTCTGCTACCCCCGTTTCCTGCAGGGACTGAAGTCGTGGTAGATACCACTCAAAAGTAATAACTCCTGAGAGACTCTCTGGAAAATCAGCATGCAAAAGGCAGCTGGCCCCAGAAACGAGGGCTCGGCTACGGCGGTCGAATGCTAACGCCGCACAACAGTGAAAGGATCTGGGCTCACTGTAGTCTGAAATGCCTATTGTTTCAGCTTCAGCCTTCGGGAAATTGAGAGAAATGAATTAAAGATTTAGCTTTTAGAATTTTTGCATAAATGAGGTATTATTGTTGTTATTCTTTAAAAGAGGATGAAAATTAGGCGCTGAAATGTAGATGACTTCTAAAAATGACTTGGAATAATCATCCTTGTTCAACTGGGCAGCCCCGATATTGGATGCTTTATAAATCAGCTTTCATGATTCTTTAATGACTCTGCAATTCTTTTTTTTTTTCTAGAACTTTGCAAGCTTGACTTGTGTTCACCTTGCTGTGGAATGCTTTAAAGGACATTTCATTTAATAGCAGAGGAAAGTGATAAATTATAGATGCCAAGTCATATAATAGTGATTTAGGTAGCACTAAGGTAAGGTTGTAAGCAATAAAATAAAAAATTTTCCCAATCAACCTCTACATTAGAAACAAAACAAAAAAACACCTGTCTGCATAATTAAAGAGAGACACGTCAACGTGCTTGTTAATATGTTTTTCTGAGGGCTTAAAAAAACACTTAAAATCATAAAGCAAAACACTGGGTGGAGAGTATTATGCTAAGTAAAATAAGCCAGGCAGAGAAAAGACAAATACCATATGATTTCACTTAAATCTGGAATGTAATGAACAGAATAAACTAAAAGAAGAAGAAGAAGAAGCAAAATACTGGAAATATTTGTCAGTTTAACTGAAATGTTCTGTATTCATGAGTAGGTATGGAGTAAATTCATTATAACTGTACTCTGGAAACATAGATATTAAGAGAGAAAGAAGTGTCTTTGTCTCACTCTCTTAAGCATCTGGGAAGTCAGGACAATACGAGTTCACCTGGCTCTAAATTTTGGCCAAGACCCTACTAACCATGTGACCTCAGGCAAGTTATTTACCTGTGAGGGGCCTCCGCTTCCTCGGCTGCAAAGTGGGGGAAATCGTGAGTCCTGGCTCAGAAGGTTCTGTGAGGATGGCGAATGAAGCATTTATTTAAAATAGACTCTAACAGAGTAAGCACTCCATAAAAATGGACACACAATGTCTTATCATTCCTCTGCCCCAACTCCCTGGCGGCTTCTCTTCTCACTCTGAGTGAAAACCAAAGTCCTTACAACGTCCCATACCCCCCGCACAGCCACCTGTCTCCTCTCTGACCTCATAGCATGGCTTTTCTCTCCCTCCCCAGTGGGCAGACCGGCCTCCTGGCTGCTCCTCAGACAACCAGGCACCTTCCCATCTCAGCACCGTCACAGCGATGCTCCCCCTGCCTTGACCATCATCCCGCAGACATGCCCACGCTGGCAGTCACTTCCTTCAGGTCTTTACTTCGAAATGCCTCCTCAGTGAGACTTCCTGCACTATCATCTAACAGCTCCACACCTCGTCCCCACTGACATTTCATAGTCCCCTTTCCTGCCTTATTTTCCTCCTCAGCACTGACACTTCCTTATATACTAATAGCTCACAAATTTATCTTGTTTATTTTCTCCCTCTGTCCCCAGAATATACACTCCAAGACAGCAGGGTTTGTTTTTTTTTCAGTCATTGTTGTATCCCCAGTGCCTAGAATTGTGTTTGTCACAGTGGTAGCTGTCAATAAATCTTTAGAGGCTGGGAGAATGGATGATTTTCCTTAATTTTTAAAAAGTAATAATGGTATCCTACACATAGATTTCCTTATCCCAAAGTTTAATGAAATGTAATTTTTGCCGTATAAATTTTTCTTGGTTGCCACGATGATGGTGAACCACAGATACAGCAACAAGGACTCCTTAAAAGCCTGCCAATCTGTGGTGAGAGTGAGAGGACAAAGTTAGGCTGCCTTGGCCGAGTGCAGCTGCTGCCTCGAAGTCTCCATCAGCTCACCCGCAGAAAGAAGTGATGCTGCATGCTGGACCTCACGCCTTCCTCCTCCAGCCTTGGATAAACCAGGGACGACTTCCGATTTGCCCTTTCCACCCTGTCCTTTCAACAGCTAGGAAGGGGTAGGAAAGCTTCAATAAACATGGCACATAATTCCCAAAATTTAAATGTATGCAAAGAATACTATATGTGCCAAAAACGGTTTGGCTCAGTGGATAGAGCGTCGGTCTGTGGACTGAAAGGTCCCAGGTTCGATTCTGGTCAAGGGCATGTACCTTGGTTGCGGGAACATCCCCAGTAGGGGGTGTGCAGGAGGCAGCTGGTCGATGTTTCTCTCTCATCGACGTTTCTAGCTCTCTATCTCTCTCCTTTCCTCTCTGTAAAATATCAATAAAAATATATTTTTTTAAAAAGAATACTATATGTAATTACTGTGGAAGGATCTATCTATCTATCATCTATCTATCTATCTATCTATCTATCTATCTATCTTTCTTTCTCTCTCCCCCCAGCCAAAGGGATTTTAAAAGGCTGTTTCTATACGTGGACATGTTTAGAGGGACAGGAAGCAAGATGGAAGAGAAAATTTCCCGGCATTACACTAGGGGCACATACGCCATCCGATTCATTTCTCACAACGATCCTACATTGTAGCTATTATTATGGAAATCTCTAGAGGAGGTGAAACCAAGGCTCAGAGAAGTGACCTGCCCGAGGCCACCTGACATAACTGGCAGGCCAAGACACGGAGCATTTATCAGGAACCTGACCACCGCCTTCATTTCGTCTCCGCCCCTGGAAGCAGTTTCCAAGCATTAGGCCAATGTCTGTCTCTTGAGCCAACAACTTCCAAATTAGACAGTTAATGTTCAGGATGGGTTTCTGCAACAACCTAAAGCTACGGGCGTCTCAGCAGCTTCCCCTCCTCTCATCAGTGAGGTGGGGACATGCACAGTAGGGATGGGGGGACCCTACGTGTGCCCCCGCCCGCAGTGCCCCTCATCGGTTAACAGACGTGATCTCTCACTAACAGTCATAACTCCTCCTTTTATTTCTTTGAACAAACGTGCACTGTTCTGCTTTGTTTGATAAATGTCTATATTCATCTTATTCTAAACCCCTTGAAGGCACAACTGCCCTTTCTACCTGACTCCAGGTGGGATTCCACTGACAGGCTTACCAACCCCTGCATCTGACCACCAGGCAATGGCGGAGTGGGAAAAGCTCACCCAGTCCAACGTCCTAATGTTATTAGCGGGGAGACTGAAGTTTAAGCGGGATCCGTGACTTGTCCGACGCCACAGAGTCAAGAACAGAATCTACTCCCAGAATCTCTGAGGGGATGGCCCGGCAATCTGCATTTTCACAGGCTCCCGGATGATTCTCTGACATACACTAAAGTTTGAGAGGTACTGAGCCAGACTGCTGAGCTAAGAAATATCTTTCTAGCTGGAGGCCTCCAGCCTCCCTTGTTCTCCTTCCAATGTGTATCTCCCTGGATTGCCTCTGTATTTATTTATTTTCAGGGTTTTTTTGTGTGTGCTTGGGTGTGGGTTTTTAAAAATATATATTTTATTAATTTTTTACAGAGAGGAAGAGAGAGGGATAGGGAGCTAGAAACATCGATGAGAGAGAATCATCAACCAGCTGCCTCTTGCACACCTCCCACTGGGGATGTGCCCGAAACCAAGGTG
This sequence comes from Vespertilio murinus, assembly GCA_963924515.1. Lineage (NCBI taxonomy): Eukaryota > Metazoa > Chordata > Mammalia > Chiroptera > Vespertilionidae > Vespertilio > Vespertilio murinus. The sequence continues at coordinate 168,288,083 of OZ004705.1, read as the reverse complement.
CATGCCCTTGACCAGAATCAAACCTGGGACCCTTCAGTCCGCAGACCAACGCTCTCTCTATCCACTGAGCCAAACCGGTCTCGGCTGTTGTGTTTGTTTTTTTTTGTTTGTTTGTTTTTTGTTTTTTAAGACTCTGTGAAGTGGAGAAATAGTAAATACTAAGGTGTGGTAGGGGCTTGAGTCCCTGAACTTTATCCTTTCACTCAAAATCTAACAAAAAGGTTACATACAAATATTTGTCCCTATAGGATTTTCTACTTATTTCCATGTTCATTAGTAAGATGCTTTTGATTTATCAGTCTTTTCTGCAGGACTGTGAACAGGATCAAATTGGGCATTAAGCCCAATATGATTAAAGGAATTATGGATGATGATGTCAATATCAGCTATAATTGAACATTCACTCTGTCGTAGGCAAACCACTGTATTTCATGCCGGGGTTCCATCCCCAGAGAGTCTGATTTAATTGGTCTGGGTTGGAGTCCAGGCAGGCATACTTTTTCAAAGCATCTAGATGGGTCAGGGTGGTGTGGCTCAGTGGTGCATGCACCAAGAGGTCAGCAGTTGTATTCCCTGTCAGGGCACATGCCTGGGTTGTGGGCTTGATCCCCAGTGTGGGGTGTGCAGAAGGCAGCCGGATCGATATTTCTCTCTTGCTGGTGTTTCTATCTCTCTCTCCCTCCCCTTTCCTCTTTCTAAAAACAAAACAAACAATAAAAACATATTAAAATTTTTTTAAAAAATAAAATAAAGGCATCCAGGTTGTTCTACCATAGCCAGGTTGAAAACTCCAATAATGCTAGTATAACACAGCCTCTGATTAAGTACGCTGCCTAAGGCCAGCTGTTAGTAAGTGGTGGAGCTTGGTTCTGAATTCAAATCTGTCTGGGTCCAGAGTTTGGTTCAATCAACACCATCTCTTTGGCCATGACTTCTACCATTCCTATTCTAATACCACCTTCCACATGAACTAGTTTTACAACTTACGCAGCACATTCAAAGACATAGAAAAAGGACGGTTCTCCAGTCAGCGTATATTCCGAATGCTGTTGCTTTCGAGAAACATTTCATGACTTCTTAAGCAATCCGCCTACTTCTCCTAGATTTGGCCTCTGAAAGGTATTCTAAGTTATAATGGCAAAACATCCCGTTTTCCTATGAGCTTGTAATTGAAGTGGTTCTTTGGGGCAAACAAACCATCGTTTTATCTGAAATTTTAATGGAGACCAATTCGGTGTCCTGGGAATCAGTTGCAGCGTTTGGCTCGGGTTTCTGGCACGGAGCGCGGGGCCCTGGCCCCACGCCCGCACCGGGTCACCTTACAGCTGCACCTCAGGGCTGCCCGCCAAGGAGCCGGCCTCGTGGCAGCTCTCTCCGCTGGCTCCACACCAGGACGCTGGGCCTGAACACCCAGCCCGCGGAAGGCAGTTCACACAGCCACTCGCAAGAAGCGAACAACCCAGGGGAGTCACCTCCGCTGGCCTTGTAGCACGCTGTGACGTTTCTGGGAGAAGAGGGAAGGGTGTTTCTCAAAGTTTAATTTGCAGCCACAAAGTTGTGGATTGACATAGCCGCCACATAAAAGGGAAAAACATCTGTCACTTCCATTTGTAGCCAAGTCTGTAGCAGCTCTTTCAAAAAGGGAGAAGACTAGAGATTAGCTCTCCTGGTTTAGGGGGCACCAAGAGAGAGAAGAGCTTTAAAAAATGTGGTCCTCCTGCTAACAGGATGGGTTTGGATATATAACTTAATCTCACTGTGCCTCAGTTTACTCATATATAAAGTAAGGTTTGGGTTTATTAAATGAACTCTAAGTATCAGACCTAAAATTACGTGTATGAGTACATATTTACAGTTTTCCTGCTTGGGTATAACCATTTGAAATGCATCCCCTTATTAGAGAAAATTTGAATTTCCGAGAGTCCGAGGTTGACATTAAAGATGAAACTTAACAACAAGGGATTGTAGAGTTTTAGCTGTAAGAGACCATTTTGATCATGTACTTCAACTTCCTAATTTTATCTTCTCCCTTCCGTCTTCTCTTTCCTTTCTTCCTTTTATCAACAAATATTCTCTGAGTTCTGGTACGCACCACGCATGAGTGAGCTAAGTGCTGGGGACGGAGACTGAGTCCTCGCCTTAAAGAACTCCCAGTACAGCAGAGACAGACAGGTGAACAGGTGACTGAAACACAGGGAAGTAAGGGCTATGGTAGGGGTGACTACAGAGTGCAGTGGGTGGGGATGGGAGTCGTGGAAGGATTCCTGGAGAAATCACATGGAAGCTGAGGCCAGGAGAGGAGGCCACCTTTCTAGGTAGAAAAGCAGCGTGTCTGTGAATATCACAGGGGGGACGCTGGAATGGTGGGAGGATTACCCAAAGGCATGCAACTGGCCAGTGGGAGAGGTGGTGGTGGAACTGGAGCTCCAAAATGTACAGGCTTGATTGAATGTCAGTGACATGAATTACTAGTTTTGTTGTAGTTTCTGGTATAGGTGAAGCATTGCAGTTCTTGTCTTTGCCATCGCCAACTTAATTAAGAGTCAGGCCCTTTTATGGGGCTCTTGGGGCTTAGGATCTCCCCTCCCAGGCTCCAGTCTCTTCAGCAGTAGCTCAACAACAAGGCATGACCACATCACAGGCGCCTCATCTGAGAAGCACCACCACCAGTCTCCTGTGGACGAGCATCTTCCAGCTGCTGAGTGGCGTGCACAGATAAAGACCCAGCTCTGACTGGTTTCGGAGATGAGTCTTGGTTAGTGACAGCTCAGTTATAGGACAGTTATAAGCCAGGATGACTGTGTTCGAATATTTGAAGGGTTATAAGAAGGGATTAGATTTATTCTGCATGGGTTGAAGGGGAAGAAAAAGAACCAAATGAATATATAGGTACAAATAATCGTATCTTCCCTAAATAAAAAGGACCTGCCTGGCCAGCGTGGCTCAGTGGTTGAACGTCAACCCATGAACCGGGAGGTCGTGGTTCAAATCCTGGTCAGGGCACATGCCCAGATTGTAGGCTCAGTCCCCAATGTGGGGCATGCTGGAGGCAACCAATTGATGATTGTCTCTTGTAGAGGGCCAAATGGGAAGACATCTGGACATTCTTTAGATTGTTGCTGACTGGGCCCGGGATATTGGCAGAATCATGTCAGTTGCACTCCACCCTGGGAGCAAGGAGATGTTCTCAGTTCCTGGCTTGTGTTTGTCCAGGAGGAAGGAGTGGGTGGGACCTGGGCCCTCCCAGGCTCCTTGTTTTTCTGTGAAACCCCCTTGCTGGATTGGAGTATAAATAGATGTGCTGTGTGGCTCAGGAAGGAGGTCCTCAGTCTGCCTCTCCAGCAGAGGAGGGCAGCGGCCCTCCCAGCGCCCAGCTTAAAATCGGTCTCTGTGTCTTCTCTTTATTTCTAATATTTCTCAATCCCTGGCCGCCTCCCCTTAGATCCGGTTCGTTCATCTCTCTTTCCGTGTGGGACGCGGAAAAGGGAGATGCCGCCACATCAGGCCCCCGCAGTCTCTCATCATTGATATCTATCTCTCCCTTTTTGAAATCATTATATATATATATATATATATATATATATATATATATATATATATAAAGGACTTGATGGTAGTTGCTTTGGTAAGTAGTGAGTATCATTACACCAAAATCTCATTAATATTAATAACTAGCTAATTGTGGTGATAACAAAAAGTACTTAAAACCAGGGCAAAACTGGGATGTGACAGAGGGGATTCATGCCTCTAATAAGATTTGGGTGACAGAGACCTGATCAAAACTTCTTTGGTTCTGTATTTTTCACAGTTGGCCTGGCCAACTGGGGTCTAATTACTCTAGTTTGTTATGTATTCTTCACAAAGTATTACTTTAAATTCTAGTTAGTTAGCACTCGCAAGCATACTCTTTTTACATTTTAAAGCAAAGATATAGATATTGTAGGTTGAGTTGTGAGGGTTTTTTTCACATAAAACATTAGTATATTTCCTGAGGTACTGAAACTGCCATACTTATGTGATAAAACGGGAAATTTAGCATGTGCATACGTGCACTCGACACCCGCACATCTGGTCTGGCACACGTGTACCGCCTCACTCACTTTAGGAACACTCTGCATACTTACACGCTGTTTGCTAGGACTCATCTGCTTACAGACCCAGAAGTGTGACAAACTTCCTTTGCTTCCTTTGACTTTTGTTGAGGAAACTGTGCTGCTGTTCCCTTACTCTAAACATGCAGAGAGGGCCGGGAGAGCAGAGTCCGTGAAAACTGAGGAGATGACTGGCAGTTCTGACAGGTGCAAGTTAGATTTTGTTAACCCCGAATTATTCTCAGAGAACAGTGGTAAAGGTGATTTATATTGTTTTTTTAAAGCATGCTACTCTGTGGCCAACATATTAAAGTGAAACATAAACTTTGGTTTTACCTGCTCTCTATGCTTGGGGTATATAATGTGTTATAAATCAAGTATATTAAATAATACTCTGTTTTAAATTAGTATTTGGATAATATATTACCTGGGGTCTAAAACATGTATTTTTTAAAACAACATAATAGCTTTTTCAAACAGAGAAAAAGAATGCAAGCCCGTTTTTAAAATGCTCAAAATCAAAACAACATTAAAAGGACCAGGCCAAATGAGCTGCCTCTGCCCTAAAAGCCCCGGAACAGAAATGCCTTTAACATAACATGCAAAGGAATCTGTCCCGTGCTAGCTCCCTAATCTACCTGAGAGAGAAGCTTGTGTTTAACTGCACATGAAAACAGGAGGGGGGAGGAGGAGGGGAAGGAGGGGAAGGAGGAGGGGTGAGGAGGAGGAAGAGGAAGAGGAAGAGGAGGAGGAGGAGGAGGAAGAGGAGGAGGAAGAGGAGGAGGAGGAGGAGGAGAAGGAGGAGGAGGAGGATGAGAAGGAGGGGAAGGAGGAGGGGTGAGGAGGAGGAAGAGGAAGAGGAAGAAGAGAAGGAGGAGGAAGAGGAGGAGGAAGAGGGAGGAGGAGGAGGAGGAAGAGGAGGAGGAGGAGGAGAAGAAGGAGGAGGAGAAGGAGAAGGAGGAGGAGGAGGAGGAGGAGGAGGAGAAGAAGAAGGAGGAGGAGGAGAAGGAGGAGAAGAAGGAGGAGGAGAAGGAGGAGGAGGAGGAGGAGAAGAAGGAGGAGGAAGAGGAGAAGGAGGAGGAGGAGGAGGAGAAGGAGGAGAAGGAGGAGGATGATGAGAAGCAGCAGGAAGAGGAGGGGGAGAAGGGGAAGGAGGAGGGGTGGAGAGTTCGTAGCGGCTGGTTGTGACAGTTCATTGTACATGAGGAGTGATGCTGGGTGTGGCTCAGCCAGTCCCTAAGCACTGTGTGCGGTTACTGGCAACAGCCTCTGGGATAGCTGTTCACTGCGAACAGAACGAGTAAATCATTTCTCTCAAGGTAAGCCTGTGCAGGGCTTCTCTTCAAAGAGTCACAATCGTCAGGCCTCTCGTGCACATGTGGAATTCCAGCTTTCCAATGCACGGAGAGGGTAGCATATTGACAAGGGCACCACCAAAAACGCCCGGCAGCACTTGGGGGGACAGCAGCAAGTAAGCTGAATATTGGCTGGTAGCCTTTCCCCCTTCCAGTTGTTTTTCATAAGATAAACATGTTTTTGCTAATGATTTTTTTTAAAATCACAAAAATGGCAAAAACAAGGGGCTATCAGGCAACATGCCCTGCCATCGCTGCAGGGACACAGCCAGAGCCAGGCGGGGCGCTGGCAGAGGAGGGCAGGGGCCATCCTGAAAGGAAGACCGGGCCAGCGGGCGCAGGGGAAGGGACAAAGCCCGCAAAGCAGAGGAGCGGACGACGGAGGATTCCACAGCTGCTGGCTGCAGCTGCTCTGACAGGCTCCGCTGCTTCGGAGGAGAGGCAAATGTGCTTATAAATGAAAGGCAAGGGGGGTGGTAGGAAAAAAATGTACCTCCCCTTTCTAACCAACTGGAGTATCATCTTCACAAAGCTCACCCTGTTCTCACGAGATGGTTATTTTTAGGGCTCAAATATAGGCAGACGCCTAACCAGCAAACCCTGGGTGCTCCTCAGCTGCAAGCCCATGGGTCCTCCGTTACCGAGAGCAGGTGGCGGCTTCTCAGGACTAAGTTACACTTGGGGTCTTGAACATCAGAAATGGCAGCGACTTGGGAATATGAGAGTTTATGGCCGGGCCCGCCTGTTGCTGAACTCATACAAATGCTTTGCCACATGGAGCCTTAGCTTTTATACGCTTGAAGTCACATAATGGCTCTAAGTCATTATTTTTTGTTTTAAACTCAAGTACAAATAAGGGCAGTTTATTCCTCTACACCGAGATGATTTCCTAGAACTCTGGACCTATTGAACTCTGTCCTACCCTGAGGACTGGCTCAGGCTGACGTGAAATCCTATCCTGAGGAAATCAATCCGCGGCTGGGGAGGGAGAGGGCAGGGGCGGGCCAGCTCCCTCCACCCCGTGTTCTCTTCAGGGTCCACAGGCATCTGAAGCAGTTCAGTTCTGATCTCCTGACACAGGGACCATTTATGATTAGAAAAAGGTGTTCTTCTAAAATGTCAGGGACTGAGAGAAATCACAGAAGGAGAGGAAGAGAATGAACAGTGACCGCATAGTAACAGGGCTGCTTTACAACCTAAAAAAATAAAATAGGCTTAAAAAGATTAAAAAGTCACACAGGAGGGTCAAAAGTCAAATAAAGGTCTATTATGTTCCAAAACGGCTTTCTACTCCCACAAGATACCCTGGAGGTCTCATAATTTTAGAGACCTCCTCCCTCTTAAGGTGTGTAGAATGCAAACAAAGAATGTATGTTCCATGGATTCAAAAAGTGGAAGCCATTTCTCAGGCTGTACACGCCTTCGCAGAGCAGTGACTCTCTCCCCAGCTCCAGTCAGGGGCTTGCACCCTCTTAGGCTTGCTCTGAGGCCTCCGGCCAGGCTGAGTCTAAGGAGGCCGAGGGCTAACAGTTGTATCATCTCCCCGCTCAATTGGGCATGACACACTTCTGGAAGGGACTGTGGTCCACAGAGTATGTTGTTGTCTTCTGAACAGCCTTAACAACAACAAACATGCTACCAGATGCAGAGCACTTAGTCGAGATGTGTTCTTACGAGCACGTCTAGAAAACTGAGATACTTTCAATGAGCAAATTCACTGACAGAGTAACAATGCTGACTGCTAGCATGAAGCCATAGTCATCATCTCATCCCAGTCCGTCTAATCCTAAAATAGATCGTATTACTACTCCCCAAGTCTCTCTGTTCCAGAGAGGGTGTCTCGTCACTGTTCCCATGTGCTTCCCTCATTCCCCCCTTCATGCCCAGATGCTATTGGACCTCTGTCTAAAAAGCTTCACTTCTCCCCACCCAGTGAATCCCACCCCATCTCTCAAGGCCCTTCGCAAAACCCACCTTTTATCCACCCAATGTGCTTATAACTCCAGTCAGCAGTGGCCTCTAAAATCCCGAACAGCCATAAACTGTCTCCAGCTTCACTCTCGTATTTTATTATGTTCAACTTGGAACTTGACTGGGAGTGCTCTGTAAACTCTCATCCGTGAATCCTCCAGGCGCTAAATTAAGCGTCCTGAAGGCAGAGGCTCTGTTGGTGGACTAAAATGACTGTGGTGACGGAAGAGCACCGCAACAGTATTATTCCCAAACCCTAAATCTATCTTTTTTTTTTTACTTTGGGTTTAAACCAGATCTGAACAGAGGAACACTGCCCTTCGAGACTCATCTGAATTGGCTCAGCTCCCACTCCTGAGTGCAGATTCCTAACTGGGGATTCTGGGAGAGGGTAGGGTGGCTTACTGGTACAATTTCTTTTCCTCGTTGCCTCTGGCTCCGATTTTCTTGCATCTGTAGACTCGGTTCAGTGGGTGGAAACAACATATTGCTATCTCTGAGCCCAACTCCAGACACAGAACTCGGCTCCCTTTTCTGCTTCAGTGAAATGGGCCAAAGCAGAAGTGATGTCGGCCTAGGAGGAGAACCGGAAGGGAGGCACTGTGTGCCTAGATCTTCATTCATTCTTTAATGGCTACTATTTGCTTTTGAAGATTTAGAAGGAAAATACTTTGTGTTAACTCTTATTGCATAGAGCAGAATGCTAGAAATTTACTTAGAATTTCTTTGCCATTTTCTAAATCACTCTGATGTATTATTTGTGCCACATAATAAAAAGGAGTGAAAGGCTGAAACCAGTTTGGCTCAGTGGATAGAGCGTCAGCCTGCGGACTGAAAGGTCCCAGGTTCGATTCCGGCCAAGCACATGTACCTTGGTTGCGGGCACATCCCCAGTAGAGGGTGTGCAAGAGGCAGCTGGTCGATGTTTCTCTCTCATCGATGTTTTTAGCTCTCTATCCCTCTCCCTTCCTCTCTAGAAAATCAATAAAATATTTTTTTTAAATGTCAGGATTTCTTTTAAAAAAAATGAAAAAAAAGGAGTGAAAATGGCTTTATTATTTTTCATGTATAACAGCCTAGTAACTGCTAATCAAAATACACAGACTTTTGAAATTTCATAGTATTACCTCAAATAGATACTACTGTGTTTTCTGTTTCTTTGGTCCAAGCGGATACTTCTTGTTGTGAGGGGCAGTATAATATAGTGGATGACTACAGACTATGGCATCAGTCTGTGGGTTCAAACCTTATCCCACCAGTTCCTAGTTATGGGCCTCTAACAACCTACTTAACCTCTCAGTATCAAAGGGGGATAAGAATAATACATAGCTCATGTGGATTTATTAAATAAATATGTGTACAGTGTTTTGAACAAGCTAACACATAGTGAACACTCTATAGAGGTTGGTTATTTAACAGTTTCCACATGAAGTATTGACAGTTTAAGACCTAAGACATGCATGCTCCACTTTTGCTTTGTTTCCTAAGCAGACGTCACTTTTTCATCTGGTACCACATAGTTTATGCTGCATATGCATTGTTTTGAGCTGAACTGTGTCTCCTCAAATCCATATGTTGAAGCCTTGACCTTCAAGACCTCAGAAAACGGCTGTATTTAAAGTTAGGGCCTTTAAAGAGGTAATTAAACGATAATGATGTCATTCACCCAAAATGACTAGTATCCTCACAAAAAGAGGAGATAAGGATACAACAGAATAGAAAGAGAGGTAATCATGTGAGGACCCAGAGAGAAGGCAGCCAACCGAGAGCCAAGGAGGGGGACTCAGAAGAAACCAAAACTACTTATATCTTCATCTTAGGCTTCCAGAATTGTGGGAAGATAGTCCTCTGCTGTTTAAGCCACCCGGTGTGTGATATTTTGTTATGGCAACCCTATCAAACTAATACATGCGTCAAAATTAAATTTTGTTAAAAAAATTAAATATGGTGGAACATTAATGGGTTGTCATTACATTCCTGACTTCACTAAATTAGTAAGGTGTCTCTAAGAGGCTTTGATTTTTGTGAGGCTGAAATCAGAATGGTGAAGAGCACTGTTTTCTAGTCCTGGTTCTGCCACTTTTGAGTCATGTACCTTTAAGCAAGCAAAGCCTGCAAAAGCGCCAGTAGTTCATGAATGTGTCAATACTGAATGAAATAATGTGTAGCACAATGCTGGACACATAATAAACATTAAGCTAATACAATTCTGTCTGTCTATCTAGCTGGCTATCTAAATGTCTTCTGATGGTGGTAGTGGGGACAGCAGGGAGGAGACATTTTTTTCAGTATCTGATGTATTCTACTTTGGGTTTGTTTGTTTTTTAATTAGATTAGGAAGCTGAGACCTATAGAAGTTAAATAATTTTGCCAAGTTATAGAGAGAATGATGAAACTGGGATTCACAGGAGAGTCTGTCTGATTCCAAGACCCATTCTCTTTCCACTAGACCACATTTCCTTTCCTGTTAATTTTCTAAAACTTATGCTGGTTCTACTATGCTGTCCACAGTACTCACCTTACATGCTTCCATATGGAGCCAGAGCATTAGGAAATTAAATACCATTTTAAAAGAGTCTTCCCAAATATAAAAGAAAAGCAAAAAAAAAAAAAAAAAAAAAAAGAAAGAAAAATAAGTAAAACAAAACCCAATCTTTGGTAGAAGTAATACCAGTTTTGGTAACTTTACTGTTCTATAACCGAGACAGCTGTGGTATAATGGCTTCATAAGAGCATGGCAATGGTGATTTGTATTTTCACAATACGGTGTCCTGATTTGAACCAACAGACTATGCTTCCTAAAGGATTATAACTTGTGCTGCTATTGGACCTACCCCAGCGTCTAATTTTAGCACAAAACTTGCCTTGGCAGTATTTAGTCCTCGTTAAATAAACAAAGTGTGTTCTCAATTACTAAATGATAGCTCTCTAGTTCATTTTGTAACTTTTCCACACCCCAAGTCAGGAATCACCAACCAGCTACCTATAGAGTTATTTTAAGATACCTCACCAGGAGGTATCTTATAGTAAGATAATTTTTTTCTGCAGACTGAAATGAAGTAGGTTTTTATTTTGTTTTTATTGAATTTATTGGGGTGACACTGGTTTGCAAATCCATGTGGGTTTCAAGTGTACAACTCAAGAAAACATCATCTGCACTTTGCATCGCTCCAAGCAAAGTCTCTTTTTGTCCCCATTTGTTTCCACCTACCCCCACTGCATGTTCCCTCTGCTAGCACCACACTGTTCTCTGTGTCTGTGTGTCATGTATGTGTGTGTTCAAGATAATAATTTATTGAATCATTTGGTTTTTACTAAATTATTCCCCCCCAAATAATTAATTCCATCATGTGAACAGTTAATTCACATATTCATTTTATTTTTGTTAAAAACAGACAAACTCTTAAAGATGATACCATGCAACAACCGTTTTTTTTAAATGGCTAAATGAAATGGCCATTCTACCACATCAGTTAAATGGTGGAACATTAATGGGTTGTCATTACATTATGAGGAGTATTTTTTTCTAAGATCATGTGAACTACTTTGTTTTAGGAAGCATTTTTCACTACTTCACTAGTTTGTACTATTGCAGAAGCTTGGTTTACATAATATTTAGATACTCACTTGGCTTTGAAATGTGAAAAGCCCTATGTTCAAAAGCTCTTTAATCCATTAGAAATATTTAAGATGCTTACTATAAGTTACAATGAAAATCTGCAAGACAATTAATTGGATTGTTATTGTCAACAGAACGGAGGAGCAAAGACTGAAAATTGGTGTTTTTTTTAAAAAAAAATCATATCTAAAAAAATATCCATAGAGCATAATTTAAGGCAAAAAAACAAAACACAAAACCAAACCACTCAGGAGCATAAAGGTTTTTCCTGCTCCTTTTGCCCTCTTTGAGAGGGCTCCAAAGTTATTACAAAGGGTCTGAAAATTCACATGTTCTCCAAAACCATTAAACATGGAGCAAAGCTTAGGATGCCATTTCTCCACTGTCCTATTCTAACTCAAGTACTGAGTTGTGATGCCCTCAGAAAAAGAATGGACCCACTCTATGGACAATGACTACATTTCACTTGAGTTTCTGTGATTTGGAGGTCTCAGAATGAGTGGAAGAGCTGAGAGGGTTCCTAAACAATGCAAGCTTTTAAATGACATTATTTCCCAAACCAGGACAATATCAAATTGAAAAAGAGAATCTGTAGAATTTCCAGTCAAGTGGCACAGTGAGTTCATGATTCAAATTATCCTATATGCTCTAAACACATAATAATGAAAGATAAACCAAAAAAGAGAAAACTAAAAGGTCATTGCTGGGTTCAAAAACGAAGGTAAATATCTTGGTGGACAAGAAACACAAGAAATGAAGTGAGCTGGGCTAAAGCTGAGGCATATCAGGGTCTGGTTCTTGAAGCAGCCAGTGGAAACTGGAAATTCAGCTCTTGTGGAATACTGGGACTAAATAACTCTATTCAATACGAGACCAAAGCCAACACTCAAAGCCAGAACCTGGGGCAGACCAACTGATCTGATTTCCCCAGGAGTCTCTTCCTGTTTTAGCACTGAAAACCTCACGTCCTTGGAAAGCCTTAATTCCAGATAAACAGCAATGGTTGATCAACTGACTTTCCCCAGCCCCATAAAAAAAGGCTGAATAAAACGGCTGCCAATATTCTGCCTAAAGCTGTGAATTTATGGGAAGCAGTGGACCCTGGAAAGCAAAAGGACAAAAAACAAACAAACACATCACTACAGCAACTGAACTGAGATATCAGCTGGCTCAACTACCAAATTGGCCACATTTCCAGTATTAATAAGGAGCATTTTAATATCTTGTTCTAGATTGGGGTGTGGGTTGGGGATAAAGAGATGATGGGAATATTCATCAAATTGGAGATGAGGTAAGAAAGGATGACAACAAAAATATCTCCCACTCAAAGTGATTGTGCAAATAAAAATTCCAAAACATATAAAGAAGTTTTAGTGCTAAAAAGGGCAGTTGGGCAATGATGGAGTAAGTGGTACCAGACTAGCTTTCCTATAAGAAACAAACAAACAAACAAACAAACAAAAACCTTGTAAATGAGCAAAGGAGTTTAGAATTTGAATAACTGGCTATGACCCCTGGGAGAAAGAACACAAATGAGACGAGTCCCACAAGTGCCCCAGCTTTTTGCCTAAGACTCTCTGTGGATTGACATACCGAAGAGAGAGAACTCAGGCAGGGCAGAGTAGTTTTGCTGAACGTAAGAAACACTGAAACTAGGAAGGTGACTAATCTGGGAAACAGAGTACCAAACCAAGGAGAAAGATGTACAGAGACAGAGCTTCAGAAAGCTGCCTCAGGGTCATGTTGAGTGTTTGAATATTAAGATGCACGTGCATAGTAAGGTAGGACTCCAAAGGCCAGGCAAAGAACAATTACTCAGAGAACAACTCTAAGAGCAAGAACTACTGGGGATTTAAGACATGAGCAACACTTTCACAGGGGCGAGGAACCATTTGAGTTCCATCCCGGGGGGAGGCCTCTTAAACATGTGGGTTCTGAGAGACAATCTTCCATGGCATTCCTACAAGTCTTGTGGCACCTTTTGTCCCTGACTATCTTTCCAAAGACATCTGTATAGCCTTTGAAAGGTATATTGTTGCCCTTTTGGACAAAGGGAAGATTTGCTTCCTGACCAGGATAATAAAGAGAATGGCTCCTTTCAGGGCAAAGTTTGGGCAGATTTGCTAGCAGCTACCTTATAAGATGAAAGGTTTCTTAAGCTTAGGTTCCTCATCTGTGATCCAGGCTCACTGTACTAGTATGTGTAACATCCACTGGACCTATATAGCCCTCTTGAGATGTGGGGGACAAGGAAAACAATAAGAACAGGAAGCTCATGAATGCCTGCTCGGCTATGAGTAATAAAGTTTTCCATCTCTGATCTAGAAGTTGCATTTAGGCAATGGTTGTAGTCTCATTTGCTGGTTTGCAAGTAGGGGTAACATCTCAGACAGACACTGAGTAATCCACTGACTTGAAAGCAGACACTTAATAAAGACCTCCGGAAAGCCATACTATAAATGCATGGCTAACGTAGCCCTAGAGTAAGGAATTCTTTAGGACAGGGGTTGGCAAATCAGGCCCACGGGCCAAATACAACCCAAAGTCTGGTTTTGTATGCTTTTAACAAATTTTTAGTTTTACATTTTTAAAGGTTGTGAGGGGAAAAAAAGAATATGCCAAAGAGATCATATTGGCCAATATAATCTAAAATACTTACTACCAGGCCCTTTAAAGAAAAGCTTTCTTCTGCTCTAGACCAGCGATCACCGACCTTTAGGACCTCAAGGACTACCAGTGGTTTGTGGACCATTTGGAACAGCAGTTGCCAACAGGTGGGTCCACAATTAAAAAATTGGAGGATAGCCGAAACCGGTTTTGCTCAGTGGATAGAGCGTCGGCCTGTGGACTGAAAGATCCCAGGTTCGATTCCGGTCAAGGGCATGTACCTTGGTTGTGGGCACATCCCCAGTGGGGGTTGTACAAGAGGCAGCTGATCAATGTTTCTAACTCTCTATCCCTCTCTCTTCCTCTCTGTAAAAAATCAATAAAATATATTTTAAAAAAAGAAAAAAGAAAGAGGGCATGGAATATGGGCACAGATACTAGTAGGTGACCATGGTGGTGGTGATGGTGTTGGGGGAGGGGGGGCCAAGTAAGTTCTTTTTTGGTTATTCCCATTTCTTAGGAAAATAGAAAATGAGGACTGAAAGGAAGATGGAGAAGGAGGTGATGATGGCTTGAAAAGAAGGTATAAAACAATGAATTAGGAGAGTAAGAGAATGAGTAGATTAAATTTGCCATGTTTGGTCTTTTCAACTGAAGATACTTTTGAAACAGTTCTCTAAACATTTTACTCCTGAATATATATGCATGAAGAAAACATCATTTTGAAGTCAAGTAATTATCAATGTCAATCCCTCTTTATTATGCATACTAGAGGCCCAGTGCATGAAATTCGTGCACTGGAGGGGTGGGGTCCTTCAGCCTGGATTGCAAGAGGGTCAGGCCAGGCTGAGGGGACCCACCAGTGCATAATCGGGGCTGGGGAGGGATATGGGAGGTTGACCAGTTGGAGAGTAATCATGGGAGGGCTCTAGGGCATGTCCAGCCCATCTCCTTTGGTCTGATGGGCCAGACCCCAGCAGCAAGCTAAACTAAAGGTCAGAGCTTCTGCCCCCTGGTGGTCAGTGCATGTCATAGCAAGCAGTTGAGCTGCCTTAGCCTTTCATTAGCATATTACACTTTGGTTGAACAGACAACCAGAAGACTGGGCCCTTAGCATATTAGACTTTTATTATACAGGATTATATTCCAAGAGAGAAAAGTCTGTCCTGTAGTAAGGGTAGTGTGCCTTGGAGATATAAGCTAAATGAATAGAATGTTGGCAGATTTGCAACTTGTACTTTTGAAGAAATTAGATTGAGGTTTTGTGTTTTGAGTTTCTTCTTTATTACAAGACTGCTTAAAAATAAACATATCACAAATTTAAATGCATTTATGTATATTTCTTTTTACCCTAAAGTCATAGCTGAAGTACAAATTTTAAAAAAGAAATTAATGTTATTCAGGGATAAATGGTTATTTTAAGAGGCTGGAATATTGCTAATTTTTTTCAAAAAGATCCATGAAGCTTTCTAATGACCACCTGATATGGAAAACTTAAATAACATAAGTGGTTGTTTTTCCATTGTCTGCAGATATCATTTACTAAAATCATCTCAAATGAATAAAGGTATAAGTTTTGTCATAAATATGATATATATCAAATTGTAAATCCATAAAAGCTCCAATAAGGAGACAAGGAAATTAATGATCATCTTATATTTTGTCTATTGATGCAACTCAGGAAATAGAAAAGCAATCTTGGTGTTTTAGGAGATATGAGCAACATGTTGATTTTCCCAAAACATCTTATTCTCCTAAAACACTGAATTTGCAAGAAAAAAATTCATACCTAAATTACCACATTTTAAACTACATTCACATGTGTGTATATATTTGTTTCCAGAATCTAAACCTTTGTAAATATCTCATCAGCCCAAATCCCTCTGCTATGGGATCTGTAGGAAAGGTTTTCCAAGACAGGAACCTCCTGCACCCCCAACATGCTGATCCAAAGGACAGGTTCTTAACAACTGACACATTTTTTTTTTTAATGAGGTAATGTATTTTCCCTTCGTGTGTATGTGTTTATAGAGTATTATTTCAGAAAGTTAGGCCACTTCCTATAAACAATTACTGCTCAAGTTTGGGAATGAAAAGTTTTTTTAAAAAAATCACTGGGAAAATTCAAAATCAACCAAACACTCAATAAATACACTCTACTTTTTGGTATAACTAAAGCAAAAAATTAACCAAACTAACTCCCTGGTTCCGGGCAAATATTTAAGGTTCTAAAAAGGCTGAACCAATTACTCTTTTTTTTAAAAAAAATATTTTATTGATATTTTACAGAGAGGAAGGGAGAGAGATAGAGAGCCCGAAACGTCGATGAGAGAGAAACATCGACCAGCTGCCTCCTGCACACCCCCTACCGGGGATGTTCCCGCAACCAATGTACATGCCCTTGGCCGGAATCGAACCCGGGACCTTTCACTCCACAGACCGACGCTCTACCACTGAGCCAAACCGACCTCGGCTGAACCAATTACTCTTAAAGGCAAAGGAAAACAGTTACAATTTTGGGGCCGATCTAGTTATTCTCCTCACTTCGGGTTTCGTTAATAACTTCAGGCAGCTGTTCACTTTGAGCAAGGCCCGTCCCGTAATTCTCAGGTAAGTCTGATTTTTCCCATATGGGCAATTTAGAAAACATTGGTTGAAAAAATGAATGACACAAATATTCAGATGATATCCCATGATCACCAGGGCCTTTGGGTCTGTGCAGGCAATGAGGTAGGCTTGTCCTCTGAAGCTGTTTCTCTACAGGTTAAGATAGCATACCAAAGCAACCTGGAATCCTTCAATACTACGAGTTATGAATTGTAGAAACATCATGGGGAAGACTCAGATTTTAACTAAAAAAAATTTAAAGGGCTATTCAGATTTTAAGCCCATAGTACTTCTTGAAGTATCAAGAATGTTATTCAAGAATGATAATAATTCACTGAAATGCTTTTATTATTTATCAAATTTTTTTCTTTTCATTCCCTCAGAGAAAGGAAATGTAATGCAAATAAAGGCAAATTTTAGTCATAATGCCTCTGGTATAAGGTATTCCTGATAAGTTTTTAAAAACTAATCACTAAAATGAGCTTTTTGTTTTATTCACAGGTTTTAATCATCTCAGCAATTCTTGTCCCTCATTTGCACACACAATCGAATGTTGGCTGTGCTACTGATGCAATCCAACTTCATTCTGCTACCACCAGCCACATTCAAATTTCCAGTTTCTCTGGTCTAAAATTCCTTCCTTCCTTCCTTCCTTCCTTCCTTCCTTCCTTCCTTCCTTCCTTCCTTCCTTCCTTCTTTCCTTCCTTCCTTCCTTAATATGTTTTTATTTACTTCAGAGAGGAAGAGAGAGATAGAAACAGAGAGAGCATCGTTGATTGGCTGCCTCTTGCACATTGGACCGAGCCCACAACCCAGGCATGTGCCCTTGACCAGAATCAAACCTGGGACCCTTTGATCTGCAGGCCAACGCGCTCTATCCAACGAGCCAAATCGGCTAGGGCTCTTAGCTTTCTTATAGCAGTGTATCTATTTTCTGTTACAAAGGACAGCCTGATTTACATTGATTATTTAGATAAACAGTTAATCTTAATGCCTTATTTGCATCATTAATATCAAACAGAAGCTGTAAAACCTGGGGCCAGCCCCCAAAAAACCCTGTCTTATGTGGAACTTGACTTGGTCTTCCTCAGGAAATTGAGCCTCTGTGTTGCCTCTGTCTCTGTTAGAGAGCACTCTGCCAGCATGCCTCCTGGGGTGCGGTTACAGAGACCACTGCTGGCTTCTGCAGGTGCGGCGCCTCACTACTTACTTGCTTATCATGTAAGTACTTACAGATATTGGGTCCTGAATACATCTTTGTCAAATTGATAAATAATTCCATAAGACAAGGGGTTTGACCTTGATGACCTCCAAGTTCCTTTCCTGACCTAAAATTCTATGATTTCTATTCGTCTTAAGTGCCACCTATAGATTTTAAGAACTCCTAGGAATGTTTATGTGAATTTACAAAAGTTGGTCATTAATCACTTTCCTGCATTATGTTGTTGATTTAAGACCCAGTGTGAAGTAAAATCCTGTTAAAGGTTATTCTAGATCAGTGTTGTTCAATAAAAATATGACACAAGCCAAAAATACAAGTTACATATATAAGTTAGAATTTTACTGTTTGTAAAAAGAACCAGGTGAAATTAATTTTAATAATATATTGTATTTAATACCATATGTAAAAAAAATATCATATCAACATGTAATTAATGTAAAACAATTGTAAAGATATTTTACATTCTTTTTTGTGTTAAGTCTCCAAGCACCAGTGTACATTTCACACTTGTACATCTCAGTTTTGACTAGCCACATTTCAAGTGCTGAGTTTGGATAGTTAGTGGCTGCACTTTTGACAGTGCAATTTTTGTATATGTGCTGCCGAAGTGAGCACTGACAGTGCAATTTTAGAGTCTGATGCTGGACGTGCTCTGTGGACAGGAGCAAATCCTTGGAATCAGAATCTGCATCCCAAAGAGCACACCTAGAGTCTAGGTGATTGTGTGGACACTGAGTTTGAGAAGCACTTTCTAGAGAGTGCGTCCAAATTCTTTTACCAATGAAACTTTGTTTTGAATATTTTTTATAATTTTACATTTCTAATCTGGATACATTTTTATGAGTCAATATGCTTCCTAGCTTTCCTTCCCACTATTTTTTTTTTAATGAAGGCAAGCAATTTATTCCATTACTAGAGGCCCGGTGCACAAAATTTGTGCACTGTACGGGGTCCCTCAGCCCAGCCTGCGCCCTTCTCACAGTCCGGGAGTCCTCAGGGGATTTCCTACTGTGGGCCTAAGCCGCAGTCTGGTCTCTCTCTGTGGGAGGCGACAGGACAAGCAATCAGGGGATGGCTCTGCCCCCATCACCTCACCACTGCTGCTGCCCGTCTCCCTCTGCGGGAGGTGACCGGACATGCAGGTCAGGGGACAGTGCCCTCCTCCTCCCTCACATCACCGCGCCTCCCCCTCACCCCCACATCATTTCCTCCCTCTGCTCACTGGCATGCGTCTTGGCTGGCCTGGCACTGCCTGCTTGCTGGTCCCATCCCCTGCTGACTGGTTGTTCTGCCATTTGGTCTATTTGCATATTTTACGTTTATTATACAAGATAAGCACTTACACAATTAGTCATGGAGAATAGCAGGCCTGCTGGATTTACTGGTGAGTGTAAAAAACCTTCCAGAGATTTTTTTTGGTTTCTCTCCCTTAGTTTGGTGAGCAGGTTTGAATAAGAGATCTGTGGTTCATTCCCTCCAATAGCAGGTTTGATTCGTTTTACCATTCAATAACTCCATCTCTAACTGACTTGGGAAATTTCCTCAACTGTAAAATAAGGACAATAGCCTTTCCTCAGGTGACTGTGAGGATTAACACAGTGACATATATAAAGTGCCCCATTAATGCAGTACTTAACACACCCTCTGTATCTAAGAGGGCATGGGTCAGTAGCAAGGCTATGGCATACCACGCTGTGGTACCTGCAGTGGACTCATCACCTGGCTCTCTTATTTCAGAGGGTGCTGGCATTACTCCCTCCAGAAAATGAGGCTAGTTAGCTTTGGGGTCCTGCTACCATGTCACCCACAAGCATACACACTCTTGGGAGGGAGGACGTAAGATTGAGGCCTACTAGTCTATCAGCTGACAGAATAATAGCCATACCACACTAGCATCCGAATCTGGGTGACTATTCACAGATGGGATTTTTAGAACTAGAAGGAATAAGACTGATGGATATCAATCATTCATTATCCTAGGAGGGTAAGTGACTGTCTCAGGGTCAGAGAACATTGTAATATTTAGAGTTCCTAACTCTGAGCTGGCCTTGTTTTCAGCTACTCTGCCCTTTCTGAATCTTGCCTCTGTTGCTCTATCCATAAAGCATTTGCTCTACTCCTCTTGCATTATATACAAGGTGAACCCCCCAAAATGTATACAACTGATGTTTATTTTCAGATTTAACCCATTGTAATTATTTATTCAAAGTGTGGCTCCAAGTTCTTATCTGGAGACGGATGCTGGATGAGTAGGAATTTAAGATCAATAGGGAAGAAAGAGTGAAAGTATAGGTTGGCGTGACAAAAGCATTGGAGTTCATTTTCATCTTGCTTTCATGCCATTTCCAGATACTCTGAATGGTTACTACTACATGTAGGTTCGCTATAAACATTATTCCAACAACTTGATTTTAGTTGGTTGGAATTTTAGTGCCTATGTTCATATTCCAATTTTGTTTCAATTGTCAGGAATCTTTTCTTGTTGTCTTAGGCATATCTCAGCCAATGAAAATAATTTCCTCCTGAAACAGCCTAAGTGCCCGTCAGCAGATGATTGGATCAAAAAACTATGGTACATCTACACAATGGAATACTATGCTGCCATAAAAAAGAAGGAATTCTTATTATTTACAGCGACCTGGATGGAATTGGAGAACATCATGCTGAGTGAAATAAGCCAGTCAATGAAAGAGAAATACCACATTACCTCACTCATTTATGGATAATAAAGAACATTATAAACTGATGAACCAAAAGATACTGAGATAGTAAAGCAACAAGCAGACTGTCAAATTACTGCGGGAAGGGTAGGGAGATCTGAGGGAGATAAGAGATCAACCGAAGGACTTGTATACATGCATATAAGTACAACCAATGGACAAAACTCTGGAGAGGGAGGACATGTATGGGCGGGGGGAGCAATGGTAAGATATGTACACAGATAATAATTTAATAAAAGAGAAAAAATAAAAAAGAAAAGAATTTCCTCCTATGTCAGAGGCTTACTCAACAAAAAAATAATCAGAAGCCTACTTTTTAAAAAGTCTGTAAAACGTGAACTTTAAATACAACATAGAGTATTTCTGTTATAAAGGAAGGTTTCTTTTCCTAACTTCTTTCCTCCCTTTCTTTAAAAAAATTTTTTTTTATTAATTTAAGAGAAAGAGGGAGAGGGAGAGAGAGACAGAAACATCAACAATGAGAGTGGATCAATGATTGGCTGCCTCCTACAGGCTGAAACCCAAGCATGTGCCCTGACCAGGAATCCAACCTCGACCTCCTGGTTCACAGTTTGATGCTCAACTGCTGAGCCACGTCAGCTGGGCCTACCTTTCTTTTCTTTCTCTCTCTCTCCCCCCCCCCTCTTTCTTTCTTAAATAAATAGGCCTTTAAAAAAAAAAGGCACAAGACCAGCTCTGACTGGGTGGCTCAGTTAGTTGTAGCATCATCCCATACCCCAAAAGATTGTGGGTTCAATTCCAGGTCAGGGTACATACCTAAGTTGTGGGTTTGATCCCATCAAGGCAGGTACAAGAGGCAACACATCAATGTCTCTCTCTCACATAGATGTTTCTCTCTCTCTCCTCTCACCTCTCCTCTCTCTCTCTCTCTCTCTCTCTCTCTCTCTCTCTCTCTCTCTGTTTCTCCCCCTCCCCCCTCTCCACTTTCCTCTCTCCCTAGAATAAAAAAAAACAAAAAACACCACAAAACATATCCTCAGGTGAAAGTTTTTTTAGAAAGCATAAAACCAAACTCCACTGGCAGAAGAATGGTAAATAATTTCAGAATGGTATGTAGAGTGCACTCCCATCTCCCCCCCCCCCAGTCCTACTGCCTTCTCTGAGTTCCTGCTAGTTTTGCTGAGAGAAGTAAGGACCCATCATGGACATGAATCCCTGTTATAGGAGATCTTGACTCCCAATTCTCTTATCCCCCATTCTTCAAAGAAAGGTTGCTGGTGATGGTATTCCAATTACAAAGGAGGTATTTCTGCAAAGAAAGATTGCTGGTGGTGGTATTCCAATTCCAGTATTTCAATTACAAAGGAGGAGTTTTCTCATTAAAATGATGTTGAAATTGGTATGCGGGCTTCCCTTAACTGAGAATTAAATAAGTTACTGAGAGTTGGCCTAAAAAGCTGATGGCCATTTTAAGATTATTTCTATGAGAAAAACATTTATAGATCCAAAAATTGGCTGACCACCAACAAATATTTGAAATACAATCTGTCATAGGTTGAGAGACGGTTGGATATTTTTTAAAATGTGATTTACACAAATTCTTTCAAGTGTGCATTAAGCCACAAGCATTGCTTGAGTTTCTGAATAATTGCATTAGCAAATGTAGTACCTGCACTAACATATCACTTAAAGCCCAAACATAACCTGGGGGTCCATCATACTATTTGCTTTACTTTTGTAATATGTTTGAAATTTTTCATAATAAAAATAATTTTTAAAAAAACCTTCAAACATAAATTTCAAAAATCCCCAAAGGATCAACCTAGGGCAAAATTGAGAGGCAATAGAAAAAACCCTAATAAAAAATAAAAACTTCCCCTAGCCATTGCTCAGTGATTGGAGCATCAGTTCACGCACCGAAGGGTTGTGGGTTGGATTCCTGGTCAAGGGGAGGTACCTGGGTTTCGCTCCCCGCCCAGAGTTGAGGCCTGTGCGGGAGATAACCAGGTGATATCTCTCTCGAATTGATGTTTCTCCCCCCCTCCCCTCTTTTCCTTCTTTCCTCCTTCCCTTCCACTCTTTCTGGAAAGCAATGGGGAGGAAAATCATCAGGAGAGGATCAATAACAACAACAAAATAAGTAAAAACTTGCATTTTGAATTGCGTGTATAATATAGACAGCAAACCAGCTATCAAAATGTTTAAAACTTTTGAAATAAGAAACCTATTTAGTAATCTATGAAGTCTCACATCACTGTACTATTGTTCATAAGTAAGAATGTCTTTCAAATGTCTGTAATATTTTTTAAATCCATTGCAATTAATATTAAAAGGAAAATTAAATTCTTCTTTTTTAAGTTTCTTTTGAGTATATTTTCCTCTTCAAGATGTAGCTTAATAAGCCTATTAGAATTCCTAAGGTAAAATTTTATTAAACTCAGAGTTAAAACATTCACTCTTTAGATATCTACAATCAACTAATAAATTTTCTACAATATCTCTTTGTATCTTTTATAAACAAAATATTTTCAGAACCTACGATGGCATGATATAAGAGAGTAATAATTATCGTAGACAAAAATAATCAATGAAATATGATATGCCCTCTGCTATATACCTATGAGTTTTACAGAATAATCGTTACAACAGATGTCCTTAGAGAACCAAGGAGAATGAGAAAGTGTAACGGTGGAGGAAGTCATGGCAGATATTTTCTGTTGTCTTCCACTGTGTGGTCCTTTATGGCACTATTCTTTAAACAAAAAAGGTCTCCGCAAGGGCAAATCCTGCTTCAAATGTCCCCTTGCCCTCCTGACTAGAGAATAATGTGTTTGTGTAGTATATGATTACACCAGACAAGACTATGAACACATGTGATTTACTCAATGATCCTATTCTGCTTCCTTTTAAAGATAAAGAATGCATTTAAGTTGATTGTGCCTGAGACTGTAATAATTCCTTAGAAGGCTCCATTCAAACAGACAACATTAACTTATTTTAAAACACTCAGCACATAGCCATTTCCTTGGTATTCATTTTCTTTCCAGACATTATCAATTAATACTTTCATTTATTTCAAAAGAGGAAACTATGACACAGTAATTACTTTAAAATCCTTTTAAATTTTTTTTGTATAACCTTAACATCCCCATAAAATGTTCACTTTTCAAAAATCTTCCATCTGTGTAAGATGGAATAACTGAAAACAATGCAATCACCAATGCAACAGCTAACAGGCGGCCAGGCCAGGGTGCAGATCTCATGAAAACAAGCCTCTCACATTCCCAGAACCATATCCCCCATGAGGAATCTTGGCCTCTTTAACTTGCTGGGTGGCAGAGCCCAGAGGAATTACTCAAACTATGAAAATCCCCAAGCATTGCTACCTAGAGGGAAAGGAGGAGACATATATAACTTGAGAATGATAATTATTTTCTTATAATAAACTGTAAATAAAACAATCTCTTTTTTTTGAGGTGTCACTCTTTTTATTTATTTTCTATTTTTTAAAAATAAATCTTCATTGTTAGGATTATTACAATTGTTTCTCCTCCCCCGTCCCCCCTCCATAGCTCTCCTCCACCTGGTCCCCACTCCACCCTCTGCCCTTACCTCCCCCTCCCACTGTCCTCATCCATAGGTATATGATTTTGTCCAGTCTCTTCCCGTACCCCCCATTCAGACACCCCTTTCCCCCTGAGAATTATCACTCCCCTCCCATTCTATGCCCCTGCTTCTATTATATTCACCAGTTTATTCTGTTCCTCAGATTTTTAATTCACTTGACTTTTAGATTCACTAGTTGATAGATATGTATTTGTTGTTCAAATTGTTATCTTTACCTTTTTCTTTTTCTTCCTCTTTTTAAAGAACACCTTTCAGCATTTCATATAATACTGGTTTGGTGGTGATGTACTCCTTTAGCTTTTTCTGATCTGTGAAGCTTTTTATCTGCCCTTCAATTCTGAATAACTTTGCTGGGTAGAGTAATCTTGGTTGTAGGTTCTTGTTATTCATCACTTTGAATATTTCTTGCCACTTCCGTCTGGCCTTCATAGTTTCTGTTGAAAAATCAGCTGATAATCATATGGGTGCTCCCTGTAGGTAACTAACTGTTTTTCTCTTGCTGCTTGTAAGATTCTCTCTTTGTCTTTTGCCCTTGGCATCTTAATTATAATGTGTCTTGGTGTGGTAGAAAACAATCTTAAATGGTAAAGGTTGCATTAGCTCCAACTTCAACAGATAGTTAACTGTGTATGTATTTACCAAACATAGCAATTGTAAGCTAAGGTGAAAAACACAATGTATACTTGCCATTATACTTGCCATTTGTCTTTAAAATAATATTCTCAAAAGCTGGCACACTTATTAATTATGGATACATGAAAATGATATTTAAATTAATAAAACAAACATTTGAGAGCTCACTGTGTACCAGAAGTCAAATCAACGTGGTCACCTGTATCAGCAATTTCTGTTACTCTACTGCTTCCAGCAGTGAAATATTACTGCTGATCTAATCCAAGAAAAATTCATACTGCCTGTTGTGAAGTGGGCCTCCATTTCTGCTCAGCAATCCTTTCACTGACATGTAGCAGCATTCATAGCAGCTGTTCCAAACTTCTAGGATTAAATCCCCAAATGCACCCATTTATCCCTTTGCTAGTTATTTTACTATGGATTTATCTAAAATTCATCTAAAGGAGGGTTGCCAGATAAAATACAGGATGCCCAATTAAATTTGAATTTCAAATAAACAAGGAGTCATGTTTTAGTATAAGTATGTCCCAAATATTGCATTACAGAAATACTCAAATGCATTTAAAATAATTTAAAAATAGCAAACTATGAATCGAGAGCCTACCAACTATTGTATAAAGCATACTTACTATTAAAAACTTATTGTTTACCCAAAATTCAAATTTTACTGAGCATCATGTATTTTAATCTGCTAAATCTAATTTATTCAAATCCCCTTCTCTCCATTCCTAGAAGTGCCCTTCCTTTTTTCAAAGGTTAATTCTCTGACCAATGGTATTGATATTTCTCTTTATTACATTTTCTTCTCCATTCTACACATCCCTTCCCTTTTATTTTCAGACAAGCTCAGGTTATCCCCTCTATGCTATTAATGGTCCCAATTCTTCACCCCTCTGTGAACCTCCATGCCTTTTGCCATGTCACTCTGAAATTTCATGAAGGAGGTGAATTTATTTCCCTACCCCTTGCAACTGGGCTTGGCCATATGACCTGCTCTGGCCAGTAGAATAAGGCAGAAGTGCCTGTGTGTCAATTTGCAATTTAGTTTCTGTTTGTCCTCTTAAAACTGTTCTCCTATCTCCATGAGAAATGTATGTCCACACAAGCCAGACAGTCCCAGGAGGAGGATGACAGGTAAATAAAACAGAGTCCAGCCTAGTAGGCTTACAGATACAGAAGAAAGCCAGATGACATTAGTCAACTCTTAGACATGTGAATGATAATAATAATTACCGTATTTGCCGGCGTATAAGACGACTTTTTGGCCCTGAAAAATATGCCTCCAAGTGGGGGGTAGTCTTATAAGGCGAGTATATAACAAACTCTGTATTTTTAGTGGAAATGTTAGGGGGTCGTCTTATACGCCCAGTCATCTTATACGCCAGCAAATACATATTTTTCAGGGCCAAAAAATCGTCTTATACGCCGGCAAATACGGTACTTTTTTAAGCTACTGTGTTTTAGAGTGTTTGCTATGCAATAAAAACTAAGTGAAATATCTATCCTGAAAAACCTCTTCTTGGCCTTACTATACCAAATTTCTTTCTTGTACTTCTAAACTGTTGCAAGTTTCACCCCCCCCCCCCCTATTTTTTTGGCCTCTACTCTCCATCACCTATTCTTGTTACCTGAACCATTCTCTTAAATGACACTAAAAACCTCTTCATGGTCAGTCCCATAGCTTCAGCTCTGTCCTCATCCACTGTGGCCTCGGTACAGTGCTTGAAACTAGATCACCTGACACCTCAGTTAAATTTTCCCCTTCTCGATTGTATTGCACTCATCTCAATTTCTTTGTTTCATCTACTTCGGGGATCCACCTTCTCCCTTTCACTCTTCAGGGATTTTATTCATTCTCCCAACAGCAGCTATCATATATTTGACTCACACATATTTATCTCCACCCCAATCGCCCTTCTAAGCTCTAATTTAATTGGTTCTCAAAGTAGATAGCATGCATTAGAGCCACCCAGAAGGCTAATATTCAGAGTGCTAGGGCCTCACTTTCATATTTCAGTAAATCTGGGGTGAGGCCTGACATTTTACATTTCTATCGAGTTCTCAGGTCATGCTGATGCACCACTTTGAGAACCACTATCCTAGTTTCATATTTCCAACTACCAGTCTACACCTGGCTATCCACAGGTATCTCAAACATCACATACAGGGTCAAATAGGTGTGTTGTTGTTTATTTAGTCTTTGTTGAAAATATTACATATGTTTCCTGGCTTTCCCCTCCACTGACCCCTTATAGCCCGCCTCCAACCACCCCTAGACCTCCACCACCCTATTGTCTGTGTCCATGGGTTATGCACATATGCATACAAGCTCTTTGGTTTATCTCTAGATTTTTTTATTTGTAAGCCCTAGGAACCAATTTGGGCTAACTAAAGCAAAAGCAAGAATTTATGAGGGAGCTCACAGAATTGGTGGAAGGCTGGTAAAATGTGCTCCAAATAAGAAAGGAACCAGAAAAGAGAGGACTTGACAATAGAAGCATTACCTCAAAGTCTGAAGAAGTAAACAGTCCTTTGTGTTGTTGATTCTCTCTGTTCAAGCTTCAATTTTAAATGAGAGTTTCCTACCCACACCTCAGTTGTGCCAGATAAAAGCGATAGAAAGGATTGTGGTGGAAGTAGCCACCAAAGACTCCTCTTCTCTCATGCTCTCCTCCTTCAGGTACTCATAATCAAGTGGGTGGATTATTACAATAACTTCTTAACTGGTTTTCTAGCCCCTAATCTAATCTCCAAGTCATTCTCCACATCATCTTTAGTACCGTATTTGCCGGCGTATAAGACGACTTTTTGGCCCTGAAAAACATGCCTCCAAGTGGGGGGTAGTCTTATACGGCGAGTATATAACAAACTCTGTATTTTTAGTGGAAATTTTAGTGGGTCGTCTTATATGTCCAGTCGTCTTATACGCCGGCAAATACGTATTTTTCAGGGCCAAAAATCGTCTTATACGCAGGCAAATACGGTATCTCTTTAAAACACATGTCATTTTCTTCTATGCCTTGTCTGGTGTAATGTTCCTGTCTTATCTTGTTTTAGTAAAAAGAAAAAAAAATGCTTTTCTTTATGTACAAGTGGCTGGGATACTTTTGCCTTAGTAGACTCATAAAATGGAAAAGTAGTTTTAGAAAGCAAGGGAATACATCTCATGGTTAAATGAGCACTTTAGTAATCAAGACAAGGGTCTGAGTAGTCCCAAAACTTTGCATAGGACCTCTCTAAGAGCCTTTCAGAGATCAAAGTCTCATTAGACTAAAAATTACCTCATGGCTCGGCCAGAGCAGCTCAGTGGTT
Source organism: Vespertilio murinus (assembly GCA_963924515.1). Lineage (NCBI taxonomy): Eukaryota > Metazoa > Chordata > Mammalia > Chiroptera > Vespertilionidae > Vespertilio > Vespertilio murinus. The sequence goes on along the minus strand of OZ004705.1, from coordinate 168,260,358 downwards.
GAGAGTCAATTCAGGAACCAGGAGGACATGGTTCAATTCCCAGTCAGGACAAATGCCTAGGTTTTAGGCTTGATTCCCACTAGGGGGCATGCAGGAGGCAGTCACTCGATTTTCTCTCATCATTGATATTTCTACCTCTCTCCCTTTCTCTCTCTGAAATACAAAACATATTTAAAATTAAAAAAAAATTCCCTCATAACAAGGACCTAGTCCTCATTTTATCACCAGCATCTAGCTCATAGTTGGCACTTACTAATGCCAACTATGAGCTAGTTGAAATGAATATAAATAAAATAAAATGAATAAATAAAATGTAATGAAATAAATAAAGTCTTCATCTCCAGGCCTTTCCTACTTTATATTACAGGCATATTTCAGAGATATTTCGGGTTCGTATCCAGACCACCACAATAAAGTGAGTATCGCAATAAAGCAAGTATTAATCTTTTTGCTGGTAGAGGGTCCTGCCTTTGATTTGTAAAAAATTCAACATCCAGAAGCACAATGCAGTGAAATGCAATAAAACAAGCTATACTAGGTGTACTGGTTAATAATCCGGATTTTTTTCAATAGATAGAGTTACACATATGTTATATATGTGATTTGATATTTTGTTATATATGTATATTTTGTTGTATTGACAGCAACTTCAAAACTTCATATGTCAAATTTGCTGAAGGTGTTCAACATCTTAGATATTTTTACACTTAAAAATGTCAAATTTTGTGCCCCCAAAAAAGAGTGTTTGTGGGAAGTTTTAATTCATTATTTTGAAGAAAAGTGCTGCTGAATACTTTGAGAAGCTTATGGTGAACATGCTCCATCTCAAGATACTTGTGAATGCTGGTTTAAACTCTTTAAAAGTGATGATTTCAATATGAAAAGACAAAGAAGTCAGGTCAACCAAAAAAGTTTGAAGACCAACAATTACAAGCATTATTGGATGAAGATGCGTGTCTAACTCAAAAACAACTTGTAGAAAGATTAAAAGTTGGTCAACAATTTCCGATCATTTATAAGCAATGGAAAAGATTTTAAAGAAAGGAAAATGGGTGCCACATCAACTGAACGAAAGACAAATGGAAAACCAAAAAGTCATCAGTAAAATGTTGCTTCAACAGCACAAAAGAAAGTCTGTTTTGCATTGAATTGTGCCTGGCGATGAAAAGTGGATTTATTTTGAGAATCCCAAATGCACAAAATCATGGGTTGATCAAGGTCAACTATCAACATCGACTGCAAAGCCAAACTGCTTCAGAAAGAAGACAATGCTCTGCGTTTGGTGGGATCAGCAAGGTGTGGTGTGTTATGAGCTTCTAAAACCAAGTGAATCCGTTAATACTGATCACTACTGACAACAAAAAAAATCAATTTGAACCATGCTTTGATTGTGAAACAACCAGAATGGGACAGAAGACACGGGAAAGTAATTTTGTTTCATGATGACACACTTCAAAACCAGTTAAAGACACGTTAAATGTTCTTGCCTGGGAAGTATTAACCCACCCACTGTATTCACCAGACCTTGCTCCTTCAGATTACCACTTGTTCTGATCAATGGTACATGCACTTTCTGAGCAGCACTTCAAAACATACAAATATGTGGAAAATTGGGTCTCTAAATGGTTTGCCTCAAAACAAAAAAAGTTCTATTGGGATGGTATCCACAAATTACCTGAAAGACGGGGAAATGTGTAGCTAGCAATGGGCATTACTTTGAATAAAGCACTTTTGATGTTTCTCTTGAAATTATCATGTTTTCTTTGACAAAATCTGCTAATAATAACTGATACTCCTAGTATATGTACTGTACTACCTCTTAACTGATTTCCTGGTCTGCAATCTCTGTCTCCCTATCTTCTCACTACCAAATCCTTCCTGTATACCACAGCTAAATCAAGCCAATTATTTGCTCAAAACCTTCCGACTTCCCAGTACATGCTTGCCAACTCTAAGCTCCTCAGTATTGAAAGCCTGCCATAACCTGGTTCCAACCAATTTTCTTAGGCTCTTTTCTACTCCTTATATTGTCAACCAATCTAGATGAATAAGCTTTCTTTAACATAACTTACTTTTTCTGCTTTTGTTATTTTAGTTCCAGTTTTTGAAATGTCTTTCTCCCATGGAGTCTATCCTATCCTACATTCAAAGTCTAGTTATACCTGTAAATGCTCTCAATCTTTTTTAATCCATGACCCACCATCCCAGGCTCTTATTGGTCATTTTCCCTTGTACCCCATATATCTAAATCCCCTGGTTAAGTATCTTTCTATTTGAAGCTTTTGTTAATGTCTTGTTTGTATACATACGTCATAAGAGTTAAATACACACCTCTTAAATTATCATTGTACAATTGTATTATTTGTCCTACCAGATTTTAAGAGCCAGAAGTTTAGTGCTTTACACATAGTAGTGATGAGTAAAGTCTGTTGAACAGATGACTAAATGGATATCTATAATGTGGGGCTAGTGTTTCAGACTGGTTCCCTTGAGGTAGCAGCCAGTGGCTATGCCAGGAACTCCTGAAATGCTGAAATCAAGGGGTATCAAACTTGGCAGCTTGGACCTGGAAGGTGAGTCTAAACCAAAGATGATCAGGTTAAACAGAAAATAAAATGCTATGAAATAAAAAAATAAGCACCAAGTAAAAAGATCCAAAGATGAAGTACAGAGCACAGGGTATGGAATCAGACAAAGACACGGTAGAAGCAATAGTAGTTTAATAATAAGCTAATGGGAATCTGGCATGGTGGGCTCCTTTAGGGGCTTGTACATAGCATTTACCAAGTCCAAATAATGGTTTGTTAGTAACATGGAGTTGCCTAAGAATCAGAAGTTGAGTTGGCAGCCATTTATCATTTCTAGCAAAGAAACACATACTGTAACAGCAAATACAGTGAAATATAAATAGACCTACTTTGAGAGGTAGATTTAATCTGAGCTCCATTTTCTTGCTTCTGCTCTGTGACCTTAATGTGATTCACAAATTTGCACAAGTTCACATTTAAGTTCTAATCCATTTTTTTATTTCTCTAGATTATGAATAAAGAGAAAATATTTAAGAGATGTAATATCATAGTACCCAATACCAAATATAAAAACTCAAGAATTTTTGTGACATTTTTTAGACATTTAATATACCAATCAGTAAAACTATAATAAGAACACTATACCTAATAACCACTGACTTTTCTACATTAATTGTTCTGCTCACAGACTGCAAAAATACCAAGAATATTTTACACAGGTTTCTAAAATAAAAACCCCAAAACTTAAAAAAGTAAAACAAAAAATCCTAAATAGAAGAAATGCGTATTTTATTGTTGAGAGCTCTAAAGGGTTTAATTCTTACAGCTACATTGGCCTAAACAGAATTTGTTTGCCTGTCAGTGTGTGAGGTTGGGTTGAGCAGCTGTCTGCCACACATAGCATTTCCTTGTACTAATTAGCAAGCATTGTGGCAAAGACTAATGTCCACATGAAAAGCACAGCAAAATTCACTTTAAATCCTATTGTAAATGTGCAATAGTCTTCTGCATGGATTGTAAAATAAATTTTGTTATTTGGAAATTAAATTAAATGCTGAATTATGTACTCTTTTAAGTCTGTATTCTTCTTCCTGATATTACTGAGAGAGGATAAACTATCATATCAATGCCTTTAAAAATTAATATATTTGGCAAGAGATTTAGAAAAATAAAAAGAATACTTAACAAGGTGCTAGGTAGCCAGGATCTCACTTACTCTGTGTGGTCTTAGGTAAGTCATTTATTCTAATTCTCAATTTCCTCATCATAAAAGCTAAAGACATAAAATTTCAGTGATTCTTGTGGGAAAGACTGCACTGGATTGTCCGTGGATATTAGGACTTGGTAGATGTGAGAAGGGAGGGCCTGGATAACAATAGCTACACAACATTTCATAAAGGATTCTGCCAATAGTCTAAATAATTTTCCGGGTCTTTTGCAATTCTAAAGGTCTGCTTTTTACATCCAATCAATGGAATTTTAATAGCTCTTAGTTTTCATCATTATACTCTTCTTATTAATGAATAAATGTATTTGAGGAAATAGAGACGCTGCCTCTAAATGAAAGTAACTTACAGTTACTGAGTGCCTACCAATTCTAAGGTATTAACTCGTTTAATACATGTAGTTCAACCCTCACAACAACATTGTGAGGAAGGTGCCAATATTATCATCTGTATATTACAGATGGGAAAACCGAGGCTCAGATAGTAATTTGCCAAAAGTCACAGAGCAGGTAAGTTGGGAAACTCTTAACAGTACCCACCATTGTTCCCATCCAAACAAGAGGGAAAGGGTATTTTTATAAAATCTGTGTGGTCAGAAATGAGGGAAGGCAGAAACTGGGAAAGGCAAGAATGAAAGGGAGCTGAGCCTAAGACTCTTGGGCCTGAGTTACAACAACTAAAGTCTACTTGGATTCACAAAAGCTTCTCTGAAAAGGGTAAATATCCCTAGGAATGATTTTCCTTTAATTATCATTCATTCCATTATTTTTGAGACATGTTCTCTTTGACTGATCAAACATTAATTTGCGTTGGCATATCGAATGTGAGGTTCAGATAGTAGAGACGAATACACTATAAGGATAACCTTCCCTTCTCAACAGTAGGAAGAGTGATCTCACTGAAGTTTGTGGTCCTGACTGTGCAGTAGTAAATGCCAGTCTGCAGTCTTCTTCTGTCTGGATGCACATAGCAATCTGGGTATAGGCACCCAGTCAGAGCTGGTGTCTTGCCAGATTAGTGATAGGAAATCAACAAGGCAAAGGAGATGTGGTTCCTGGCAAGAGAGCGGTCAAGTCATTTAAAATAGAATGCAGCTGGAGATCAAAGGAAGCGAAGGCAGGAGAAGACTGATAGGGAGAAGAAAGAAAACTGTGGACTGGAGGTTCCAAGCCAGAGAAATCTGAGAAGGGTGAAGAAGAGTGAGGAAGAACACTGGAAACTGAGGATGGTTGTACTGGAAGTAAGTGAGTGAGAGAGCTAGGATGGAAGTTCTGGACAGAGAATGTGAAGGCTGCATTTACAAGGTTATAGGTGGAACAGATTGGGTGTATGACAAGTTCCAGGGTGAGAGAACATAAGCAAGTGGCTGAAGATCACCGGAGACAGCATGTCAAGGAAATTTGAGGCTGATGCTTGGAGGACTGTCTACTTGGGTGTGAATTCATTCAGTATGAGGGCAGGAGTTAAGGTAAAAAAGAGACTGTGAGTCATGTGTCAGTCGTTAACAAATTTAGTCTTGAAAGGCTAGATATGGCTTAGTAAAGGCAACTGTACATTCCAAAAAGGGAATTCTTCTGCCTTACCTATGAGCTTTTAGTCTAAAAATAATTCATACGGATGCAGAAATAAGTAGCAGCTTTAAGAAAAACGAGTTGCCTTTAATCCTTAAGACTAAATCTTTGCTCCACTTTACAGACTTGGTAAGAATCTCTGCTTCACATTTTCATTCTAAGGCTAGGTTTTCTCTGCTAAATACAATGGAGAGTGAAATCAACAGGCGAGAAAAATCTCAGTTCCCTGCTCTCATAGATTTGTGGAAATAAATGTGGGGCTTAAGAGTTGACCTCAGGCTGCACCCCCCGCCCAGGGGGACTTAAGGCTGTGCCCCCACCCAGCCTGGTGGGGCTTGACAGGGGTGGGGCTGCCTGGGTCTGGGTCTTGCTTGATTTCGAGGTGCGTGCGGGTGGACAGGGACTTGACTCTGGGTCCTGTGGCATGCCCAGACTCTGACAGGAGGAATATTTTCATTCTACTAATTTTCTTTCATATCTGACACTTATATTATAGAGAAAGGGCAAATGGCAATATTAAAATATTTCCTCTAGCCGAAACCGGTTTAGCTCAGTGGATAAGAGCGTCGGTCTACGGACTGGAAGGTCCTGGGTTCGATTCCGGTCAAGGGTATGTGCCTTGGTTGCGGGCACATGTCCGGTGGGGTGTGGAGGAGGCAGCTGATCGATGTTTCTAATTTTCTTTTTTTTAATATATATATATATATATTTTTTTTAATTTATTAAGGTATTATATGTGTACATAGCTTACCATTGCCCCCTCCCCGATGTTTCTAATTTTCTATCCCTCTCCCTTCCTCTCTGTAAAAAATCAATAAAATATATTTATAAAATAAAATAAAAACAAAATATTTCCTCTAATTAACTTTTAATGTGCATGAATTTCATGTACCGGGCCACTAGTATATACTCTATAATAGCAATGTGTCCTATCTTTATTATTTCTGATTCCTTCACTACCTTTTCATTCTCTACCCTACTATATCATACATACCCTTCAGAAAATCTATCAAGATTTTCTGAAAGGTAAGATATAGTTTACCACAGAATTCAATGTACATAATTTATGCATCCAGGTGGAAGAGGCGGCTAGAGTATCTGTAAGGTCTTACTTCCTGCTACCACTACACCTCATTGAGTGCTCTTTCTCTGCCTTTCCTGCTGGCATCCCTTCCTCTAGGGAACTACTTGGTTCTGAAAATGTTTCAATACTCCGAGTCTGCCTTTTCACTCTATATCCTTATGCAATTTCCATCTCAAACTCCCTATCAATGGTCAACCTCATGAAGGAATTTCTTTCTACTTTTGCTCTTTCTATGCTTCAGGTCTTCACTGGGCCTGTTGTCCCTATTTTTATCCAAGTAACTCCCTTCTTTTTAAAATCTTAGTCATGTTCTTTAAGTCTTTATTCTTCTCCCTAAACTAGTTTAGACAGCTTTGCCATGTGACCTTATATTGAATCCTGTCCTTTTATTTTGAAGTATTCATCATCTCACTGATCTATTTAATGGCTATCTTGTCCACTAGACCAGGGGTCAGTAACAATAGCCCATGGGTCAAATCTAATTTCCTTGCCTGTTTTTTAAATAAAGTTTTATTGGAACCCAGACACATTCATTTATAGATTATTGACTAGAGGCCCGGTGCATGAAATTTGTGCACTGGAGGGGGGGGAGAACCTTCAGCCAGGCCTGCCCCCTCTCAGTCCAGACCACTAGGGGGATGTCCGACTGCTGGCTTAGGCCCTCTCCCCTGAGGGCAGTCCTTTTCACCTGTATGAAAAGTATGGTCACTACCAAAAGTATGGTAGGCAGTCGGACACCCCTCTTGTAGTCCATGTTCATGAAAAAACAAAAATATTTACCAGTTCCTTCACAGAAAAAGTTTGCCAAACCTGACTATAAGCAATATGAAGGATAAAGTAATGCTTGCTGTTTTCAGTTGTATATTCCTAACACCTAGCTTAATGCCTGCCACATAGGTATTTTTGGACTAATTGTATTTTAATCTCAAGCTTTAATCTATCTAGTCAGTGATATGAATGAGATCACATTAATAGGCCTTTAAACAACCTTAAAATCACTGCTTATACAGATTATCTTCCAAAGGGAGGAAGAGAAACTAATCAAATAATACACAGCTGGATTACTCAAATCAGAGGTAATTGCTATAGAAAAAAGGAACACAGTACAATCAGAATATGTTGTACCCATAATCAAATATAGAGTTTAGAAAAGCTTTCCTGAAGAAGTGACTTTTGACCTAAAATCCAAAGCATAAACTAACTGGGAAAAATGAAGTGAAGAGAGGAAGAGCAAACTGGGCAGAAAGATTATCACATACAATTCTTTTTTGGAGAGGAGAAACATGGCATGTACCAGGAACTGATGTTGTCAAATAATGAAATATAAAAGTTCCTTGAAGAGATAAAGATAGGCCCTGGACAGATGGCTCAGTTGATTGGAGCATCCTCCCATAGACTGAAAGGTCAAGGGTTCAATTCCTAGTTGGGGCATGTGTAGAAGACAACCAATTGATATATCTTTCTCACATAAATGTTTCTCTCTCTCCCTTCTTCTCTCTCTATAATCAATAAACATATCTTTTAAATATTTTTTTTAAAAAGAAAAAGGACCCAAAATGGAGCAAATGCTGGTATATTTATAAACATGTAAAACATTCTATTGTTGGCCAACAGGAGGAAAACAATAAACGAGCTTATGTCTACAGCACAGTACAGTTTGCATCCATTAAAAAATGTTTATGAAGAATTTCAATTTTCATGGAAAAACTTCTGCTGTAAACAACAAAACGGCATTATTTTCACTATGTAATATATTTCTAGAATTTTTTTTATAAAAACATGGACTAACATGTTAATAATGGCTACCTCTGGATGTAATTGCATGCCATATACCGTGTTTCTCCAATAATAAGACCTACTTACAGGTTTCTTCTGAGTGAAATATAAGGCATCCCCCCGAAAATAAGGACCCCAGGCTCTGTCTCAGAATGAAAATTTACCATAAACTGGTCGCTAGCTGGGGGGGGGGGGGGGGGAGAGGGGGGGCGGGCAATGGTAAGCTATGTACACATATAATACCTTAAAATTTTTTTTAATGAAAAAAAATTACAATGAAAGATAAAAACAAAACAAAACAAAACAAAACTGGTCGCTAGGGCTGCCCAACTGGCGTCTAGCAACCAGTGACCATACGCGGAGTCCTGACGTCACTGCTGTGTGAATGGAGAGATATCAACGTGGAAACTTTGTGAAACCTAAACTGCAAGAAGTTGTGACTTGGGTGAAGAATTCATGGGAGAACATCACTGACAGTTGCATTGCAAATGCACTGCGAGCAGGCTACCTTGACAACAAGTACTCATTTAAAGACAGTGCTATTGCTAAACATGAGAGATTTGGTCCACTGATTCTGAAAGAAATGGAGTCACAAGAAATTCACCAGGAAATTCAGGAATTGGATTATTATGATGATGTTCCAGAAGATGATGACATGATTGTCATTGAATAAATGAGTAAATTCTTGATACTGTAGGATTCACAGTTTGTCTGGTTTGTGTTGACAACTACCGTACTACTGTACCATATACAGGTAATAAATTTCCTTTATTTTCATTTAACAATAAATGTGTACCGTATTCTTCTTCATGGAAAAATAAGACATCCCCTGAAAATAAGACCTAGCGCATCTTTGGGAGCAAAAACTAATATAAGACACTGTCTTATTTTCGGGGAAACGGGGTATATACTGGAGGCCCAGTGCATGAAATTCGTGCATGGGTGGGGGTGGGGGTCCCTCAGCCCAGCTATGTCCTCTCACAATTGAGGATCCCTCGGGGGATGTAGGGCCTAAATGGGCAGTTGGACGTCCCTCTCACAATTCGGGACGCTGCATGCACCAGTGACCATACTTTTCATACAGGTGAAAGGCATCTTGCTCTTGTAGGGACAGCTACATTTTTTTGCCTTGATTATAAAAAGTAGTACATAGCATGATCCTTCTGAGGCAGTAGTACCATTTCCCCCATCTCATGGGTGGAAAAACTGAAGCAAAGTGAAGTTAAGTAATTGGCTTTGTCACACAGTTATGTGTCAGCATCAGGGCTGACCACAAAATGTGCAAGCCAGAGTCCATGCCTGTCATCGCTGCATCATCCTGTTTTTTCAGTGTAAGAGTAGCCTTGCCAGGTTTTAATTAAAAAATATATATATTTTATTGATATTTTTACAGAGAGGAAGGGAGAGAGATAGAGAGCTAGAAACGTCAATGAGAGAGAAACATCGACCAGCTGCCTCTTGCACACCCCCTACCGGGGATGTGCCCGCAACCAATGTACATGCCCTTGACCGGAATCAAACCCAGGACCTTTCAGTCCACAGACGGACGCTCTACCACTGAGCCAAACCGGTTTCGGCCAGGTTTTAATTTTTAAATCTAAGAGATAGTTCCCAATATATAGGATAGGGTCAGTCCCTACACCTGGCTGGTGATCAGGGTCATTTGTGGGGAGACTGGCAGGCAGGGCAATTGGGGCACCCGCCTTAACTAGTAGCCTGGTATTGCCCACTGGCTGGCCCCGTGCCGCCCTCCCCGCCCCCCCTCACAGCGACTGTTTGTTCAGTTTGTCGATTTACATATTTCTTTTTAAAAATATTTTTCTTGCTTTTTTTTTTTTTTTTTAAAGAGAGGGAGAGGGATAGATAGCAACATCGATGAGAGAGAGGAACATCCTCAATTGGCTGCCTCCTGCATGCCCCACACGAGATCGAGCCTGCTGCAACCCAGGCATGTGCCCTCACCAGAAATTGAACCAGCAACCTCTTGGTTCCTGTTCAGATTCTCAACTGCTGAGCCCACACCGGCTGGGTGATTATATATAGTTTTCTACTTAAAACCTTTTAATATTGAAAAAATACATTTTATTGAGAAGGTAAAGAAATGTGAAGTGTTGATCTGTATCTACACATCTGAGAATAGTCTTTCCTGGCCCCTGGAATGTGCATGTAAAATGAGGATCAAAGCCCAGAAGAGTTCACTGTCAATGACAAAGATTATTACCCTGGCTGGTGAGGACTCAGTTGGTTGAGCATCACCATCCAGTGCACAGAAAGGTCTCCGGTTCAATTCCAGGTCAGGGCCGGTCCCCCAATAGGGTGAGTGTGGGAGGCAATCGGTGTATTGATGCTTTCGCTTTCTCCCTTCCCCTCTAAAATCAGTAACAACATATTTTTTTTAAAATAACAAAGATTATTTGTGAAGTCTTCCTGGAATGTGACTTCACTGTGAAAAGTGCAGTGGGCCTTTGGAGCCAGGGGAAACTACTCTGAGATATGCTGCTCTATACACCTTGTTTCTGAGATTTGGGAATTTAATTGGACATCACCCTGTGTGTTTGGTCTCTTCCTTCCTAGCCATAATCCACTGGAAATGCTCCAATATAAATTCTAGATAGGATATTTAAATGAGGGTCCTGGAGAGCTTAAGCATCAGATCTAATATTGCTCTATTCTGAAAGCTTCTTTCATTTTTTTGTTCCTCAAACATCATCTTTAATTTATAGGCTCATTGGTCTCTCCCTTAAAACTATTACTGATAATTTATGGAAGTAGGAGAGTTGAGAGTTGTTTTTAATACGTTTTGCTTCTCCTTGTAACTGAGAAGATTAATTGGTTAAAAAGATGAGAACAGAGAGATATTCAGCTCACACCACAATGATTAATTTGACTTCCCTTTAGTTTAAAAAAGAGAGAAAACCCCTTTTAGCCAAAAAAAAAAAAATACTTTATTTACCATTCAGGCAATACATATTTATGTGGCTACCTTATACCCATGCAGGTACTTTGAATAAATTGCATAAAGTTTTATGAGAGTGGTTATAGAGTTGATAGCAATTGCCTCCAGGGTTTGCCCTAGTTACTTACGCCTTCAATCCCTTCAGCTAATTGATAAGGAAAGAAAGATGGTTCCCACTGCTTTCCTGTGGTTCTGTTCTTTTTCTTAACTGCCAGAAATTGCCATCTATCTGGAGTCAATTACCACTTATATATATATGTGACACATAAAACCCACAGATCCCCTTTATTTTTATTTTATATATTTCTAATTTCAGAGAGGAAGAGAGAGGGAGATATAAACATCAATGATGAAAGTCATTGAGTGGCTGCCTCCTGCAAGCCCCCTACTGGGGATTATAAGCCTGCAACCTGGGCACGTGCCCTGACCAGGAATTGAACCATGACCCCCTGGTTCATAGGTTGCTACTCAGCCCCTGAACAACACCAGCCAGGCTCCACTGATCACCTTTAAACTTTCATCCCAAATATTTGTTTCCTCACCAATGTAGGTGGTATCATTTTTCTGACAATGGGGGAAAATCACTATAATTCTGCTATCCTGGATATGCAAATTTTTACATTTTTTTAAAACTTGACTATATATTTTGCTTTACTTGTGAATCACTATCAAAAACTGTACAAGACTTCCCCTGGATCTCTGTAAGATTATGGTTCCTGGCTGTAAACGGTGGAGTTCACTCTAGTTCAGTGGAGAGCAGTCACTCCTCTTTGGGGGCATTTCTGTCACAGTGGCATGTACTCCCAGGCACCAGGGATGTTAAATATCCTGCAGAATGAACTGTTTCACTCAAAATACCAAGAAAAGCCCCTGGAGAAACACAGAACTCAGGGTCAAGTTCACAGGTATGCCGACTGTGCGGTCAGACTGGACCCGGTGCTTGATTTAATGCTCTGCAGTCACCAATTTGAAAATCTTAATACTTTTATGTTTGAACGTCTATTTTACAAATAAAAAGTCCAGTGGTACAATGCATCATATACACAAGCAGAGGAGGCGATAGATGTGGTCTTTCTTCCTTGCCACCTTGTTTGGATACAGTCTTCATGATCCCTCATAAGCACAGGATTCTGGTGGACCTATGACATATAAGAACTCTGAAGTCACAGAGAGAGTACAAGGTAAGAGTATGACACCTATGACTGATTTAATTGAGGTGCTGACAGCTGAAGAGGCTATGCTTTCCATTGGAACCAGACCTTGCTTCAGGTGTAGAAAGAAGGCAAGGCATCCTAAGAAAGTGAGCAAAAAAACCCTATTATACCTTCTTACTTGGGCTTTACCTTTTACACTGGAAACGGTGCCATGGAAGGAAGATGTCTGGTAGGGCAGTTCATAGTTGCTTTTCCTTTCAGGCCTTCCTTACTCAGGTTAGTAGGATGTGTGCCAATCAAGAAGGGAAGTAAAAATAGCCATGTTGGTTTTGTGCAGCATTTACGCTGTTCTGATAAGCATGAAATACATATATACATGCACAAAGCTATGAAACATGAATTGTATAATTTTGGTGCTCCCATATATGAGTTAAATGCTCTTATATTTGCATTTATAAATGGCATTGTGCAGTATAAAAATGAATGGTAAAATTCATCCTAATAATTTTAAACTCAAATTTTTCTTTATTTAGAATGACATCAAAAACCAAATAGAAAAATCATGACAAGTTGAAGGAGAGATGACAAGACAGAAAAAGCTTTATATTTTAGAATATATGGCACTTTTTCCCTGCCTTTTTGAACAAAGGACCCCACATTTTTCATTTTGCTCTGAATCTCACAGATTATATAGCTTGCCATGACTGAACTGGTTTAAACAGAAATGAATTAAGGGATAGTATTTAACACACAGATCTTTGAGCGCTAAATACATAGCTAGAAATAACACCCAGGAAGAAACAAACTAGGAAGGACACTCATCTCACAGCACAGAAACCCATCCCAGCACCATCTGCCAGCCAGCACCTATAACTCCAAAAATGGATGTCAGAACTCCCCCAGCTACTCAGAAGAACCAGACACCTTTGCCATGGTGTTTGCCAGAAAATCCCATCTCCCTGAGTGAAGTTGAGGCATCATTTTGCTCACTTTCACAACCAGGTTTTGAACGGGTGCATCTGATTGCTGGAAATTAGGTCATATGTGTGATATTACTGAAGCTATGTCATTATCATTAGCATCTTCAACTAACTCTACATACAGAGAAGTGATTTCAGTAGCTTAGCGGTATTCACACCATGAAAAGTGGCCAGTGCTACAAATCAGGGTCTTTCCCCTCCCCCAGCTATTGTTAAAGAGTCACTAGCACTTCATTCATCTCAGGCCAGCATTCTTGCTGCAATTGAGTCTGGAACCTGTAGTTTTTATTTTCTAAGCTTCTAAAGTACTACAAGAAAGCGAGCTAAAAGAGTTGGATGGGTAGTAAGTCATCTTACAGTATCTGCCAAAAAATTATGGTAGCCATTGCTTTCTGTGCTTGAACAGTATTGGTGCAGAAAGCTGGGAAGGCTTTTACTACAGGCATGCATGACAATGTGAACATAGGTCATATGACGAAAATAAATTTCTAAGGTGCTAGACTATAATCTCTATAATGACAGGGACCATGTATGTTCTGCTTCTTACTATATCTCAAATCACCTGGCAAATAGAAGCCACTCAACAATAACAACTAAAAAGGAGGGGCTTTAAGGATATTAAGTATAGAGTTCAATTTTGGCATTTTTCATAATGCACTAGATCAGACAATTTCAAATGATTTTACTGTTTTTAGATGAATTAAACTTCTGAAAGTCAACAGTTTATTATGATACTTTCACATACATTCTCATTTGAACCTTATAACATTTCTGAGAAGTTAAAACAGGAATTACTATCCATTTCATAGATGAGGAAACAAGCTCCAAAAAATAAAATGATCTGTCCGAACTCATTTTTCATTCTGATTCAAAATTCCAGAGTTCTTTTGTACTTCAAGAGAATATATTTATATAACACATTTTATAGTGATTAGGAGAGTATTACCATGTTTTCAGTTGAACATCCATTTAAACTCAATACAGACAATGAATACACTATCCTAGTTTCATGCTGCAAATGTTTTCCAAGAGTGACTATTCTTTCCTTGGAGTTCTGGGATTGGAACTGAGGTTGCCTTTTCTTAAAGTAAGTGATTTTGATTCAAGGAGGAGGAAGAGGAGGAGGAGGAGGAGGAAAGAAACTTTTCTAGAAATAGCTAATCTGTGAATTAGATGCTTTTACCTTTTTCTAGTTAGGAACAGAATTAACAAATATTATGGATCTATTTTATTATAATACTAGAGGCCTGATACCCAAAATTTGCACACTGTGGAGGGGGGAGTCCCTCAGCCCAAACTGTGAGGGGTTGCAGGCCAGGCCAAGAGACCCCACTGGTGCACGATCAGGACCGTGGAGGGACGTGGAAGGTTGGCCAGCTGGTAAGGGACCAAGGGAGGATTCTAAGGTGCTTCAGGCCTATCTTGCTCAGGCCCCATTGGCCAGACCCTAGCAACAAGCTAACCTACTGGTCGGGGTGTTTACCTCCTGGTGGTCAGTGCACATCATAAGTAATGATTGAGCAGCCTTAGCATATCATTAGCATATTATGATACGATTGGTTGAATGGACGACCAGACACTTAGCATATTAGGCTTTTATTATATAGGCAGTACATTGATTCTCAATCATATATTACTTGAGAATTGTGAATGTGGTGGGTGCAGTTACCAACAATACAGATTCCTAGGGCCCTGTCCCGAAAAATGTGATTGTGTAAGGGCCAGAATATTCAACTTTAAAGAACACTCCAGTGCCAGAGAATGCTATGAGAATCGCTGGTACCGTACATCTGACATTCAGCTTGTGCAAAATATTTATTTTGCTAGAAAATGCATTTTAACATGGGTAGTCTTATTTTCAAATCACTCCCATAGCTTTCTAAAACTTAAAAGATATTATGCATCTTAAAAATATCAGGCCATTTTCTATATATTAGAGTTCTTGCCACCTATGTTTATCATCATGCTCGGAGGTTGAAAGCTGCAGGCTAATTTACTGTGGTAATCAGTCTCAAATCCCGTGGGGCATATATTCCTATTAGCATTATGTGTTACGGAATTCACAGGCAGCTTCTTACCAGCAGTCTGTCCCTTTGAGCCTTTCCGTTTTCCTATGTGAAGAACCACAGTGGTTCCCAGTGAGGACCTCCCACACCGCTTCAGATGGGAGCCGACTGACCGTTAGAAGTCACCGGTCATAACACAAGTGTGGGAGAATGAGCTCTGACTTGGGGAGACTGAAAAAGACGGCCAAACGTCCCAATTCGGGGGCAGAGCTCACAGTGGGAACCATGGTTTCTGCCTCCTACCGCTTTCATCTTCTTGCTGGGAAGAAACCCTTACGGATTTATTTTCTATTTCTTTTAAAATGTGAAAATTCTTTCACAGACTAGGAAACGGAGGCCTTAGGGACAGCCAATTTTTTGTTCAAGGTCACGCCCAATCTGAGTAACCAAGTCAGACCAAAAAAACCCCCAAAACACTCCAACATCATGGACTGATCAGCAGCAGGCTATTACTCTCTTTTTTTTCTTCCCGATTTGAAACGGATTCCCTACTCCGCCC
This sequence comes from Vespertilio murinus, assembly GCA_963924515.1. NCBI lineage: Eukaryota > Metazoa > Chordata > Mammalia > Chiroptera > Vespertilionidae > Vespertilio > Vespertilio murinus. The sequence goes on along the minus strand of OZ004705.1, from coordinate 168,244,518 downwards.
CCCGCCCCCTTTGACTCAAGTTGCTGTGTCCAACGGCCCTTCCCGCCGCGTTTGGCTGTCCGCCTTCGGATAGGAGAGCCTGGCACCTGTTAGGGAGTAACACCACCGCGAGGGAGCCGTCCGCTCCCAACACCATGCCTTTCACTGGCAGACTGTTTCCCGGAAAGGCGGCAAACCCTACGTTCCTCTGGGGGCGGGAGAGGAGGGCAGGCACCCGCGGCGGCGGGCATGTCCTGACTTGTTCGCGCGCACACCCGGGGCCAGTCCCCTGACCCGAGGTGCATGCACATCACGGGAGGGATCCACCCGGGCGGAGGGAAAGGGAGGGGCGGGAGGAAAACACCGGGGAAGGCATTGGGGCGCACCGGCTCTGCCAGCTCTGGGCCGAGCCGAGCGGGCATTAGCCTCGCTGGGAGGCCCGGGCGGGGACGCTGCCGAACGGGAGGCCGAACGTGGTAGCGCGCGCGCCGCGCGTCCCGGCGGCGGTGGCGGCGGCGGCGCCGGGGCGGCCCCTTTTATAGGCCGCAGCCCGCGCTCTCGCGCGCCCCCGCCCCTCCCGCGAGGCCGCGGCGGCGGCACGAGATCTGCGCCTCCGCTCCCTCCCCCGCGGGCGGGTTTCCTTACCTTGTCAAGAGCCGTCTCCGCGCCTCCGCGCGCCCCCCCTCCCCCACGCCTTCTCTGCGGGGCGCGAAATGGCGGCCGGCGAGGCGAGCGCGAGCGCCGCCGCAGCCCCGGGAAATCCCGCCCAGCCGCCCAAACGGCCCTGAACACGGGCGGCCTCCCCCTCCTCCTCCCCGCCCCCCTCTTCCCGCTAGCCCCTCCGAGCCCATCCATGACATCGGCGCTCCGCCGCCCCCTCCTCGGCCCCTCACCCAGGTGGCCGTGCCCACCGGCCGAGTCATCGATCCCCCCGCCTCGGGCACGGGGGGCCCCCCTCCGCTCTCCGCCGGCCTCCCCCCTCGCTGCGTGCCCGCGGGTTGGGGAAGAAAACACCTTTCCCAGCCCGGGTGTCCCGCTCGGGCGCCCGCCCGCTCCTTCCCTTTCCCGCCGCGCCCCCTCCCCCAGCTACTCGCGGCCCTGCCTCCCTCCCTCCTCCCTCCTCCCTCACACACCGCCTCCTCCTCCTCCTCCCCCTCCCCTCCCCCAGTGGTTGCGTCCGTGACATCATCATCATGGCAACAAGAGCTGCAGCCTGGGACGGAGGAGCCCGTGTGATTCCCGGCGGCGGCGGCGGCGGACGCGGCGGCAGCAGCAGCACCAGCAGCACCAGCACCGACGGAAGCGCGAGGGCTCGTCTCCGGTCGCCGCTCACCGGCTGCTCCTGAGGAGGCGGCGGCCGCAGCGCCGACCCCGCCCCGCCCGCCGCCGCCGCTCCAGGTGTCCGTGCGAGGGGAGGGGGCCGCCGCCGAGGCGCGGGGACGCCGCTGCGGAAGGCGCCGCCGCCACCGCCACTGCCGCTGCTGCTGCTGCTGCCGCTTCTGCCGCTTCCAGGTCGCCGGGGTGGAGGAGGCGGCGGCGGCGGCGGCGGCGGCGGCGAACATGTTTTCAGTGAGGATAGTGACTGCCGACTACTACATGGCCAGCCCGCTGCGGGGGCTGGACATCTGCCAATCCCCCCTCACCCAGGCCCCTGTCCAGAAGGTGCCGGTGGTGCGAGTCTTCGGAGCGACCCCGGCAGGTAAGCGGGCGCGGGGCGCGGGGCGCGGGGGGCGGGGGGCGGGAGCCGGCGGGGCGCCCGGGCTGCCCTCCCCGCCGCGCACACGCGCGCTCGCCGCCGCCGCCGGCCCTCTCCGCGGAGCTGTGCCGCGTCTCCCTCCCCTCCGCCCTCGCCTTTCCTTCCGTGCGTGACAAGAGGCGCCACAATGTGGATCCGCGGGAGCGCGGCGCCCCCACCCCCCGGAGGGCAGGCGGCGGGCGCCTGGTGTTTACACTGCGCGCGGCGGCGGCGGCCGGCGGAGTGCGGGACCCCCGCTCCGGGCGGGGGCAAGTCCGCCAACCCCGGAGCCCCGGCCGCGCCACGACCTGCGGGGACGGGTGCCCAGGGCCCCCGCTCCGAGGTCGGCGGCTAGTGGGACCGCGTTCCCCCCCCCCCCCGGCGCCCCCTCCCCCGAGGGCCCCTCTCCGGGGACGGCTTTAGGGGGAGCGGGGAAGTGTCAGCCCTGCGGCCAAGTCGCTCCGCGTCGCCGCCTCCCGCCGGCGCTCTCCTCCGCCCCCCCCCCCTCCCGGAGATGCGGTCGGCCGGCCGGAGAGCGGCGCCCGGGGCCCGATCCGCCGTCTCCCCGGAGAGGCCGGCGGTGCGGCTCGGCCGGCCGCGTGTGCAGGTCGTGACTCCGCGGAGTTTGCAGCCCGCAGGGCCGGGGGCGGGGCCGCGCGTTCAGGTGCCGAGCCCTCGGGGAGGCGTGCGTCCGTGGGAAGGGGAAATGCGGGCTCCGGGTAAAACCTCTCGTTTAATAAGCGTGCGTTTCTTAGGGGCCAGAGCTACCCTGAGCAACACAAGCATCGCCCATGCCCCTACGCCGGGTTGTAGAGCTGCCTTGTGTAGATTGCACGTATATTTAAAGCAACGACAACAAAACTATTTTGAAGAACGAGGTGGGGACCAGACAAAGGCTACGTTCTCAAGCATTGGGGGATTTTGTGAAAATATCAATAGGATAGCGGCCAGATCTACAAGCTGTTCTTGGTTGTTTTGCTCTTCTACGTGCTTCGAGCTGCCTGCATGAAATAACGGAGCTGCCTTCGGGAAGGGAGGATCTCCCGGCTGTGTGTTGTCCTGTGGGGTTTGGGGTGGCAATTCCCACTTGATGCTCCTTGCCTTAATCACCCATTCATCTTACCACGGTTTCTGTGGACTGCCACCGTCACAGCGCCCCTTCCCCCCACACACAAGCACGCCTTCCAAGCAGTTATCTTTTAATGGGAATTCTCTTTGTTATAAAAATGTCAAGGTTGTTAGTGTGATTTGGGAGCGTATTTCTTTTTCAAATAGTGGACAAGATTTTGGTGATAAGGACTTTGCAAGACGGGGGGGGGGGAATTTGAGTGCTGTTAACAATTAGTTGGAAGTGTAACACTTTAAACTTTGGAGGCTGGAAAATGGAGGCAATGAAAATGCGTTCTGAGGGATAGATTCTCTGCCCTTTTGAATATAGTGGTATGGTCTTTGTGTCTAATTGAAATTTCAGTGTAATATACCGTTTGTTATTCAGGTGCAGAGAAAGAATAACATAATGATGTTGATACAGCTACCTATATTCAGCCAGATTTCCAAATTATAAATGGACATGTTTATAGGATATGCTGTGGCATTTCTGTGTATTGCAGTTTGCATGATTGGAATACTTTTCTATACAGGTTCACTTGTGTAGAGGTTCACCCCCCACCCCTACACAAGTCATTAATGTATCCCTCAGTGATTTTCAAGCTCTGTTTTATAAAAAGGTTTTGTTTGTGGAAGTAAATAAATTTTATTATGAGCTAGCAATAATTCTATTACGTGAAAAAGCAATCATTAAAGAATTTGTACTTTCGTGTTTCTCAGTATTTAAAAATATATACATGTAAACTATGATAATAAACATTTATATCTTCTGGACATCTTACAGTAAATTACACCCACCCCACCCCCCAAAAAAGAACCCATACTGTTTTGTTAAACTACATCTTGAAATACATAATATAAATGAATATAAAAGTAAGATTTTTTTTGTACATATATTGAGAATATAAAACTTGCTACAGAGAAATCCATACTTCAACTTGTTAAGGATTATCACATTGAATTTGCTGTAAGTATAGTTAAAAAAATTTTTTCTCAACAGGTGAAAAAATTTGAAGTCACTGGAATACACTTAGAGTTTACAGCTTTCAGAAATCAAGCCTGCATTTTTAACATGTCCAAAACTCCCAGTAAAGTTAGTATTAATTAATAAATAAAAACTGTGTAATTATTTGATTCTGAATTCTTTCTCCAAAGAAAACTATTCCAGGCTACCCAATAAAATAAAATTTGAAAATAATTAATAAAAAAGGGAGGTCAGTCTGGCTTAGTAAAAGTCTGAATGCTACATTTTTTAATGAAGATGCTGAAAGTACAAACTATGTTTATAGATTTATGAATTAGTAAGTTAACAAAAAGGTGTAATACCTGATAAACTATGCTAGTAAAGTTCCATACTTAAGTCTCATATGTAGTAATTAATTTTGGAAGTCCTTAATTCTTTATCTTGGTTTGGAGACAAAGTGTTTTAAAACTCAAGTTTGCTTTACAAATGAGATCCTAAAAACGGCCGCAGGAGAAATCCCCCCCCCCCAAAAAAAAGTGATGATTTCATATTTATATTATAATTTCTGACCTTATTGGTTTATTATATTTTTACTATAGTTCAGTTTTTCTATTATTGCATGAAAACTATTTTTCTGCTTTAGAAAACAGTCCAGTTGACCTGATTATCCTGTTGTGTTGTTTTAGCGCATATCTTAAATAATTTAAGAAATATATTAAATGTCTTAATATGACATTTAATATGTTTGTGAAATTTGAAAAAGTATTTAAAAAGTGGCATATTCAAATTTGAATGATAAATCATTACTGATTTAAACCTTGTTGACTGAAGATATTGATACCTGAGAAAATCAGTTAAATTTTCTTCATCTGAGTGGAACGGACTTACTACTACTATCGTTATTACTACTTACAAAAAAACCTCTTCTGCTTTTCTTTTAGTCATTCTTTAAGTGTCTTAAACATTGCTTTGACATAACAGTGTATTGAGCAGTATAACAACTTTTTGGTAGCTTGTGTAATGGAGGGAAGTAAGGTTATAAATAACTGAAGTACAAGACAGTATTTTTTTCAGGCTTCATTGTGAGGAGCTGACTCAGGTGGACCTGGGAATCTGTCCAGTTTACACATCCCAACTCTTGCTTAGTTGCTGGATGTATGTTGAGTTTAGATGGCTCTCTCTCAGCACCAAGTTAAACAGAATTACACTTTTAGAAAGCTTTCCTGGTGAGATGCAGAGTAGGAGTAAATAGAAGAGTGTAGTGTGAGTGAGACGTTCACAAAGCAATTAAAGTAGGCCAAACAGACTGCTAGAGGGAGCTGCTTGTCTGTAAGATTCTGTGAGGAACTCTGCCAGTCCCCCAAGTCTCTCCAGCTAGTGAAAATTCTGGTAGATGTTCTATCTAGATGCTAACTGTAGAACATGAAATCAGATGTTTCAACTTAAGAACTTGGTAATTCTGAAATGCTCTATAATTTGTTGTTTTTTAATAACCTCAGTTTTTTGGTAAATTTGTGGATTATTAAAGAAGTTTGAGATGACTACAGTTTTTAAAGCTATGGCATTTATCAACTCAAATTGTAAATAATTTCTCTAATACAGTCTTGTTTGTTCATAGCCTCTTTTTGCTAAACCATTTAAAAGTATTTTAAGGTTATATAATACCTATTTGATATAATTATTAGAAAGATGAGTACTACTGAGATTTAGTGATTTGCCACAAACAAAATTAGTCACTTTAGTAGGTATTTGAAGTCCTGAGAAGATTTTATTAGCTTTCTGTATTATATTTGATTTAAAGTAACAATCAGTAAATCAAAGGCTTAATCAGGAGCCTCTTAAGTCTATGGACACAGTAGAATCTGGGGATACACAATTCCATTCATTCAGTGAACACTTAATGAGAACCTGCTGTGTAATATTGAGCTATTTTTTTAGGTGCATTGTTTTGAACAACTTTTACCCTCCAGAAGCTTACAATGTGGTAGAGATGATAGATATGTAGACATAACTCAAACATAATTTGGAATATAATAGACATGTGTATAAGAGCCAGACCTCAAAGAAGGACATGATTAGTGACATGTTCTGGTGGCAAAAAGGGGAGTCAGGGAAGGCTTCATGAAGGAAGTATGGATTAAGTCATTTTAAAGGAATTTTAAAATTCTGATAGAGGAACAGATACAAGGTAATTTACAAGTGAAATTAAAATTGCTCTTGGCAGGGCAGCTTGGCAATGCATGTCAGAATCCTTGAAATGCTATTTTTTTACCCAATAATTTCAGTTTTAGGGATTTTAATCTATGAGTGTAAATCTTTGGGCAAAGTCTGATTATCTTTTGAATCCATCTACTTTTCATTATTCATTACCACCCTAGTCTAAACTAGTTTTTTGGGGATGCATTTGCAACAATAGCCTCCTAATCTTGGCCTACCCCAGTTCATTCTGTTTCCTTCTAATCTATTTTCTACATTGTAATGAGAGGGATCTTTTCAAAATACAAACCCGACTATATCACCTACCACTTGACAGGCTTCGGTAGCTTTCCATTGCCTTTAGGATAAGGACAAAGCTACCTATCTTGTGTGGTGGCATCTACATGTCTTATAAGGTCTTGCATAATCTGGCCCCTACCTTTCTATTCAGTCATGGCTTGAGCCATGTTCCTCTTACTTTGCTCTTTGTGTTCCAGCCTTATTGTCCTTATTTTAGTCCCTATTCTTGCCATGCTCCCTCCCACAATGAGGCTTTTGTACCTGCTGTTCCCTCTGCCTAGAATGTTTTTTCTTTCCCTTCACCTACACTTTGAGTTATCTTTCCTCAGGGAAGCCTTCCCTATCATTGACTCTCAAAACTCCGTAAACTCTCCTGCATAACACTTGCTATCGTTGTAATTTTATAATATGTTGGAGATTAATGTCTTTCTCTCCCCCCCACCCCATAACTTCCCTAAATGCTGGTTTGTGTTCATTTTTGCTCGCCATTATATAGTCAAAGCTACATGCTTGAAACAAGCATTAGTTGTAGGAATTAGTCAATAGATGATAGTCATCACAGAAAACAACTACAAATGTCCAACAATTGGGAAATGGTTACACCAACTGGGCATATTCATATAATAAAATTAATGTCATTAAAATAACGTTTTAGAGGAATATAAAACAATATGGAAAAGCGCTGTCAATATATTATGCAGAAAAATCAGTTTACAAAATAGTCATTTATTAAATATGTAGAAAAGATACACCAAAATGTAAATTTTGTTTATCTCTGGGGGTGTGTTTTGTATTTTTCAGTGTTGATTTTATAATTTAGTAAAAAATTGAACCTACACAATTAAGGAAGAACTGATATTTTAGATATGGTTCCTATTTATGTAGTAAAAGAAATTGAGCTTCACACTGAGCACCAAAATATCAACCAAAATGCATAATTACATGATTATAGTGTCTAACTTGATGATATAAATTCAACATAGGAACTGCAAAATGATTCTTATATTAAAGCAGACCAGTAATTTCTGGTTTTATCATACTCATTTATATGTAAACTGATTTTTAAATATTTTGAAAAGTAATGTGGTTTTGGCACATGACAGCAATGAAACAGAGCAGAGACGGGGGGAGGATATATATATATATATATGTACTTAGTATATGATAAGAATTACTTAGTAAACAGTGTTGAGATAGCTAGTCATCTGGGGGCATGGGGGAGTTGGCTTCTATATGAATCAAAAGATTTAAATATGAAAACAAGCAAAAAATGTAGGATAATTATTTTTCATATAATCTAGGAACAGTGAAAACCTTTCAAAGAATGAAGTAGAACCGAAGCCATATTGCTGAATTTCACAACATAGAAATAAAATTCTGTATAGAGAAAAAAAATCAAAGTTAAAAGAGAAACAGACTAATGAATCTTATTTGTACACTTTTCACAAAGAACTAATTTCCTCTTAATATATAAAGGGCTCCTAGAGAATAATCCAATAGAAAAAAAAAGAAGCAGAGAGAATTCATATAAAAAGATGTGCAGTTTTATTTATAATGAAGATGTAAATGAAACCTATATCATACCTTTTACTACCTATCAAATTAAGAAAGATTGGTTACATAGAGTAACTTGGGGAGTGTCAGAGGAAGGGGAAATGGACATTTTCATAAATTGCTGGTGGGAATTGAAGTGCTCATTTTCTATGGAAAGCAATTTGGAAATCATTTTTAAAATTAAAAATGCACATATATTTTTGCATTAGTAATTTTATTCAACAATTTTTATCTTCTAAAAGATTGTATATGTGGCAACTGAACATGTCAGAATATTTGTGGCAGCATTATTTGTCATTGCAAAAGATTGGAAACAGCCTAAACATAAATCAGTAGGGGAATGGGTAAGTAAATTATGGTATGTCTATTCAGTAGAATACTAGGCAGTATTCCTTAAAAATAATGAGGCAATACTATGTGTACTGCTATGATGTCACATCTAAGATATATTAAGGGGGGGAGGGAACAAGATGCAGGACTTAATGTATAGTATCATGCCATTTGAGCGGTTTTTAAAACCATATTTACATGTAAATATCAATATATATTGTAAATATAAAATAATGTATTTCTGAAAGGATACGTAAGAGTTTGGTAATAGTGAGGGGGACTGGTGACCTAGAGGACAAAGGTAGGAGATTAAATTCTTTTAGTATACTGTATGGTAATTTTTGAATAATTTTTACCATGTGCATGTAATACCTATTGAAAGTTAACTTTTGAATTATGTTGTGTTTGCAGGAATTGGTATGGAAGAACAAAAATAAAATCATTTTACAACTGTGTACACGCACTTGTAGCAGTTGTTAAATGATTACTGCAATACTGTTTAATTTTAGGTTTTGCTAGAGGTCTTCTAAGTCAGAGCTTACAATTGATGTTATGTGGCTTACTCGGAGGGTGGCTGTAGCAGAGTAGGATCTGAAGGAAGGCTGTGAGGTTCTTGTAAGCAGAGAGCGTGATAAGCAACTAGCAGTTTCTGCTCCTTTTGATATTTTAAGTGCATTAAAGGAGGTGCTTTATTTTTGGGAATCTCGCCAACCACACAGTGTGTAGCTACTTCTCGTGGAGAAGGGATCCTGGAGCTGCTACCAGTTTGTAGCATGTCACCAGTGCAAGGTGCAGCCCACGGAGATGAGAAGACAGTGTGGCAGGGATGTTATCCAGGGGGGACCAGCTCTTGGCCTGGCTCTGTATTTGCCTGAATTGGATCCTTCTAGCTATGTGCGTCTGATTGGCCATTTAGCTTGCTGCAGGATGACTGCCTAATAGTGCGTCTGTGTTCTGCAAAAATGAAGCATCATTATAATTTTGAAATATTGTTCCTGATGTGGGAAAGGTTGGATTTTAAATTAATTCATATTATTACAAACTTCATTTAAACTTTTTCTTCTATAATTATATTACAAATGTGAGGCTTTTTTTCTTTTCACCAAGCACTGTGTCCATTCCTCCACATGCCCTCCTGTTGGCCAGTGTGCTCAACAAATGTTATTTACAATGTGGAAAAGGTTGGGAAACACTTTTCTGGTTAAATACTGCTATTTTATACCAAAAATCCCTGAAAGCTAGGTAGGTAAGCATAGGGATTTGTCCAGTGTCTTATATAGTTGGTTGATGTGGAGCTGGATCTGAAAACTAAGAATTTTAACTCTCAGCTTTCACTGCCTCACACTGGCCCGCCAAACCTAAGTTAATTGGAGGAAGACCCTGGTAACTGAAAGATGAATATACAGAACTTTAGAGAAGCTGCATGTACACAGCTTAGAAATCTTTAAAAAAATTCTTTAAGGGCCTACTATGCCAAATAGTGCTTAAAAATCTCCCTACAGAATAGGTTATAGTATGATTTGTTATGATATTGAAGCTATTGTCTTTAAAAATAATAATAAAGGTTAGATTATAGCAAGAGGAATTTAGGAAAGACACATAAAAATTGATAATAGAATTGTATGTATAATTTTTTCCAAAGAAAAAGGGTTTTCCTATCAGAAAACCTTTCAAGTTCCTTTGCTAATATTAAATTTTCTCTCGTTTTGCTTATGATTGTATTAAAATATGAGTGGAGAATGATTTGGAGTTAAGTAGGTTGGTTGGGATTAAATAGGATTCAAAGAATGTAGCCATTAGCTCTAGGTAAATTATGGGATACAGTGTGGTATATTGTTACTTTGGTACCTGCTTGCCATTTTAACACCACAGTGATACTAATAGAGGACATACTAGGAGTAACTTTGGGTAAATTGTGTTAATTTGTAGTTTCTAAGATAGGATACAAATAAGGCAGGTGTAGGTGTCTTGGGTTTTAAAAGGAGAAAAAAAAAATCCACTGTCCAAACGTAAAATGGATGCATTTTTGAGACAAAAATAAATTATAAGTAAAATCCTCTTATGACAGTCTGTTTGACCTTTTGGTGTGTGGGTGGTATTTTTCAGTTTTTGGAGGGTCATTCCTTTTAAGTTTTCCAGATCTGTGTTTCTCCTAGTTCTCAATAGATTTTTAAATATTTCATTTCTTAATGAAAAATATTTTATTGCTTAATTAGCACTGGCAAACTGGACTGTTTTCTGCAGCAGAAATTGAATATATGCCTAGCAAAGTAAATTTTGAGAAAAAAGAGTCGTAATTGTCATTGGGAAATTTAGGGATTTATTTTTTTCCAATTCTATTTTCTTTTTAGATGATAGTTGTGGGAAATACTAAGAATTTGAGGTCAATTTCCTTGGGGACAGTTTTTTCATTTCCTTTGGGTTGAAAGAGCATTTACTATATAAACAATTAAAAAAAAAAAGGTGTGTTACCTCAAAAATGTTTGTGTAATATATAACACTATAACAAGTTTTCTATTTTTCTTCCATTTATTACCTTTACCAAGGAAGTATAACAAGAATTAAACGAACTACCTTATTTTGTATATATATTTACACTTCAAAGTAATTTATATATTAAATTAGATTTTGTTTGAGAAGATGAAATGAAAGACTTTGTAAGATACATGTTGATATGTGAAAAAATGTGAAGTTAAAACATGTTGGCATACTCCTAGTTTCTCAGAACAAGAAAATGACTAATCTAAATTTCATTTCAGAATAAAAACCAAGACAAGCCACATAAAAGCAACCTAAAAATTAAACTGTCATCATATTATTTGTTTTAAAACTATGGAGTAATATATCTGAGGAAGATTTCTCTCAAAATTGTTTTTCTCAATTTCAAGTAAGTAATTTATTTTGGTTAATATATTGGGGATAAGGGGGGGAGAGCCTTGGCATTGAAATTGATAAATCCTACTTATCCTTAAAGTGACAACTCAAATGTCAACCTCTTTAAAGCCTTCTGTGACTCCTTAGCCCATTCCTAAAAGATTTTCTTTTAGTTTCCCATAGTCCTCGCCCCCTTTCATATTGCTGACAAAGGACTTACTACATTGGGTGTTGTGTTTGTCTGTAGGAACAAGTTACATGGCACTACCCAGAAGTGCCTCCTGGCACCCCCTACTACTCTCCACCCTGCTATCTAATGCTGAGAGATAAGGGAAAAAGTTATTTTATTTCTGTGAATCTTAATTTCCACCTCTGTAAAGTTAGTTGATTATTGCTACCTCTTTGGATTATTTTGATTAAATGCAATTACCAGCAAAAAAAAAAAAAAAAAAGTGTATACACACTTTGACAGCTGATGGCTCAATTTTGAAAATGAAATGTATTTTAATAAATACTGCCTTTCTAATTATTCAAAGTGTGTGTATACTTTTTTGAGAACACCATATATAAGTGTTACTTTACCCTTCTAAAGCCAGAATTGGCTACATTACTTCTGTGTATAGTAAGCACTCTTTAAAATGTTTGACTTTTGAACACACAGCACAGTATACTTATGGTATAGAATTGTACACTTGAAACCTATAACATGTTATTAACCAATGTCATACTAATAAATACAATAAAATTTTAAAATATATTTTACCTCACTTAAAAGAAAAGCTTGACTTGAATTGAATTGAAATGAAAAATAGAATTTTTGTAGCATGTATTCATCCCTCACAATAGGATAAACTAAAATATCTGCACATTGTGGTGTAAGGATTTTTACAGTTGGTCACTGACTCACATGTCTACAGGCAATATAATTACCTGTTTGAAAGAGTTTTTTAAAAATTGGTTTTTTTATAAGTATTCTACCCAGGCTTGATTTTTTAAATATAACTATTGATTTTACATATATGTGTGCACACACACACACATGTGTCCAGGCCTGATCTTGCCTTGAAGAAGGGCAAGGGTAAGCCACTGATCAAGGAGTAACTACAGTTTTCCAGTGCTGCAGATTAGGTTAAATGTAATATCTTGTGAAAGAACCTTATTTTTCAAAGCCATGAATAATGCCTCCTTTTTTTTTTTTTTTTACATGATGGTAAAATGCATTGAAAGTGTGTGTGCCAGTAGTCATAATAAATAGGATTTATCTCTGTCTTCTTGCTTTTGCCTTTTGTGAAATGGTAACACACACAAAAATTGGAAGCCTGTGGTTTTTAAAACCTGGATTGTGGACTGTGAACTGAGTGAATTCATTATTGCCTGGGGTTTTAATTCTCTTCATCATATTTTTTCTACATATATATTCAGGTTTTATTTTGTTTTGTTTTTTTAATAACATTGTTTTTCTCTTTTTTTCATGAAATCATTAGAAAGACTTTGAATTAATTTTGATGATCACTCCTTGGTTGATGATGCTTAGTGATTTTAAAATAGAAGTCAGGTTAGTCAAAAGACGGTAATTTTACATCATTTTACTAACAGGGGTAATAAACCATTTATTGAGCCCTTCCGGTATGCCCTGTTTTAAGTTATTTAATCTCTTTGCAACAACTCTATGAAATAGGTACTGTTATCCCCATTTTACAATTGAGGAAATGAGGCATGAATAGGTCAATTAACTTTTGCCTGAAGTTATTCAGCATATGTTTATTTCATAGCATGTAAGGATTAAAATGAGAAAACATGTATTAAATGGTCATTACCTGCCTAAACAGAAGTGGAGAAGCAATACTTACAGAATTTGATAATAGTCATTATGGAGACATGACTGATCATGCATCTTTTCTTACTACTTTTTTATAAGTTAATATACCCTGGTATTCTGTACTGACCCATTTTTTTTTCTTCTGAGTAATGTTAATGTCTCCTCAGATTCATGTTCCCATTTGGACTGAATTATTTTGTTTTATGTATGTGTCTTTATAAGGTGATGGTAGGACTTTTATATCAATGTGATATCAAGTATTTTATGAGTTTAGTTTAATTAGACAAGTAGTATATGAATATATTCTCATTGTGAAATTTTAAAAACTGAAACAGATAAAAGTAAAACTTTTCTTTGACCATCAATCCTTTTCCCCCCTCCCAACTTGTATGTTTTTGCATTACAATCTCTCCAAAACTTAGTGGAGTAAATTAGTAGCCATTTTTTAGCTGAAGAATCTGGGCTGGGTTCCTTAAGCTCTGTTCCTGCTTCTGGGCTGGCTTATGTGGTGAGATTAACTGATAGGTCAGCTGGAAGCTAATTAGTGTAGGATGGCTTTACTCATAGGTCTGGATTAATTTATGATATTGAGCATTTGGGATTCTCAAAATAAATCCACTTTTCATCGCCGGTCACAATTCAATGCAAAAAAGACTTTCTTTCATGCTGTTGAAGCAACATTTTACTGATGACTTTTTGGTTTTCCATTTGTCTTTTGTTCAGTTGATGTGGCACCCATTTTCCTTCCTTTAAAATCTTTCCCATTGCTTGTAAATGATCAGAAATTGTTTGTTGAGCAACATCTAATCTTTCTGCAAGTTGTTTTGAGTTAGACACGCATCTTCATCCATAATGCTTGTAATTGTTGGTCTTCAAATTTTTTTGGTTGACCTGGACGTTCTTTGTCTTTCACATCGAAATCATCACTTTTAAAGCACTTAAACCAGCATTCCCAAGTATCTTGAGATGAAGCATGTTCACCATAAGCTTCCTGAAGTATACAATAACGTTAAGCAGCACTTTTCTTCAAAATAAAGTAATGAATTAAAACTTCCTGCAAATGCTCTTTTTTTTGGCATGAAATTCAACATTTTTAAGTGTAAAAATATCTACGATGTTAATGCCTTCAGCAAATTGACATACGAAGTTTTGAAGCTTGCTGTCAATACAACAAAATAGCATACATATCAAATCACATATATATCAACATATGTGTAACTCCATCTATTGAAAAAAATTTGCATTATGAACTCGTATACCAATTTTGATTTAGTTCCATTGCCTCATGTTATCAACTACTGTTTTTTAGGAGATACTCATGTGGATTACTTTTCTGAATTCTTGAATAGCTGAAAAGGACTTTGTGTTGCATTCACGTGTTAATGGCAACATGGCTCAATGCAGAATATTCTTATATCCCAGGCTTTTCCTTTAAAATTCTCTAAACATTATTCTGGTGTCTTTTAATTTTGACTGAGAGGAGGAAATCCTTTTGGTATAGAAATGCTGGTGCTTTTTATTTGGGTATTATTCTTCTGTTATACCTTTGGTTATTGCTTCTATTCTATTTGTTATGCTTGTGTCTCTTGGCAGTTTGTTCCTAGTGTTTTCTTTTGGCCTCCTTTGTTCTCTTAGCTAAAAGTTTGGAATATTCCGTGACCTCTTATTTTTTTAATAGGTTGTTTCTTTAAAGCAATATTCAGATGTTTGTAATGAGTAACAAGAGGCTGTATCTTGGGTGTTTTGGTCCAATGTTTATTACCTCCTTTGTTTAGGGGCATTCTCACAATGTACTAGCAGTCATCTTTTTTAGAAAAATTTGCTGATTCTGCTAGTTCTTTTGGGCCCCAGGTGACAAGTTATAGTAGTAGTATCAGTGAGACCAGGAATATCTCCTCCCTTCTTTCCCTCTTCCCCCCCCCCTTTTTATTTTGCAATGACCAAGCTGGGAACACTGAAATTGGCATTCACAGTGCAACCCTGAACAGATTTGCACTTTCTCTGTCCAATCCTCCTTTTCTTATAACAGGAATGCTCCTTACACAGTAGCAATGGGACACAGCCATGGGTCTAAATACCCTGCTTCATGGGGGAACCTTGTTTGTTGTTCCCCCCTCTGAGCCAAACCACATTAACCCTTTCATTCTTCACCCAGAGCTTTTCAGCAACGTCTGTGACCATATACTTCTCATAAAAAAGTACAGGGTTTGCACTCATCATCCACTTCAGTGAGTTTCTGGCAGTGCGTGCCTGGGAAAGAGAAGTTCAGCTTCATCCTGAACCAGCTGACCTCCTGAAGCACCATAAAAAGAGCCACACTTCTTCTTTAAAAAAAAAATATATTTTATTGATTTTTTACAGAGAGGAAGAGAGAGGGATAGAGAGTTAGAAACATCAATGAGAGAGAAACATCGATTAGCTGCCTCTTGCACACCCCCTACGGAGATGTCCCTGCAACCAAGGTACATGCCCTTGACCGGAATCGAACCCAGGGCCTTTCAGTCCACAGGCCGACGCTCTATCCACTGAGCCAAACCGGTCTCAGCCACATTTTTTTTTTTATACCTCTTTTCCTTCTGATTTTAACTTTGTTCTTTTGCATTCTTGGTGAACATTTTTGTTTTCATATTCTAAATTACTGATATGTTTTTTGGCAGTATTCTGTTTCTCATCGAGTGTGGGTTTTGATATTATTGTTTATATTATTTTCTTTTTTTCTTATCTCTTGAGTTCCATTTATATCTTAGTCTGCATATGTCTATTGTATTTTTATTTATTCCTGATCTTTTTAACTGATTATCTTCCTTATGAAAAAATGTTTCATGGAAACTTTTTATCATGTATCTTGAGAACACACACAGCAGATACTTTCTGTATTCCATTTCTCAATGTAAATTATTACAGATCATTTTCTTTGGCATTTTAAGAAGATGTTTTATCTGTGCTTCTGAATGTTTGTGTAGGTACCATCCTTAGCCATCTATAAACAAGAAGCTATTTATTCAGTTCTGGTGTTTTGCCAGTAGACAGAGTATGGAAAGTCCATATAATCATCTTCATTTCTCACTCATAATCTGATAGAATTGCCCTCCAAGATATATGAAGCTAATAATTGTGCACAGCCCACTTAGATGAAAACATTCATCCAGTGCACCTCTACTAGATTGAAGTTTAAGAGTTTTGCCTCTGTTCTCACTATATAGGCTCCAGCCTCTATTTTGTAGAAGGGAACTTATTCTTGAATAGCCTGAAACAGTGTGGTGTCTATTTGTTTCACCAGAGCTTTACATAAAAGTCTCCAGGTTGTACAGGTCCTTAGGGCTTTTGATGATTTCATCAGTGGTGGAAACTATTTAACATCCAGGATGGAGAGAGCTATGCCCCATCAGTTATGTTGAAATTGGAAGTTGTGTTTTGAGAATAGGTGAAGAGAGTTATTGAGTGAGAATATAACCTTACACATCTAAGAAAGTTTTTAGTAGGCATCTGGTTTATTTTGGAGCAGACTCTTTGTCCAAGGTAGGGGTGTATACTTAAATATTTTAGTGAAAAATTGGGACATGGGTTATTATGTATTTCATTGATTCTGAGAAGTACATTTCCCTCCCATTTTTTTTTATAACTCAGAAATTGGGGTGTATCTTGTAACCTAGCAGCATTTATTTCTAAGTGCAAAAATTAATATTGTCTTTTAATCATTGACATCTTAGAGTCAATGAACTATATTAATAGATGACTATCTTAGTGCCATTTTAAATTGAATCTTCCTTTTTGTTTTGAGTGTAGTTAATAATAGCTTTTCTTTCCTCTGGTCAGTTTTAGCCTTCCTAGCTTTATTCACCTGGAAACCTGATAAAGATAGGCTGTCAATTGTGTAACCTAGCTCCATTGCTTTTGGTAAAAATGACTCCTGATTAATAAATTACATATGAATTGTAAATACTGGTGGGATATTACAACTTTGGGTTTCCCTGAGTGTGATAACTCTGATAACTTTTGTAATTGAGCAAGTCCTAGAAGCTGTATCTATGGGACTGGATCTATTAATGGCTATTTGTTACTTCATTGGTAGGGTAGCTATTACATCAGTCCATGTGATAGCATTCCCTTTCTCTTGACCTGCACACCCAGGAGTGCCAAAACGAATATCCCTTGAATTGCTTGCTATGAGGATTCCTGCTAAACAGTAATTACCTGATACTGCTTTGCTGACATGTTTCATGTTTTATATCCTGCTAGGTATAACCAATATCTCATGTAGCCTATTTGGGTCTTGTGAGTCTCAGTGTCTAATTGAGCCTAACAACAGGCATTATACTTTTATATCATGATTTTCTTTTTCATTTTGTTATTTTGTTTGTAATGTTTGCTGAGTGAATCTGCATTTTTATTCTTCATAAGAATTTTAAACTATGAATATATAATATGAGAATATCTAGAATATGTATAGATTAAGGAATAATATAAAGAACATCTGTCTACTACTTAGGATGAGAAATAGAACATTACAAAAATCTTTGAAATCCCTAACTGCCGCCAAAACCGGTTTGGCTCAGTGGTAGAGTGTCGGTCTGCGGACTGGAGGGTCCCGGGTTCGATTCCGGTCAAGGGCATGTACCTTGGTTGCGGGGAAATCCCGGTGGGGGGTGTGCAGGAGGCAGCTGGTCGATGTTTCTCTCTCATTGACGTTTCTAGCTCTCTATCCCTCTCCCTTCCTCTCTGTAAAATATCAATAAAATATATGTTTTAAAAGAAAAAAATAAACTTAAAAGAAATCCCTAACTGCCTCTTCCTCTCCTATCTATTTTGGCTCCTAATATTGGTTAATTATTTACTTGCTTTTCTTTATAGTTTTATCTCATAGGTATATTTCCCTAAACAATATAATGTTTAGCTTTATTTTTATATTTTGGAGCTATTTATGTGTATTTGTTCTTCTGTGACACCCCCCCACCCCCACGTTATGTTTTTGGAAGTCTTCCATGTTGAATGAAAAGCTGTAATTCATTTATTTTCACTGCTCTATAGTATTGCATTATATGACTATACCACAATTTTATTTATTCATTCTACTATTATGGACATTTGTGTTGTTTCTTGTTTTTTATCCCCAATTACAAACAGATATTATGAAAATTGTTGTACATGTCTGCTACTGCATATGTATACAAACTTATCATAGTTATACTATGGGTGGAAGTGCTGATTAGGGACAATTGCTGATTGGGCACATCTCTACTTTTTTAAGTAATGCCAAATTATTTTTCAAATTGGTTTATGGCAGAGGGCTTCTGATATTTCATATCAGCATTTAGAATTGTCAGACTTCTTAAGTCTTAAATTCTTGTAGGTGTAAATGGTATCTCATTGTGAGTTTGTATAATTTTTCTCATTAGTAAGGTTGAATTTTTCCATATTTTTATCTATTCTATCAAATATTGAGAGAGGAGTGTTGAAGTCTCCAACTTGTGGATTTATCTATGTCTCTTTTAAGTTCTGCCATTTTTTGCTTCATGTATTTTGAAATTTTGTTAGGATTATTGTGTCATGAAATGGCCTGCATACCCTGGTATTATCCTTGTTCTAAAGTCTCCTTTGTGTGTTATTAATATTTATATAAAGCCACTCCAGCTTTCTTTTGATAACATGGCGTATCATGTAAAGAGTTATGAAGGGTAGGAGATTTTTACCTCCTTACAAACTAGCAAGTTAACCTGCCAAAAATTTAATAGATGCTGGCAATAGACCTGAGATTCCTGGATCTCTACTTTATTGCCTGTTAATAAGGAGTAATTGGAGAGATGGTTGCTGGCTAAGTACTGAGAAGCAGATTCACAGACATCTACCTGAGAGAGACCCATGGAGAATTGTCTCCCAACATATCTTTTCATACTTTTACTTTCAACCAATTTAAAATGTTTTTGTTTTAGAATAATTTAGTTGGGCTTATTTATTTATCTAGTCTGACAATCTCTGTCTTTTAATTGTTGTGTTTAGATTGTTTACATTTAATGTAATTAGTAATATGGTTGGACTAAAATCTATCTGTAGTGTGTCATCGTCCGTCATCTCTCCCCCCCCCCCCCCCTTCGTGGTTCAGGGTTCAGGTTCAGGTTCTGGTTCTGGGGGAGGCTGCACACAAATGAAAGAGACTAGACAAGAAAGTATAAATTTGGGAATATTGGAGGCCAGGCGGGAGCCCAACTCAAGGGCAAGGACTCTGCTTTGCTCCGGCCTTGCTATCCCTTTTATTCAGGTTTTGGTATACATCCATAGCCCCTAGGCAGGAAATTCCAATAATAGCCAATCAGCAAGGATTTATATAAAACTAAAAGGTGGAAGTTGCTTTAGCTACCTTGGTCTCAACTAAACCGTGGGTGCTTGGCTCTGACCTTTCAGAGCCTTCAAGGTTAACCAGCCTTCCGGGTTCCTTGTCCAGGCCTCTGCTAGTGAAGGCAGTGGGCAGCTTCCAGCATCTATCATTGTGTTAAGCTGTTTTCTATTCTCTGCTCTTTTGTCTTCCTTTGGATTACTTGGGTATTATTTTTTTATCCCATTTCCATTATTTGCTTACTTATTTATACCTCTTTTTTGAAATTATTTTAGTGGCAAACCTAGGGTTTATCATATTTGTTTGTAACTAATCAGTCTTTCATCATATAATAGCACATAGCTTTAAATACTTTACAACTGTGTACTCCCAATTCTTCTGCTCCTCTCTTATGCTTTTGTTGTCATTTATTTTACTTTTATTTGTGCTATCAACACAGAAATAAATTGCTACAAAAATAAATTTTTGTTTTAGACAATTATCTTTTAAAGCAATTATCAATAAAAAATAAAGTTATACATATTTACTTTCATTTATGTCATTTTCAGTGTTGTTGATTCTTTGTGTGGATACAATTTTCTGTCTAGTATCATATTCCATCCGTCTAGAGAACATTTATTGTAGGGCAAGTCTGGTGGTAATGAATTACCTCATATTTGTTTTTTTGAAAGACTTTTTCCTTTATTTTTATGAAACATTTTTGCTGAGTATAAAATTGTGGATTGTCTTTTTTTCTTTCAGCACTTAAAAGATGTAATTCTATCAGTGTCTTGCTTACTTTTATTGCAATTCTTATTTTTGATTTTCTGTACATAAAGTGTTTTGTTTTGTGTGGTTTTTTGTTTGTTTTTTGGGGTTTTTTTTTTTTTTTTGGCTGTCATTAAGATTTTTCTCTGTCTTTGGATATGGTGTGTCATTGTCTTTGGATACAATGTGACTTACCTTTAAATATAATGTGTCTGTTTTCCTTTGATGATCTCTGGACATCTTGGTTCTTTGGTTTGATATCTTCTATTTAATATGGAAAATTCTCAGCCATATTTTTTCATGTATTTCTCTTGACCTGTTTTCTCTCTCTTTCTGTAATTTCAAGTACATGTATTTTAGACCATAAAATATTGTCTCACCCTGGCCAGTGACTCAGGTGATTGGACATCAGCCTGAGTACCAAAAGCTTGCAGTTCTATTCCTGGTCAGGGCATATGCCTGGGTTTTAGGCTCAATTCCCAGTAGGGGGCATGCAAAACGCAACCAATCAATTGAAGTTTCTCTCTCCTTCTCTTCCTCCCTCTCTCTCTCTAAAAATCAATTAAGTAACATTTTTTAAAATGACACTGTCTCATAGCCCCTGTATGATTTATTCTGTTTTATTTTGTTTTGGTGTTTGTTTTTTCCTACTCTTTTTTTTCCTGATAAAGATCCAATTTATCTTTTATGGAGAATGAAAAGGGTTGTTGTTGCTATTACTGAAGTATTGCTATTTCAGAAGGTGAAACTTTAATAAAGAAGCATATATTTTTGGACAAGTAGAGATCTTTCAGATGATTAGTAAAACATATAAGTTCATGATAAATTTTGTTCCAACTAAAAATGGGTTGATTCGATTTTGGGATTACTACACATGACCCAGGATTATGGCTGTCATAAAGATAAAATATCTATATCTATCATATATCTATCTATCTATTTATCTATCTATCTATCTATCTATCTATCTATCTATTAAAATCCAGTGACTGTAATGGCCATAATAACTGGTTACTATGATGTCCACTGTGGCCAGCGAACTGGCCCAATCAGGGGATGGGGCTGGCCAGCCAACCTCATGGCCCCTCTCCCCTACCACCCTGCCCCTAATTAGACTCTCCCACTCTGATCAAGAGCGGGCCAGCAGGCCAAATGTCCCCTCCCTTCCCCCTGACCACCCTTATCCCCGATAAGCCCGCCCCATCAGGATAGGCCCACATCCCCTCCCCATGGCCGTCCCATCCCTGATCACACCCCCCACCCCAATAGGGGGCAGGGTCGGCTGGCCAACCTCCTACAGCCCCTACCCCCACCTGGCCCCACCCCATATCATTCCCCCAACCCTGATTAGGGGCAGGGCCGACCAACCATCCTGGCCTCTTCCCCAGGCCACTGGATCCCTTTGACACCCCCTACCCAATTCAGGGGCGGGGCCGGCCAACCCACTGCCCACAGTCCCTCCCCATGGCTGGGGGATCCCCCCAACCCCAATTGGGGACGGGGCCCACCTGCCAATTGCCCGCTGCCCTTTTCCCCAGTATGCCTGGCCCTGATTGGGCCCAATTGGGGCAGACCAGTCGGCCAACCTTCTGTCATCTCCTCCTCCTGAGAGGCCCAGCCCTGATCTTCCCTGATTGAGGCTAGGCCATCGGGACCCCACCTGTGCACGAATTCATGCACTGGGCCTCTAATATATAATATAATAATTCTAAACACTTATGAACCAAGTAAGCTATGATTTTTAGTTTTATATGTCAAAGTGTTTGTTTTTTATCTTTATGTTAATCACTTGAAAGTCATTAGATTCTCATTCTGAATTATGTGTTATAACAAATATTTAATTTAGAATAAATATAATATGTATTATCAAATAGCTAGACCCATATATGTTTATTTTACTCTCATAGGACTCTATAGAATTAAATAGACATAAGGTACAATATAAGTAAGAAATCAACATGCTTTATTTTGTCTTTGTAGTCTATTAACTGAGAAAATGATTTGGAAGTGTAAACAGTGTGCCTTTTATATGAGAAATATTTTTACATATAGAAAATTTAAGACCATGAAAAATTAATAAACCAGTTAGTATAAATAAGACAAACAGAATTTGAAAATATCAAAGTGTGGAAAATTTTTTGAGTATACTAGGTGTACCAGTTAATAATGCAGATTTTTTTCAATAGATGGAGTTACACATATATGTTGATATATATGTGATTTGATATGTATGCTATTTTGTTGTATTGACAGCAAGCTTCAAAACTTCATATGTCAAATTTGCTGCAGGTGTTAACATCATAGATATTTTTACACTTAAAAATGTTAAATTTTGTGCCAAAAAAAAGAGCATTTGCAGGAAGTTTTAATATTTTGAAGAAAAAGTTATCGTTTACTTCGGGAAGCTTATGGTGAACATGCTCCATCTCAAGATACTTGTGAACACTGGTTTAAATACTTTAAAAGTGATTATTTCCATTTGAAAGACAAAGAATGTCCAGGTCAACTGAAAAAGTTTGAAGACCAACAATTACAAGCATTATTGGATGAAGATGCATGCCAAACTCAAAAACAACTTGCAGAAAGATTAGATGTTGCTCAACAAACAATTTCTGATCATTTACAAGCAATGGGAAAGATTTTAAAGGAAGGAAAATGGGTGCCACATCAACTGAACGAAAGACAAATGGAAAACCAAAAAGTCATCAGTAAAATGTTGCTTCAACAGCATGAAAGAAAGTCTTTTTTGCATCGAATTGTGCTGGCAATGAAAAGTGGATTTATTTTGAGAATCCCAAATGCACAAAATCATGGGTTGATCCATCCAGGTCAACCATCATCATTGACTGCAAGGCCAAACTGCTTCAGAAAGAAGACAATGCTTTGCATTTGATGGGATCAGGAAGGTGTGGTTATATGAGCTTCTAAAACCAAGTGAATCCGTTAATACTGATCGCTACCAACAACAATCAATTTGAACCACGCTTTGATCGTGAAATGACCAGAATGTTCCAAAAGACTCAGCGAAGTAATTTTGCTTCATGATGACACACCATCACACACTTCAAAACCAGTTAAAGACACGTTAAAAGTTCTTGCCTGAGAATTATTAACCCACCCGCTGTATTCACCAGACCTTGCTCCTTCAGATTACCACTTGTTCTGATTGATGGTACATGCACTCTCTGAGCAGCACTTCAAAACATACAAATATGTGGAAAATTGGGTCTCTGAATGGTGTGCCTCCAAACAAGAAAAGTTCTATTGGGATGGTATCCACAAATTACCTGAAAGATGGGGGAAATGTATAGCTAGTGATGGATATTACTTTGAATAAAGCACTTTTGATGTTTCTCTTGAAATTATTGTGTTTTCTTTTATTACAAAATCTGCCATTATTAACTGTACACCTAATATACAGATGTCTTAAATTACTAAATGTGATAAATGTAATTTAGCTAGTTTTTTAATTACATGGTAAATGAATAAAAAGGAATGTCATCTCAAAAGGAAAGCAAGATATGCTTCTAATTTTTTTCCCCATCAATTGAGGTATGTCAGATTCACTAAATAAAAATATTTTGGATATGTCTGTTCAAGTGTCTAAAGGTTTTATCATTAAAAAATCTTACACTTGAAATCTGAAGCTTATGGTAGAATAGGTATTAGTATCTTTTTAAAAATTGGTGGGAACTGGTTTATTATAAGCACTTCTATGTGCTCTCAGCTTTACTAGTAAGATTCCTTGTCACGATATATTGTACTTTTTCCCATAGAGGAGAAGTTGTGGATTTGTTTTTTGGGTGTTTTTTTTTGACCCATGTTTCAGTAGCTGGCAGATTTTGAAATGGGAACATCTCCAGGTTGATACTGGAGAACAGCCACATAGAAGGACAGGAGCCAAATGCATGAAGCATTTGCTTTTTTGGCAGAAAACTCGAGTATGTACAGATTCTTTTTAAAAATACAAGTAAACCTAATGATGGGTGGTTTCTTGTTTAGTGTAAAATTCCCACTATAGCCCCAGCATACACCCAAGAACAGAGGGTCAAGCTTCTGTTGACAACTATGACTCTTTTTGACTTTACTTTTGCAGTTATAGAACCAGAATAGGAAATTGTTTTTCCTCTGATAAAAAGGAAGACTCTAAATTAGTTAAATGCAATTGGAATCTTGATCCTACACATACATGATGTGTACACACACACACAGAGAACAGTGAAAATGCATAGTGTTCTTTTATTGTATAAGTTCTTTGATATATTGTAGGTTTGGTTTTGGTAAATATTTATTGAAGAAGTTATTTCTTTGTATATAATTTAAACAAATGAAAAACCCTTACATGCAGATTTGGACTTTCGAGTACATTTCTTTTTCCATTGTTTCCAGAAATATTCCTGAGTTTTATTCTGGGAATAGTTTGGCATTTTGAATGCTTATTTTTATGCTTGGTTAGGTGGGACCAGAGCAAACTTAATCTAAGGCTGATTTTGCTCTACTGCTAAGGCAATTAATTAACTTATGATTATTCTACCTGATGTCTTGTGAAAGTGTGAGATTTTTTTTTTCTTTTTTCTGAGCCCCTGTGAATGTTCCCTCTGTTAACTTCTAATTGGTTCTCTTCTTGTTTCTGGTAGTTTCTTCACAAACATGTGCTGATATTACTCAATAAGGACTTGAAAGGGGGATCCTCTACAGATTTATTCCACTCTGCAACTCTCTCCTTGCTGGTACCCTACAAATTCTAGCATGTTTGACCTTCCAATTTCCTCAACTCAGGGAGCGTGCTGGGTTCTGCTTGGGTTCCTTCTCCCTCTGCTCCCTGGAAACTCAAAGTAGAGCGCTGTTGCAGGGAGGCTCACTTTGTTTCCCTTCTCTTGGGGATTACTCTCCTATTCAGTCATTATCCAATATCTGAAAACAATTGTTTCATACATTTCTCTGATGTTTTGTTGTTTGTTTAGTTGTTTCAGGCAGGAGGGTAAGTCTGTTTCCTATTATTCCATCTAAAATGGAAGCTCTGTCTATTAACTTTTTAATGATTCAGCTCAAGTATTAACTCCTCTCCAAAATGTTTCATAATCCATTTTCGAGTCAGGAATCATTTAGTTGCAAAGAACCGAAGCCCTTTCAAAGAAGCTCTAATAAAAAGCCAATTTATTATTACAATGCAGAGAAAATTTCTCAGATCTTTATCGCATGGTACAAACAGGTCTGGCTTCTCGTCCATTCTTTTCCTGCACACCAGTATCCTCCGCAGGGTTCTTTCCGTTTGCCTTTGGCTCTCATTTGCCAAAGTATTAACTCTGCAAGACCTTTCAGCTCCAGTCCTTATACTATGTCATCAGATTACCTATTTATGTGAATGGCCCCAAGGAGCCAAAAAATAATCTTTATCTTGGGTAAGCAGAGTTCAATAGTGACATGACCATGATTAATGATATAATTAAAGTAAAAATTTAATTTAAAACAACTTAAGTTTTTTACGTAAGAAATACAACCTATACATTCTGAGTATGAAGTTAAGGTCTCCGATAATACTCAGTAAACACAGTGTTTATACCAAGGTAGCTTATTTTGATTTTTTATTATTAAATACTATGATTCATCTGTAAAACATTTGCAGAGCATATATTGTATACCAGACACTGTCCAAAGCATTAGTGATACAAAAGAGCTTATATTCTAGAAAAAGATTTGGTAAACCACAGCCTTGAGAACCAAATCCAGCTCTACTACCTCTTTTTGTAACTCAAGTTTTATTGGATCACAGCCTCTCTGATTTATTTATGTTCTGATCTGGTGCATGGATTTGTGCACATTGAAAGGAAATTAATTAGAAGGTGGCCAGCGGGGCAGGGCTGGGCGAGATGGGCCAGACATGCCCTGGAGCCAACCTCCCCCAGTCCCTCCCTGGCATCTGTGGAGTGAGTAGGGTCCCTCTGGCAGGTGGGGTCCTTCGGCCTAAGCCTGCAGGGATAGGGCCGAAACCAGCTCTCCAAAGTGTCCCGGAGTATGAGAGGGCACTCTGCAAAGTTGCTGTCGTACAGGGAGTGGAGCACAAATGCAAGTGTGCAGTAAACCAGATTTGGGACCTACAGTGCCCTAGTAACAACATACCCACTGCCAAAAGTGGAATCATGTGACCCCACGAGGAGGCTCCCTCCTCTCTGGTTTTGGAGTGCCTCACCCGAGAAACACCACTGCCAAGTCACAGCAGCTCTATAGTTCCTGTATTGAGTGTCTGCTCCCTGGTGGTCAGTGCACATCATAGCAACCAGTTGGGTGGAGGGAGGGACACTTAGCATGTTTATATATATATATATATATATATATATATATATATATATATATATTATCTAAGGCTGTTTTCATATTTCAACAGGATTTGAATAGATGTAGCAAAGAGACTATAGCCCCACAAAAGCCTAAAAATGTAATATTTGTCCTATTACAGAAAAATTTGCCAACCCCTGCATAACGTGATTTTATATATAAAGTTTGACTTCTTTTTGCAATCAAGACCTTCTTTAATCAGGTCTTAGACTTTGACCAAAATTAATAATGTAGAAAGAGGTTGGATTACTTCCCTAAAGCTCTTGACATTTTAAAAGTTCTTGGTTTCATTCATTAAGACTGTAGGCTTGTTTTCATTCCTAATTAATTCTGGTTGGATTTGAAATATCTCACATGAGGGCATCTGGGTTTGCTGGTGATTCAGAACATATGTGGTGTGGTATTTGGCAAGAGGCTAAAGGCCAAGTGTTGCAACCACCCACATAACAATCTTTCACAAATCAAGTGTTTTTTGTAGTTTTAGCAATGAAAACAGATTTTTCCCCTTGCAGTATGTGAAAACAAAAGGTAATAAACTTTGAGTAGGTAGGTATACTTGAAAATTACTTGCTTTTAAAATACAAAGAACACAGAAGCTCAGGAAATACCATCTGAGTCTAAAAGTGATTGTGAAGTTAATATATAGCTCCTCTCGTTTCATGGTTATAATTAGTTAAGGCAAAGATTTGCATGAAGTTATTCACCTTTTTTAAAAAAATATATTTTATTGATTTTTACAGAGAGAAAGAGAGAGTGATAGAGAGTTAGAAACGTCGATGAGAGAGAAACATTGACCAGCTGCCTCTTGCACACCCCCTACCGGGGATGTGCCCGCAACCAAGGTACATGCCCTTGACTGGAATCGAACCCGGGACCTTTCAGTCCGCAGACCGACGCTCTAGCCAAATCGGTTTGGCTAGAGCCAAATCGGTTTCAGCGAAGTTATTCACCTTTTAAGTCTTTGCTACTATAACAAGAATAGATGTTACTTTTAATGTGTGCCTATCTCTTTAAAATGTCGTAGCAGCTAATCTTAGTATCAGATGCTAGATTCTATGGAGCAGTAGCAGATTCCCACTGAAAAGAATCTAAGAAAGAAAGGATAAAGAGTCCCTGTGATTTAAGGAGATTTTCTAACTAAGTTAACCATCCCAATGTGCCTGATTTACATAATAATTAATGGTGTCCCCCTTTATTCTCAAAAATCTTAATTTGGATGACAAGTTATATGGCACCCTACTTTAATCATGTCTACTGGTGAGCAGCTGGATCTACTTTAAACTTTAGCATTTAAGAAGCCTCAACATTTAGCCCGACCAGTGTGGTTCAGTGGTTGAGCATTGACTCATAAACCAGGAGGTTGAGGTTCAATTCCCCGATGCATGCCTGGTTGTGAGTTCAATCACCAATAGGGGGCATATTGGAGGCAACCAATCAATAATTCCCATCACTGATAATTCTATCTTTCCCATTCCCTTCCTCTCTAAAATTAGTAAAAACATATTCTTTTAAAAAGGAAGCTGCAGCCTTTATTCTGATTCTAAATCTCACAAGAGAGTTGGTGGATTGATATCTGTGGGATAGCACAGTTAAACTTAACTCGTACACAGATTCATCTGATAGTAAAAACCTAGATTATATGTGTCTCTATGGCACAAAATTATTGAATCCCCCTGCTAGAAATTAACTTCTTGCATAGTGTTTAGGAACTTCCTCAGACTCTCTCCAGTCTTCTTTTCTAGGCTTTCCTTTTACCATTTTTCTCTTTAGCGTGAGCTCTGTATTTTCCTGAATACATACTAAACTTTTTCTAACATCTATACCTTTCCTATATTGTTCTCTCCATTTTTTCCTGCTTTACCTTTTCCAGTCTCCTTTTCCTCTCTGTGCCTACTAAATTCCTACCCATCCTTTAAAGCCTAGTACAACTTCACTTCCATGAAGACTTTTTTTTTGCTACACCCTATTCTAGTTATTTTTTCTTTTTTCTGGACACTCTAAACAATTTGTTTATATCACTGCTATGTCTTACTAGAGGCACCCAGTGCACAAATTTATGCTCTGGTGGGATCCTTTGGCCTGGCCAGCAATCTGGGCCAATTGGGGCCATCTAGCCCAGTCCCAGTCCGGGTGATGGGGGCTGGCTGGAGAGGGGCTCCTGGAGGGCTTCAGGGCATGTCCGGCCCTCTCACCCAGTCCCTATTGGCCAGACCCTAGCAGCAAGCTAACCTACAGGCCAGAGTGTCTACCCCTGGTGTTCAGTGTGCCTCATAGCAACTGGTCAAGCTATTGACCAAACGGTCAACAGATAGTCGGAGACTTAGCATATTACACTTTTAGTATATAGGATAATGTAATTTGGTGCCCAAACCTCATTCTCAGGTCTTTAAAGGCAAGGGAACACTAACTCATTAAAAAATTCACATGACCTATATAAAGCCTTTTATGTATTAGGTGTTCAATAAAAATATATGGTCAACAGAGAACGAAGATGGCGGCGTTAGGTAAACACTCCTAAACGGCTGCCGGGCATGACAAGTCCAAAAAAAACCCTATAAAACAAACGTCTTATTTCCCAAAAACCAAACAAAAGCTGGCTGAGAGGAAGCCCTACATCTAGACTGAAACGAAAGAGGAGAATCCAGGACACAAGCGCTAAAAAAACTGAGGCAGGGAGAGCGTGGATACGATCCGGACTGGCGGCAGATCGAGGCTGGTGAAGGGCGGTGCTTTCTTCAACCTGAGAGCACCCGATCTCTCTGAAATCCAGTTTCTGGGGAGAGGCTAGACCAGGGGTGGGCAAACTTTTTGACTCAAGGGCCACAACGGTTCTTAAACTAGACCGGAGGGCTGGAACAAAAGCAACCTGACTATGCTGGTACTCTCATCTTGGGCTGCCGGTGAAGGAGTGGAGGGGAGAACCCTCCACTCTTTCGGCACCGCAGGCCGGATAGAACAGCCGAATGGGCCAGATCCGGCAGTTTGCCCACGGCTGGGCTAGACTGTCTGACATTGGGTCAGAAAGTGAGGCAGGCTTGCTTATAGAACTGAGATTGTTTACTGTGCTGTGGTGCGAAATGCCATCAGAGAGGTTGTGGACTGCAGTCATCACTGTTGGCCACGCCCCAGCCTAGTGATGCCCTGAGACTCCGCCCCTCATAACACATCCCTGCTACAAGCATTGGACTTTGCATGTGAATGGCCCTCTCTTTTGCAGTTTAACAAAAATTGCAACCTGAGGCAAACAGATCCAAAGAGGACAGGACTGTCTTTCACACTGTAGTTTCTGTGACAGTACTGGCCTCAGACAGTAGCTGAATGGTACCACATTGAGACCCAGAAACCAGAGTTCTAGTGCTCAGTTTCAATCCCTCACACCCATAAATGACACATTTATGAAAAGGTCTCAGTGAGCACCAAAGCCCCACTGAAACAAGGTGTTTCTCCAGTGCAGCAGTTCTTCCTTTATAGACACTGGATCCTCACATACAATTGGCCTGGAGGTCAGTTCCTCCCAGGATACCAACAGCAATCAGGGCTTAATTACATCAAGACTTTGCACTTAGCCCACAAAGGGATATAGCAAAAGCGACCACCTCAGGTGATTGGGGAAGCTGAGCTACTGACCCCTATAGTTCACCAACCTCACAAAGCCACTCCATCAACACAGGGAGGCAGACAAATGAGGAAACACAGAAGCATGACATGAATGGGAGAGATGGAGAAGAGCAAGCTACTGGACGACACACAGTTCAGAATCGCATTTCTAAGATTACTCAAGAATCTTCTAAAAACCTTTGAGAAACTTGATGAGACCTCCAAGAAGCTTGTTGACACCTTCAAGGACCTTAATGAGAATACCAAAAAAAAAATGCAAAAGGACCAGCCAGAAATTAAGCATACAAAGTCTGAAATAAAGAATACACAGAAACTCAACTATAGATCAATATGCCCCAATAATCAAATCAAAGAACTGGAATATAAGAAAGCAAAAATCACCCAACCAGACAGGCAACAAGAAAGAAGAATCCAAAAGTGTGAGGTTAGTGTAAGAAGCCTCGGGGAAGGCTTAAAACGTACCAACATCCGGATTTTTGGGGTGCCAGAAGAAGAGAGCAAGCAGAATATTGAAGGCTTAATGGAAGAAATAATGACAGAAAACTTTCCCTACCTGGTGAAAGAAATAGACCTACAAGTTCAGGAAGCACACAGGACCCCAAACAGGAGGAATCCAAAGAGGAATACACCAAGACACATCATAATTAAAATGCCAAGAGCAAAAGGCAAAGAGAAAATCTTACAAGCAGCAAGAGAAAAACAACTAGTTACCTACAAGGGAATACCCATACGACTGTCAGCTGATTTCTCAACAGAAACTATGCAGGCCAGAAGGAGTGGCAAGAAATATTAAAAATTATCAATAACAAGAACCTACAACCAAGATTACTCTACCCAGCAAAGCTATCATTCAGAATTGAAGGTCAGATAAAGAGCTTCACAGACAAGAAAAGTTAAAGGAGTTCATCAACACCAAACCAGGATTACATGAAATGTTGAAGGGTATTCTTTGAAAAGAGGAAGAAAAAGAAAAAGGTAAAGGTAAAAAATTATGAACAAAAAGGCATCAAATACATACCTACCAACAAGCGAATCTATAAATCAAGAGAAAAAAAAATCTGAAGAACAAAATGTACTGGTGAATATAATATAATCAGAGACATAGAAAGGGATTGGACTAACAATTCACAGGGGGAAAGAGGTGTGAGGGGTGTGGGAAGAGAATGGATGAAAATCTTACATCTATGGGTGAAGATGTTGGGGGTAAGGGTGTGGGGTGGGGTTGGGAATCATGAGGGGGGCTAAGTGGGGGCTGGGGGGGGAAGCAACACCTGCAATAATCTGAACAATAAAGATTTATTTAAAAAATATATATGGTCAATTGTTGGCATATTCCCCTAATTTCCTTAGAACAACTAGGCAAGAAATTATTTTAGAAAGATATTTTCTTTGTAAAATATGTCAACTTCTAAATGTACTTAATACCTTTAATTTTCTTTTTACCTGTGTTTTTGTTAACAGTTTTTTCTTTAGATAGAAGTATATTCTCATTGACATTTTACCTAGGATTAAAAATTCTACTTTTTCTTCTTTTTTTAAAAATATATATTTTATTGATATTTTACAGAGAGGAAGGGAGAGAGATAGAGAGCTAGAAATGTCGATGAGAGAGAAACATCGACCAGCTGCCTCTTGCACACCCCCCACTGGGGATGTGTCCGCAACCAATGTACATGCCCTTGAACGGAATCGAACCCCAGACCCTTCAGTCCACAGACCGACGCTCTACCACTGAGCCAAACCGGTTTTGGCACAGTTTTCCTTCTTTTTAAGGCAGTTTTCCATGTTCTAAGGGCTTCTTAATGTTGTTTTCCCATTGCAATCTTATTTAATTTCTGGAAATGATCTGTTGCCTGACTAAGTTAGTTACCTGCATTAATCATTGCCTTCTATAAATCTCCCTCACTTTGTCTACTGTATTTCTGGGGAAGAAGTAGGAAGAAAAAAGTATTACGTTCTCTTTTCTAAAAGAGAGTTTACCTTAAACGTTAACCTGCTTTATAAAATTTTTATAATGGCAGAAAGGAACATTGAGTAAGTGACATTACATCTTGGCATTTTTTCTTTCAAGTGAGTCTAATTTTGTTAGACTTGGAATTGGGGAAGCCTTCAACTAGCTTCTTAAGCATGTTATCTGGTTTATATAAAAAAAAAAAAATTTTGTTTTGTTTTGTTTTGGGTGAAGATAGCAGTTCACAGAAATTTTCAGAACCTAAAACCAAAAGTTGACCCAAACACTAAACAGCTAGCTATCTTTGCCATAGCTGCTAATAATGAAATTATCACTTGTCCTGGATCTAATAACTGGCATTGGAGACGTTTTTTTTTTATAGAATTCTATTCAATGCTCTTATTTTATAGTTTTACTTTTCTTCACTATGTAAATGTCATAGAATAAATCATTTAGTCTCATATACCTACCTCATTTATGTTATAGACAAAGTTCTTGAGTCATCATATATGTGATAGGTTGCTTAAATCTAAGCTAATCTGTTCTCATATTAGGAGAATTAGGATTATAACACAAAGGCTGTACTACTCCTACCCCTGACTTTGTGGGAGCATTTCAAATTAATATAGCATCTTTAGGTGCTCAGCAAGTACACTTTATATTTTGCTTTATTCTTATGAGGTAGATGTTGTTTTGGAATACCTGAGAGTTCTGGAAAATGTATTAGAGAGGAAACTTACAATTGAGCTTATTTCATATATAATAGATCCATAGATTTGTTCATAGCCTCTTAGGAAGTCATCAAATTCTCCCAGTTACTTCAACCTCAGGAAATTTATCTAGATTTGGCCAAGAGGCAGGTTATATATGTTTGGGGCAATAGAAGAGGTAGTTAGACAGTCCAAACAAATGGCCATTTCATTTTTGGTGTTTCCCTACTTTGGGCTTTTCAGTCTATGGTAATAACTTAGGGTCACCTTCAATGGTACCATCACACACACCCTCAGCATAGGAGGAAAGTAGTAGTATTTGATAATACAGAAATATTCTTATTCCTAGATCAGGAAAATGAAATTACTTGTGGCCTAACAATGAGCTTAAAGGTGTAGGCTGAAGAAAAACTGTCTTTTATGTTATGTTTTAAGAAGATAAATTTTCTAAATAGGGGATTTAGAAATGGGCTGCTTTTTGGCAGACTTGAGAAGAGACTCAGAAAACTGAAAATTGTCTAGAAATGCTAGAATTAGGTACTCCTCTTAGACTTTTTAAAGCTTAAACAGGAGAAATTGGTGAACATATAAATTATTTTCATTTAAAACTGAATATAGGATAAATGTTTAGGAGCTATTATTTGAGAAACACTAAGTAAATTTGGAATTGGCATTGGCAATAGTAAGGATTAAGAAGGAATATGGATAATAGAAGAAATGTCAATGTTGTTAGCTGTATAGATATTCTTAAAGATTTTTAAATGTTAGCATTTGATTCAATGACCTTTTAATTTTGGATATTTTTTTATTTCCTATTAATTAATTGAAGGGTATCATAATGTTGGGTTTTTGTTTTGTTTTTTAAATGTGTGATTATAAATAGTTACTTTCTTATTTGCTAAAAAATTGTATTCCTGAAGGGTTTCTTTGTTTGATTTTTAACTTCTTTGAAGTGGTGCTTTGGTACAGTGAGAATACCAACTAAGAATCTAGAGCTTAGAGGGCTTCTGGTTCTGAAGTCTTTGGAATTTTCTCAGTTAATTGTATTACTAAGTACTCTGAATCTCTTCCCTCATACATGAAATGGGTAAACAAATTGATATAGCTATACAAGGAATTACTATGAAGCAGTAAAAAGGAATGAATGCCCTAGTCAGCTTAGCTCAGTGGATAAAGCATTGGCCTGCAGGCTGAAGGGTCCTGGGTACAATTCCAGTCAAGGGAACATGCCAGGTTGTGGGCTCAATCAATCCTTAGTAGGGAGGCAGCTGATCAATTATTCTCTCTCATCATTGATGTTTCTATCTCTCCCTCTCCGAAATTAATAATAATTATATATATATATATATATATATATATATATATATATATATATATAATACACACACACACATATATATATGATTTCACTTTTATGAAGTGCTAAACAAAACTATTGTGAAAAATCAGAACAATGATTGCCTCAGGGGAGTTGGGATCAATGAAAAGTGGCAAGAAGAATTTTAAGGAGTAAAGGGAATGGGAAATGTTTTGGATAAAGATACACATATTTGTCAAAATAAGTCAGAGTACAGATAGTATTTGTACATTTCACAGTATGGACATTTTATCACCCCACCCCTTCAAAAAATAACAATAAACAAATATTAAATTCTAGTTAGTAGATTAGTTAAATTCTAGTCTTTCTCAATGATGGTGAGTAATTCTGAACTTACTTTTTATATATTCTAGGATGTGCAAATAAGTAATATATTTAAGATGATGGGCAAGAGAGAAACATGGACATGGGGACAACTTGAATGTATCTAGGACAGGAGTAGGCAAACTTTTTGACTCAAGGGCCACAATGGGTTCTTAAACTAGACCAGAGGGCTGGAACAAAAGCAACCTGACCATGCTGGCACCCTCATCTTGGGCTGCTGGTAAAGGAGCGGAGGGGAGAGCAAGAGAACCCTCTGCTCTTTCAGCTCCACTGGCCGAATAGAATAGCCGAACAGGCCGGATCCGGCCCATGGCTGCCCTAGGATGTTGGGTTGGTATCAGTATAAACTCATAGTTTTTGTTATATAAACAGAAGAATGGGTGGATAGATAAATATAGTTTGTGTGTGTGGGTATATACTATCTAATAAAAGAGTAATATTCAAATTAACCATCACTCTGCTACATCCACAAGCCATGCCCACCAGCCAATCAGGAGCGAGTATGCAAATTAACCCAACCCAAGATGGCTGCAGCCACAGAGTGAGTAGGAGGCTTGGGTTTCCCTGGCAATGGAGGAAGCCAAGCTTTCCACACACCCTGGCCTCCACTCAAGGCTATAAAGTTTCAATTATAGAAGATAAATAAATCCTAACAAAAATGGCTGCAGTCACGGAGCTGGAGAGAGCAGGAGACTTGAGTTGGCCCAATGATGGAGGAAGCCGAGCCCCTGCAGCCCTGGCCTGCCTTGGCCTCCACTCAAGGCTACAAAGTTTCAATTATAGGAGATAAATAAATCCCAGATACCAGGGCCTATGCTTCAGTCGCCGGCGGGCATGTTCAGCCTACAAACATCCACAGGCCGCCTCACCCAGGCTGCCCCATGCCCCAAGGGAATCCTCACCCTGAACTGGGACACCCTTTAGGGCAAACTAGCCGGCCCCCACCTGTGCAGCAGGCCTTTGGCCTATCTAATAAAAGAGTAATGTGCAAATTGACTGTCATTTCAACACACAAGATGGCTGCCCCCCTGTGGACACAAGATGGTCGCTACAAGATGGCCAGCAGGGGAGGGCAGTTGGGAGGGACCAGGCCTGCAAGGAAGGGCAGTTATGGGCCATCAGGCCAGCAGGGGAGGGAAGTTGCGGGCGACTGGGCCTGTAGGGAAGGGCATTTGGGGGAGGGAGATCCAGGCCTGCCAGGGAGAGCAGTTGGGGGGCACCAGGCCTGCAGGGGAGGGCAGTTAGGAGCAAACAGGCTGGCAGGGGAGCAGTGAGGCATCAAGCTGGTAGGAGAGTGGTTAGGGGGTGATCAGGGAGGCGGGCAGTTGGGAGCCAGCAGTCCTGGATTGTGAGAGGGAAGTCCAACTACCAGTTAGAATCGGGCCTAAACGGGCAGTCAGATATCCCTCGAGGGGTCCCAGATTGGAGAGGGTGCAGGCTGGGCTGAGGGGACCCCCCCGCCCCCGGGTACGAA
The DNA here is from genome assembly GCA_963924515.1 of Vespertilio murinus. Classification (NCBI taxonomy): domain Eukaryota; kingdom Metazoa; phylum Chordata; class Mammalia; order Chiroptera; family Vespertilionidae; genus Vespertilio; species Vespertilio murinus. The sequence continues at coordinate 168,208,791 of OZ004705.1, read as the reverse complement.
TTTTCGTGCACTGGGCCTCTAGTAACTATATAAATTTCCTAGTTCTGTGTGCTTAGAGATGTTAAAAGTAATGGCATCTCCATAGCAATGAGCATACTTTGTGTCTAGATCTTGATTTCTAAACAACATTCTTGATTAAAAGGATCCAAGACTTCATTCAGAGATAGCTAATTCTACTGCTGAGGCAGAGAAAGTACAACAAGATAAGCCTGAAATATCTTATTGGTTCAAAAAATAAGAAAGCGTTCAACAAATGATGGGGACATATCAAAAGGACACAGGAGTTCTGGTTTCTACTGAGAATGAAAGAAATTGGAAGTCGTTATTGTTGTCCTCATAATAATATCAAAGATGAACAAACTAAAAATCAATAGCTTGTCTTGGATCCATCAGAGAATTGAGGTCACAGAGTAAAGCAATGCCCACAAAAATACAGAAATAGGCTAATTCAGAGAATCACAGTTTACTGGCAGCAGAAGCTGATGGGCTTAGAAACTGGTAGGAAAGCTTAAACTGTAACTGAGAACTGCTAAAAGCTGACTATGGGTTAGTCTGAAAGTTAAAAACTCCTGAGAGCTCAGCCTTAGGCAGGGGGCTTCCCCCACTATCATGAGTTTTTAATCTGTAAGACCTACCAGGTTTGCACAGTAAATTTTTTGGGGGCGGGGGCGGGGAGGGGGGTCTTCTCATGCTTCCAGTTGAGGGAGAATAGTAACCATTTTGAAATATGTTCAGAGCATTCTGTTCTCCATTTGCCCACCAGGAAAATTACTAGGAAAAGCGAAATACTCCAACTCCAGCTCCCACTAGCCTTGCTATCTGATCTGAGCAGGAAGGTGGGAAAGCAGAGAGACACTGTGAAGGCCACAACTTGGGAAACATGCCCACTAAGAGCCCCAGGACTAATTATAGGATTACAGATCTCCACACTCCCCCAGTTTACCACCATATCAACAGGACTCTTGTATAATAATAGAGTAAAACAGATGAAAGAACTGCAAAGCTTGTCCTCTATTTTAGGACTTGATGGGGAAACCCAGAAACAGTAGGAAAGACAAAAATAAGGATACTAGAAGAAATTTTAGCCCCTGTTCCTCTAGTTAGAGTAAATAATAGCCCAACTCCTGGTCAGATATGGCAGAGATTTGGGGATTATGAGACTGTGAATTTAAAATAACTGTGATGCTCTTGGCCTGTTTTGCTCAGTGGATAGCGCATCGGCCTGTAGATTGAGGGGTCCTAGGTTTTATTCCAGTCAGCTCACATGCCCAGATTGTGTGCTCGATCCCCAGTAGGGGGCGTGCAGGAGGCAGCCAATCAGTGATTCTTTCTCATCATTGATGTTTCTCCTTTCCTCTCTGAAATCAATAAAAATATTTTTAAAGATAAATATTATTAAAGTGCTATGGGCTATAATGTAAAAGGTAGACTATATGCAAGAACAGATAGGTAATGTAAATAGGGAGGTTGAAATTCTAAGAAAGAATCAAAAGGAAATACTAGAAATTAAAAGCACTGTAACAGAAGTGAAGAATGCCTTTGAGGAGCTCATCAGAAGTAAGGAAGGAGCAAAATAAATATTTGAAGTAATAATGGCTGAAAATTTTCCAGAATTAATGACAGACACCAAACTGATCCAGGAAGCTCAGAGGACAACAAATGAGATAAATGCCATCCTACACCTAGGCATATCATATTCAAACTACAGGCAATCAAAGACAAAACCTTGGAAGAAACCGGAGGGTAAAGAACACCTTACCTATACAGGAAGAAGGCTAAAGATTACTTCAGACTTCTCTTCACAAACCATGCAAGCAAGAAGAGAGTAGATAAGATGTTTTGTGTTTGTAGAAAAAAACCACCTACCCAGACTTCTGTAAACAGTGAAATTCTTCAAAAGTGAAGGAAAAAGAAAAACTTTCTTAGACAGAAATTGAAGGAATCTGTCATCAGTAGGAAATAAAAGGAAAATGGGTATGTCAGAAACAGTTCTACATAAAGAAAGCATTAGAGAAGGGAAAATGAAGGTAAAATAAAACCTTTTTTGTGTGTTTTTTCCTAATTGATATAATAGAAACAATTTATTGGGTGGTTATAATTTATGGATAAATGAAATGAGTAATTGCAGTGTTGAAAGGGATAGTAGGGATGAATTTAGAAAACTTACAAGGTAAGTTTGAAACATAGCATAGTGTTATTTGACAGTGAACATAGGTTAGATGTAAATATATACTGCAAATTGTAGAACAACCACTAAAAAAAAATCCATTTTTAAAATACTTTGAAGATGTTGCTCCACTAAATTCTGCTTTACATTGTTTTTGATAGGTTTGGTAAGACATTTCTGCACAAAACTTTGTCATACTTCTAATTCTCATGGTTTATTACTCTGTCTTATTAAGTACTCCATGTGACCAATTGTATGCTTAGTAGGACTAGTAGCCTTATCAGTCTGATACTCTTAGTGACTAAACTTAGGCTTAAGAAAACTTCCCTTTAATCTGTAATAATAAAAGTGTAATATGCTAATTAGACCAGACATCCTTCTGGACCACTTTCTGGAAAAAGCCGGGCCTTGAGGGAAGCCCGAGTGCTGGGTACCAGGGGGAAGCTGGTGCTGGCAGCTGGGGGAAGGATGTCCTACTCTTGCATCAATTTTGTGCACGAGGCCTCTAGTTTATGTATAAAAGTTGTAGGATATTTTGGGGAAGGAAAAGGAGGGATGCCTGTGCTGCATCTACCTTTTGGCAGAGTAAATATTCAATACAGTGTATTAGTTTAAGATTATTGTCATTTAGTTTTAATTGTCTAAAAAAAATATTTTTTCATTGATAGTTCTTTCTTAATCTTTTATTTTTTTGGTAATGATCACTTTAAGAGAAATATCTCTATGTAATTTGACAAAATATCTTTTTTCAAAAAAATCTTTATTATTGAGATTTATTACAGATGTCCCTTTTTTTCTCCCTCTTGCCCCCCTCCACCCTGTTCCTGCTCTGCTCCAGGCCTTTGCCCTCCTGTTGTCTGTGTCCATAGGTAATGCTTATATTCATGTAAGATCTTTATTTAATCTCTTCCCACCCGCCCCTTCCCTCTGAGAATCATCAGTCTGTTCCATTTCCATGCTTTTGATTCTATTTTATTCATCAGTTTATTCTGTTCATTAGATTTCTTTGTTTATTTTGATTTTTAGATTCAATTGTTGATAGGTAAGTATTTGATGGCAATTTTGTGTTTATATTTTTGATCTTCTTCTTCTTCTTCTTCTTCTTCTTCTTCCTCTTCCTCTTCCTCTTCCTCTTCTTCTTAAAGAATACCCCTCAGTACCCCAGTCAGTTTGGCTCATTGGAAAGCACGTCAGCCTGTGGACTGAAGAATCTCAGGTTCGATTCCGGTCAAGGGCACATGCCTGGGTTGTAGGCTCTATCCCCAGTATGGGGCATACAGAAGGCAGCCAGTCAATGATTGCCTCTCATCATTTATGTTTCTGTCTCTCTCTCTCTCTCCCTTCCTCTCTGAGGAAGGTCCAAGTTGACAATATATATATAATGATATATATTAATCCTCAACATTTCATATAATACTAGTTTGATGGTAATGAACTCCTTTATTTAGCTTTTTCTTTTTTGAGAAGCTCTTTATCTGACCTTCAATTCTGAATGATAGCTTTGCTGGGTAGAGTAATCTTGGTTGTAGGCCCTTGCTCTTCATCACTTTGAATATTTCCTGCCACTCCCTTCTGGCCTGCATAGTTTCTGTTGAGAAATCAGCTGACAGTCGTATGGGTATTTCTTGTAGGTAACTAACTGCTTTTCTCTTGCTGCTTTTAAAATTCTCTCTCTGTCTTTAGCCCTTGGCGTTTTAATTAAGATGTATCTTGGTGTGGTCCTCTTTGGGTACCTCTTGTTTGGGACTCTCTGTGCTTCCTGGACTTTGTAAGTCTATTTCTTTCAGCAGGTAGGGGAAGTTTTCTGTTATTATTTCTTCATATAGGTTTTTAATATCTTGCACGCTCTCTCCTTCTAGCAACCGCATGTTTGAAGTTGTCCTAGAGGCTCCTTACACTATCTACATATTTTTAGATTCTTCTTTTTGCTCGTCTGGTTGGGTGTTTTTTGCTTCCTCATATTTCAAATCATTGATTTGATTCTCAGAATTCTCTACTCTACTGTTGAGTCCCTGTATATTATTCTTTATTTCAGTCAGTGTATGTTTAATTTCTGACTGGTATTTTTCCATTTTTTTGGAGGTTTCTAGGAGATTCTTTTTTTTTTTTTAATAGAAGATTCTTGAGTAGCCTTATAACCATTGTTTTGAACTCTATATCCAGTAGTTTGTTTTCTGTTTCTTTCATTTGTAACATGTTTCTTTTTCTGCATTTTGGCTGCTTCCCTGTGTTTGTTTCTATGTATTAGATAGAACTGCTATATCTCCTTGAGTTGGTAGAGTAGCCTTGTGTAGTAGGTATTCTATAGGGCCCAGTGGCTCAACCTCCCCAGTCACCTGAGCTGGGAACTCTAGGTGCATGCTTTTGTGGGCTGTGAGCACAGTCTTAATTGTAGTTTATACTTGATTGCCATTGGTGTCACTGGGAGGAATTGACCTCCAAGCCAATTGGCTGTGAGGATCAGCTGTGACTACAGTGGGAGAGCTGCTGTGCAGGAGAGAGCCCTGTGGATCAGGAATTGCTTCAGTGGAACCTTGGTGCTCACTGAGTCTGCCCCTTGAGTGTGTCACTTATGGAATTGTATTCTGGTGTGGTCTGACACTGACCACTGGGTACATTGGCTCTTGGGTCTCTAGGAAGGTGCAAAGTCAGCCATTAACCTGGGGCCACTCAGCAGGAGATACAGAGAGATCTGCAGATTCCTTCTCTTTGTATCCAGTTTGAAAGTGCCCAGATGAGGCCCAGCTATGAAGCAAGACAGGTTGGTGCTGGTGCCAGGTCTTGGGCCTTTTATTGATAAGGTTTGGGGCTCTGTGACCAAGCTGCAGCTTGTTTGAGAGATTTTAGCATGAGTAAAGACAGGCCATTCATATGCAAAAGCCACTTCACACAACTTGAGTGGGGTTGTAAATTGGATGAGGTGGGGTCTTAGGGAATCACCAGATTGGAGCAAACAAAAATGACTGCCAGTCAGCCCTATGACCAGGGAGGTCCCAGGTGTCAAAATATCTTAATGTGATTCAAGATTTAAAAATACTTAGTGCATCTATTAACTATAAATAAAGATGTATCGATGGTTTTAGTGGGTCGTGTTTGTATTTCTCTCAATTCATAATTTATTTTTATGATGCAAATCTAATAATCCATTTTGATGAATATATTGACTCCACTGGATATAGTCAAAATTAAGTCTTCTTATTAGAGACCTCCAAAGAAAACAGTAAGTATATATAGGTTAAAAAAATTCTAGAACAGCTTTACTCAGATGTAGATCACATACCATATAATTTATGTATTTAAAGTATATAATTCAATAATTTTTAGTATATTCACAGAGTTGTGTAACCATCACTACAATAGATTTTAGAACATTTTTTAGCACTCTAAAAAAAAATGTCATTCAATAGCAATTACTACCCATTCCATTCAACACTATCAGCCCTTCCAACCACTAATAACCTTTCTATTTCTATAAACTTACTTATTCTGGACATTTCAGATAAACAGAATCATACAATATATGATCTTTTGTGTCTGGCTTCAAGGAGTAGAATGGTTTAGTCATATATAACTATGTTTAACCTTTGAGGAAGCAGCTACAGCATTTAACATTCCCACCAGCAGTGTATGAAGTTTCCAATTTCTCTACATTTGTTATTATCTGACTTTATTATTTTAGCCAACATAGTGGGTGTGAAGTGCTATTTCTTTTCTTTTTCTTTCTTTTTTTCCTTTTTTTTTTTTTGCCTTTCACAGATAGCTACTGCCATTGAGCATTTTTTTCACATATGTATTGGCCATTTGTGTCTTCTTAGAGAAATGTCTTCGTTTTGTTTTAAAATTGAGTTTTTTGTCTTTTTATTATTGAGTTATAAAAGTTGTTTATTCTAGATATAAGTATGATTTCCCAGAAGTTTCTCTTATTTGGTAGGTTGACTTTTTTACCTTTTTGTGGATAGGTAAAATTTTAAGTTCTTTTAGTGTTCAGCTACCAGAAAGTATGGTTGAACAATTTACTAGATTTGCATAACCTAATTACCTATAACATTATATATGTTTGAAATAAAATGCTGGCATTTATATACAAATTTGACTAGACAATAAGTTTATCTTGATTGGCTATTAATTCAATGCTTTAAATAGTCTGAGGTGAATTTTCACATTGCAATCCGGTTATTAATTTTACTTTGATAACCTTGTATTACTTACTTTTCAATTAAAATATCACAAAGATTAGTGTCATGACCATTCTGGATAAAATGTCTGAAACTAAAACCATAATTTTAGTTTTTCTAGCAAAGGCTAATAAACTGGTTATTTTTATGGCATTTAGTTTGAAGGTACACATTGTTTTTTGTTGTTTTTGTTTTTGTGTGTGTGTGTGTGTGTGTGTGTGTGTGTGTGTGTGTGTGTTTTGTTGTTGTTCTTATTTTGAGATTTTGGCTTGAAACCACTGCTTGCAGTTTAATTTTTAAAGGTTGGGCTTTTTAAAAAAATGTGATACACCATGGTGTGTGGGTCTTAAAGCAGTACCCAAACTGAGGTTTTCAGTCACTATGAAAGTCAAGGTAATTATTTATTTTTTTAAAAGTAATAATTGTAAACAATTACATATGAACTTTGGACATGTCATTTCATCAGTTTCTTGACATATTCATCACAAAAGAGTTTGTATGTTGTATTTTGCTGTTTATTTTACTGTTGTTTAATATAGAAAGTGGGTTTTTAATTCTCCAGTTAGTCCCCTTGCAAATAGGGAAGGTAGAAGGGAATTTGTTACAAATTTATCATTAACATTATAATGATATATTTATAAGATGTTATAAGGAAAAAAATAAGTCAAATTTTATACTAACTCACTTGAAAGACCTCTTAGGAGTTACTCAGTATGAAAAAGATGTTTATTTGCATCGTTTTTTCAACAATAAATTGTGAAGTCTCTGACATCAACTTACGGGTATTCTATAATTTAATTAAATTGTGACCCCCAACTACCCAAAGTTAGTGCAGACCTCACAGAGTAGGGCATCAAGACTACCTCTACTTAAGATGCTGGCCACCAATGGGGTCTCTAGGCTACCCGCACTTCTGCCCTGCAGACTGCAAATTTGGGAATTCCCATGACCTTTCTCTCCTCCCCAGGTTTGGTAAACTGCTAAACCATCTCACAGAACTCAAGAAAATGCTATCTATACTAATAATGGAGAAATATGCAAATTGTCTGGGACGCCATCCTAGTAATGCCCGAAGAGCAGGCTGCATGGGGGGACAAGACCGGCAGGGGGGTTAGTGAGGAACGACCAAATGGCTGAACGGGAGGCTGCGTGGGGTGACTAGGCTGGTGGGCGGCAGTTGAAGCCAACCAGGCCAGTGGGGGGGGGGGGGGGGGGGGAGACAGTAAGGGGTGACCAGGCCAGCAGAGGGGGACATTTGGGGACGGCCAGGCTGGTAGCAGGGGCAGTGAGGGGTGACCAGGCCAGCAGGGGAGGGCAATTGGGGGCGACCAGGCTGGGGAAATTGGGGGTGACCAGGTCGGCAGGAGGGTGGCAGTTAGGAGCCAGCATTCCCAGATTGGGAGAGGGATGTCTATCTGCCTGTGATCAGGCCTAAACCGGCAGTCGTACATCCCCTGAGGGATCCCGGATTGGAAAGGGTGTAGGCTGGACTGAAGGGGTTCTCCCCCACCCCCCTGGTGCTGTGCCTCTAGTACTTACACAGTTTATTATAAAGGATACAAATCAACTGTCAGACGAAAAGATACATAGGGCTAGGTTAAAAAGGTCCTGAGCTGAGATGCTTCTGTCCCTGTGTAGTTGGGATGCACCATCCTCAGTATGTTTACTAACTAGGATGTTTCTCAACACCTCATTAGTCAAGAGTTTTTATTGACAAAGGCAATAGTGATTAAGTCATTGGCTATTGGTGATTGAACTAAATCTTAAAGACTGTCCCCCCTTCTTGAATGTGAGTTTTGTTTGGTTCATTTTGTAGTTTTATGGGCTGGGGAAAGAAAGTTGGGGTGAAAATTTAGAAAGAAGCCAAGAGCAGAAGGAAGCAGATTGAGTTAATGACTGATATAAAACTTTTAGAAAGGATATTCTAGGAAGGAAATCTGAAAAAATTCTATAAACATAAATTTTCCTGTTCACAAACTAAGATTTTGTGTGTGATAGCTCTGTAGAGTTTTATTGAAAAATTTGTGTATATTGAGTTTGAGATTTGGGAAATAGGGTTAGCAAATTATAAAATAAGCATTTCTTATTAAATCTTTTAAGATACTCTTAGGCCAGCATGATTTTGATTGTAGTTACTAAAAATGAAGACTGTAAACTTTTTCATTCTGGATGATGAAATCTAGTTAGTTAGAACAGAGATTGGGAAACTATCCATGGACCAAATCCCTCCCATTGTTTTTGTAAATGAAATTTTATTGGAACACAGCCATGCCCATTCACTTAAGTACTGCCTACGGCTGTTTTTAGGCTACTACAGCAGAATTAAGTAGTTGTATCAGAGATAGTATGGCCCATAAAGCCTAAAGTATTTGCAGACCCTAGAATTAGAGTAATGGTATGTGTTAGTCTTTCTGTTTATGAAACACTAGAGGCCTGGTGCATGAATTTGTGCATGGGGGAGTCCCTTAGCCTGGCCTGTGATCAGGTTAGTCAGGGAGAGGGGCCAAGGGAGGTTGGGTGGCTGGGTGGGAGGGGCTAAGGGAAATTGACTGTGGGAGCACACTGACCACCAGGGGCCAGCTTCTTTGTTAAGCATCTGCCCCCTGGTGGTCAATGCACATCATAACAACTAGTTGTTTGGTCATTTGGTCGCTTATGCTTTTACATATATATATATATATATATATATATATATATATATATATATGTAAAATTTTTTTACCAATATTCTCTTTCATAATTCATTATTTCTGTGTATGTACCTATGTGAAAATTATATAAATTAGAAATTTTATAAGCATACTAGAGGCCCGGTGCATGAAATTCATGCACAGGGTGGGGAGGTTGTGTGTCCCTCAGCCAAGCCTGCACCCTCTCCAATCTAAGGACATCACTCTCAGAATCCAGGACTGCTAGCTTCCAGCTGCTCGCCTGCCTGCTTGCCTGATCACCCCTAACTGCTCCCCCCTGCCGGCCTGATTGCCCCCTAACTGCCTCTGCCTGGGCCCCTGCCATCGTAGCTTTGTTTGGAAGGACGTCTGGAAGATGTCTGGTCTAATTAGCATATTACCCGTTTATTAGTATAGACTAGGGGGCTGGTGCACGAATTTGTGCATGGATGGGGTCTCTGGGTGGCCTGCAGGGATTGGGCCAAAACCCGCAGCCCAACACCACCTTCAGCTCCTACCTGCCACTCCCACTCATCATGACCCCACTGTCCCATTGTGCCTGCCACAGGCTTGTGCCCAGTCAGTCCAGATCGGGAGAGACTCACATCCCCTGAGAGGTCCTAGATTACAAGAAGGCGCAGGATAGGTTGAGGGACCCCACTGGTGCACAATCAGGCCAGGAAGTAACAGTGGGAGGACCCAGGGTGTGCCCACCCAGCCAATCTCGCTCAGTTCCAATTGGCCGGACCCCAGCAGCAAGCTAACCTACTGGTAAGAGCATCTGCCCCCTGGTGGTCAGTGCACATCATAGCAGCGGTTGAGCAACCTTAGCATATCATTAGCATATTACACTTTGGTTGCTTGGTTGTTCTGCCATTTGTTCTATTTGCATATTACCCTTTTATTCTATAGGATATATTTATTTAGCACTTACTATGTGTTTGTGCTGGGTCCTGGAAATATGATCATCCAAACACAGCGCCAGCTCCAAAAGAATTTGGGAGAGAGTCAGATAAGGAAACAGGTATTTTCAGGACAAAATAAGAACTGAGGAATTAAGGATTAAGGAAGCTAACATTAACTTGCACCAACATAGTTACATGGAAAGAACATTGATCTGCTTTTAAATCCTGATTCTATTACTTAATTTCTCTGTGACTTTAGGAAAGTTAAACTTTATGATACTTGCAAGGTTATTCTAAATTTTAGAAATAAATATATTTAAAGCACTTAGTCCATTGCCTGCTGAATAAATCATTTCTACTTTCCCCCCCTAAGTCATATACCACAATTATTGTAGTTCCAAAGACTATAAATAGAAAGATAATTCCTTTGGTGCCTACTTCACAGGAGATGTGAAAATATTTTTCAAAATTTGTGAACTATAAAAGAAGAAAAAAAGGATAACAAGAATGAAAAAGAAGAAAAAGAAAAAAATATGTGAACTTTGTGAACACCCTTCCTATAAAGAAATCATTACTAAAAATCATATTTTATTATTGGTTCTCTTAAATTTACTCAGGTTTCTATTAAAAATATATAGACTGTAAAATTTATATTTTAGGAACTTATAATAGTTCTTATAAATATACTCTTATATTAGTAATATAGTAGTCACTGGCCTTAGATTTGTCAACTTAAAAGGGAATACTTCTCTGTCTCTCCACCTTTCTTATCCCATGTTTTACCATGCCAGTTTCTTTTAACCAAATTATGGTTTATATCCAGAAGTGTAATGGTTATAATGTTTTGTTTTGTTTTTTAAAATATATTTTATTGAATTTTTACAGAGATGAAGAGTGAGGGATGGAGAGTTAGAAACATCGATGAGAGAGAATCATCGATCAGCTGCCCCCTGCACACCTCCTACTGGGGATGTGCCTGCAACCAAGGCACATGCCCTTGACCGGAATCGAACCTGGGACCTTTTAGTCCGCAGGCCGATGCTCTATCCACTGAGCCAAACCAGTTTTGGCAAGTTATAATGTTTTTTTTTCATGAGATGTTTATAAAGTATTCAAGTAGATCATCAGTAAACCAATTAATTATATTTTCTTAAGACTCACTATAACTGAAATTTTTTTCTGTTCAAAGAATTAAAAGCTTGGCCAGTGTGGCTCAGTGGTTGAGCATTGATCTATGAACCAGGAGGTCACAGTTTGATTCCCAGTCAGGGCATATACCCATATATTCTCAGTGTGGGTCATACAGGACACAGCGGATAAATGATTCTGTCATTTATCTCTCTCCTTTCCTGTTTGAAATCAATAAAAACATGTTTTTTAAAAGAATTTAAAAATTACAATAGTTAGGAAACAGTACCATGTCATATATAGAAATAAAACTAGCTGAAGAATTGGCTTTTAATAGAAAATATTTTATTACCTTGCTGCTAAGCATAACTGATGCTAAAAATAGAAACTTAAATTGGTCTAACCACTTGTAATTCTTTCAAAATTGTGGAAAGTTGATAGTTAAAATCAGAGTATTGCACTCAGAAGGATATTGATCTTATTCCATTATGTGACTTATCTTTCCAATTTTGCTCTACTTTATGTAATAACTTCAGATTTATTAATTCTGTTATAATGTACCTTCAGAATAAGACAAGCTGGTGTTAGTCATTATAAAAAGTATAAACACAGTTATCAACAGAACATAGAACAATTTTCTATACATTTTATATAAATCATTCTAAAATATATTTAGGAACTAGTGATCAAATAGTTCCTTTCCCACCAAAGGAAAAAGGAAACAGAATAGTATAAGGTTTGGGTAAGAAGCATGAGATTGTGTTGGCAGTAAAGTCAGGGATAGTGTGACAGCATGAGAAAAATGGATGTGTTCTTCCATCACTGCTGCTCTCCTCTCTATGTGAAATTAGACAAATAGCATGGATTCAGAGAAACTAGGGACAATGCTCAGGGGACAGGAACCACTTCCAGACAGCTCTGCCAGATTCATGAGAATAGTAGTATGTCTGCTTTTTGTTGTTGTTGTTACTTAACCTTGTCACAGATATATTGCTGTTTCTGTGGCACTTCTTTTGTGGGTTCTTACTCAGATTATTTTCTTTATCATGTCTGTGCTGGATTGTCTGTTGGCAAATCAGCACCATTTACCCTTCTTCACCTTGTCTGATATAATGTCTCTCTGGGAAGTGTGTGTGCTTATTTCTTTCTCCTCTCATTGTGTCTGCGTGTGTCCCATTCCATTAAATATGTAATTTAAATATCCAGAAAACCATTACAGACAACTGATCTATAGAGATTTTCTTTTGGTTTGTTTTTGTCTTTTTCCCCCCACTCCCTTCTCATGCGCACCACACCCCCATACCCCCCACACCCTTTGGCAGCAAAATTCCACACACTGAAACAATTTTTACCTTCTCCTTTCACCTAGAGCTGTCTCTGTCTTAGGGAAGTCTCTTATTTGAAAACATTTATGCCAAGGTAGGCATTCATTGATCTATTTAGTTGACTTCGTGAATTTTTATAAGCTTCATAACACTGTGCAAGTTGTATTATAGGGTGATTCAGCGAAATATATAAAACTAGTTAGATTGTGAGGGTGAAATATTCAAACATATTTCCACCAAAACTACTGCTTAAATCTTACTATACTGCTTATGTTTATAAAGTGCTCCTAAATCTTCTGTTGTAAAATATAGTTAATTACAGGTGACTTTAATTGTGGGTTAGTTTTCTTCAACCCTTACCTTAGATAATCTGTTGTCATAGAACATTTAAATGCCATGATTTTGAGCTTTGTACTGTAAAAATTTTTAAATGCATCTAAGACTAAACTTTATAATGTGTTACATTTTAGGTCAGAAGACATGTCTTCATCTACATGGCATCTTTCCTTACCTCTATGTGCCATACGATGGTTATGGACAGCAGCCAGAAAGCTATCTTTCTCAGATGGCATTCAGTATCGACAGAGCACTTAATGTGGCTTTAGGCACTCCATCTTCCACTACTCAGCACGTGTTCAAAGTGTCATTAGTATCAGGAATGTAAGTATATGATATCATCTTTTAAATTTTTTATTTATCTGTATTTCTCTTGCCATTCTAATTAAAAGAAAACTAACCAATTAAAATATACTCTTCATTTTTCTTTTCTAATCTAATGAAACTAGAGCAATACAATATAGATGGTTAGCAGTGATTTTTGTTTTAACCTTTTTCATTTCTCTGTTTTCTGAAACTGTATAAGTTCATGTAATTCATTCTACAGATATTAATTAAGCAACTCTGTTTACTAGGAACTGCTCTAGGCATACCATTCAATTAAAAGGATAATATGCAAATTAACCATCACTCCATCACAAAGATGGTGGCACCCATAGCGGCCAGGGCACAGGATGCAGGCTGAGCTGAGGGACCCCAACACTCCTGTGCATGAATTTCATGCACCGGGCCTCTAGTTTGGGATATATTGGTGAATAAAACAATGACTTATGACCCATTATGTTACATTCTAGTAATGGAAACAGAAAATAACCAATAGATATGACATGAAATAAATTTATTTATTTATTATATGATAATTAGTACTCTAGAACAAAAGATGTAGAATGGGATAAGAAGAATCAGTAGTGTAGGGTGGGGAGGTGCACTGGTGATAATTTTATATAGGGTAATAAAGGGAGGGTCTTAATAAGGGAAGCAATTTGACATTTGAGCAAAGACTCAAATGTGAGGAAGTACAAACAGCCTGGAGGCAGGTGTGTGGAATGGAGGTGGAAAGTAGATCTAGTAGATAAAATGTGGTTAAGGAGATATGAAAGGATGGAGATCATGTTGACCAATGGTTCTCTTTCTTTTTAAAAAAATTTAATAAATCTTTATTATTCAGATTATTACAATTATTCCTATTTTTCCCCCCATAGCTCCCCTCCACCCCATCCTCTGCCTTTACCCCACCCCCACTGTCCTCATCCGTAGGTGTATGATTTTTGTTCATTCTCTTCCTGCACCCCTCATACCCCTCCCCCCCGAGAATTGTCAGCCCACTCCCTTGTTGTAGTTAAGCCTTGATTGTTGTTCTATCTCTGGGAGTAATTGATCTTCAGACCAATTGGCTGTGAGGATCAGTTGTGTCTAAGCTCGAAGAACTATGCTGGAGACACCCTTGTAAGACAAGACTTGCAAAATTGTGAAAGCCTCTGTGCTCAGCTTGGATGGGGCAGAGCACACAGCCTTGGCTTTCCATCAGCCCTTCCCTATGAGGCCACTGGGTCTCAGTTTCCCTTGGTAATCGTTGCAAGCACCTCTGAGAGAAAGCGGCCCTCGAGTTTCGCCTGCTGCCAGACAGTCCAGTTTCTCCCCTAATGAGTCTGGATTCCCAGCCTCTCGCCTGGAACTGGAGTTCAGTGCAGTCAGGAGCTTCCGTCTCCCTCCTGCATGAGAAAGCCAGCCGTGCACTCAGCAGTCAGTCTTCTCCAAGTGTGCGTGCCTCTACACTCTGCCTTCCACAGCTCCCCTGAATCTCAGTGTGCTTTTCTCTTTTCCTGACAGTCCAGATTCCCCCCATATGAGTCTGTGTCCACGGGGTCTCGCCCAGAACTGGAGTTCAGCGCAGTCAGGAGCTTCCATCTCCCTTCCACTTGAGAAAGCCAGCCATGTGCTCAGCCGCCAGTCCTCCCCGCACACGTGTCTCCCTACCTCTGCCTTCTGAAGCTCCTCTGAGTCTCAGTGTGCTTTTTTCTTTCCTTCTCGTTGTAGAATTTCCACTCAGCCAGCTTTCCTATGGTTCTGGATGATGTCCATTTTGTCTTTTAGTTATAGCTTTGAAATTGTTGTGTGAGGAAGCAGTGTAGGTGTTTACTTATACTGCCATCTTAGTTTCTCCTGACCAATGGTTCTCAAAGCATGGTTTTGTACTTTGCTTTCCAGGATCACCAACATCAGCTTTATCTAAGTCTGGAGGCTGTCCCAGCCTCTCCTAGATTTCTCTTCATTATCTCTCACTGGTGTTTCCCCTAATAAATTTCTTGTACATTTTGGCATCTATTTCTCAAAAGACTTGAACTAATACATGTGATAACTTCGTCCAAATACATTCTTGAGTTCCACTCCAGACCTAATGAATCAGAAATTTTGGTGGTAGGGCCCAGCAATTTGTGTTTTAATAAGCCTTTCAGATGATTCTGCTGCATGATAAGCACTGCTATAGGCTGTTCCAAGGACTTTGGCTTTTACTCTGAGCTATTGCATGACTTTGAGCAACCATGATTTAGCTTAAGCTTAAAAGGATTATTCTTAACTGTGTTAAGAATAGAGTAATAGGAATAGAAGGGCGAGCATTAGGACTCTGTGTCATTAGTCTGGGTTATAAAATACAGTGGCTGGGGCACAAGGGTGATAGCAGGGGAGTAGTGAGAAGTGGTCAGCTTCTGGATCTATTCTGAGAGTTGATTCAACAAGATTGGCTCTCTAAATGGATGAGGGTTTTGAGAGGAACCAAGGATGGATACAAAAGTTTGACTCTGTCTTAATAGAAAGAAAGAAAAAAGAAGGTATAGGTAGAGCAGACTGGCAGGAAAGATTTGGAGCTTATACTGGAACATGAGTTTGCTATGCCTGTATGAAATCCAAGTGGAGATCATAAATCTGTATACTTCTACCTTAATCTAGACTTTCCTCTGAACCAGCACAGTATCCTTTTAATTGAATTTCCTTCTTCTGTTCTTGTCCAGAATCACAAAATTACTATTCTTACAGTATAAATTGTATCCTTTTAAGTTTAAAATCCTGAATGGTTTCATATTGTTCATAGAATAAAATTTAAACTTACAAACACTACCTATGTGATCTGACTCCTGCTATTACTGGGGACTTAAATTTCCCAGTCACTTGTGGGAGTACGGTGGAGGTTTTGGGGTGCCGCTGAAAGAAGCAGTTCCATGGAAGGATGAGAGATGGTAGCAGATGGTGTGGAGTTACATTGCTCCCAAGCCAGTTCTGAAAGAGGGGAGAAGCTGGGAGTTTAGCAGAGCCAGAAATAAGGCCAGTCTCCAGAGTTGTTGTTCCATGTTGTAGCCTAGTGTGGTTCAGCATTCAGCCCAGATTAAAGTCCATTTGTGGAGTCCTGTTTCCAGATGTGATTGACAGGCAAGCATTTTCCCATGTCACTTAGATCTTACTGGGCATTTGTCTCAACTGCCTTTATCCAGTCTTTTCCCCCATTAATCAGCAGGCAATAGACTTGGAGAAGGTTAAATGCAGCTTTTTTGCAAAGCTGTATTAATGTCATGCCTGTATCTATTCATCCCATTAAATAATAACCAGGTTAATAAAACAGTATCACAGCTATCTTTGTAACTTTGTTTACCATGATCTGGAACATTGGTCTTTTAGTTTCTCTTAATGTGCCAAGCTCTTTCCCACCTTTCTACATGAAGTTTCCTTTCCTTAACTTCTCTATGCTTCTCTAACACTTCACATCCTTCATCTCTCCAGAGAAATTTTCTCTGACTTCCTTACTTAAAATAGATTATTATACTATTATTCTGTGTCTCAGCCCATTATGTTTACTGGTTTCTAAAAGCTTTCTCATACATAATCTTATTTCAAACTTGAATTTTCAAACAGCCTAATGAAATGAATAGTCAATCATTAATCTTTCTATATTTTTATGGGTATTTATTAAAGGCATTGCCATATTTTTGAGTTACAAATCTGGATACCTGGCACAAAAGATGAGCTGTTCAATCCAATTTATGGTTACCATTTTCCTTTCTTTTTGTATTTCAATATTTTTGGCCTTTTTCTTACCTTTTTCCTTTGCCATACATTCTAACTTCTGTGATGCCTTTACTCCTTCCATTCTTCCTATTCTTTAAGATAGACAAAGTTGCATCTAGCTACCAAATTAAAGTTTGTGCAAGATTTAATTTCAGTCTTCTTAGACTCTGCATTATCCTGAGGCTGGGTTAAGATGACAGGGCCTTAGGCTTATTTCTGAGATTCCTTGCCACTTGTGTGTTAGGAGCCATTGAGTCAGTTTGGACTCTGGTGACTGTACGAATAGTGATGTCCACAATGTCCTGTCTTCAGCAGCCCTGCTCAGCTCCTATAAACTCCGGCTTACTGCTTCTTTTAGGGAGTCAATCCATCTCATATTTGGTCTTCCTCCTTATGCTGCCTTCTGTTTCCCCCAGCATTACTGTCTTTTCCAAAGAACTCTAACTTCCCATGTACCCAAAGTAGGAGAGCTTCAGTTTTGATACTTAGCTATCATGATTCTAGAAAGTATCCCATAAAGAGATTTTGAATTGATCTAAGTTAATTAACTGAGATTTGTCCCTATTTGTGCTCATTTTCCTTCTCATCCTATATAATAAAAGGCTAATATGTAAATTATCCACTCACCTGGGAGTTCGACCAGGGGGTGGAGCCAGCCAGCCAACCACCCACAGCCCCTCCCCCTGGCTGGCCCAGCCCCAGATAGGTCCCCCCACCCCACTTGGAGGCAGCGCTGACCAACCACCCACAGTCCCTCCCCCTGCCTGGCCCAGCCCAATCAGACCACCCCAACACAAATTTGTGCACCAGGCCTCTTGTTATATTAAAGAACTAACTCTAAATATTGGATATAATTTTATAAGCATAAAAATATCTACCCTCAAACTCTGCTTCCTTCTACTTTAGTCTCCCTGTTGAGATATTTTGGCAAAATCAATTAAAGCCTACAGTAGGAGGTATGGGTTTCAGGGTAAATTATACAGAGATTTTATTGGTGGAAAGAAACAGAAAACTGAATTTATAGAGTTTTCAGTGTATATTTTGGGGCAATAGAGAAGAAAACAATCCTAGATTTACAAAGAATTTTAAAGGTTTAAAACTTAACTTATATTTAGTTTTTAAAAGTATGAGAGTCTATATATAAAAAAACTAAAGATTGTTAGCAAAACCAAAACAAAGCAAAGATAACATGGACCACAGGAATGCAGATTTAATTCCTCCTCTCCGTTTATCTGGCTCCAGACAGTTCTATTTATACATATGAAAAATACTATAGCAGGAGAAATAAAGAGTTGAATTTTGCCAACAGGAGAGATAGGTTATTCATGTAATGTGTTTTTCTTTCATCCCTTCCTTCACAGCAACAAAATGGGATGAACAGCAGCAAACTAGACAGGAAGTGTAAGTGTTATTAAAGAAAGAAAAAAGTAAAGAAGGGTGAAGCTGTTAAGGGGTAGGTAGTGATGGTTAGAGAAGGTCTTTTTGAGGAGTGAGTTTAATTAAGCAGAGACCCGAGTGAAGATTGAAAGGAAGTCATGCAAAGTTTAGAGCAGAGTGTTCCTGGCAGAGAGAATGGAATGGCAAGTTACTTGAGAGTGAATCCAGCTAGTAAGGGCTGAACTATTCAGAAGGGCTGGAGGGAAAAGGAAGAGTGAGTGGTATGATGTAAGATTGGAGTGAGTGGTAAGGGTTACATAAAGAACCTTTCAGACCGTGGTAAATAATTGTATTTTTTTAAAAATAGAAATTGTTTAATAGGGGTCACACAGATGAATCTGATCTAAAGCTTGAAACTACTTTCTAAAAAAAAGTTGTTTAAATATATTCCAAATAATGACCTCATTAACAAATTTATCCTGTATTTAATAGCCACTGCACTTTGAGACATGACAGAGAGGTGGTATCCTAATGTAAGTTCTACCTAGTGTCCATCATAAGGGGACAGTATTTTTAAAGTGAAAGGTGATTGGGTGTAGCCAACTAAAGACTTAATCAACTGCTTATTTATAGACAAACTCTAAGCAGAAATAAAACATTTTTTAGCTTAAAAATTCATGCCTGTTCACATATTGTTTCTAATTACATATCTTTGAAAAAAATGGTCTGTGTATCAAATGTACTGGTGTAGTTTCAGGTCCTCCTGAAATGATATAACATGATAGCCCAACTTATTTAATTTTGCATTGAGGACTTGCTTCTCTGACTATCATGTAGATTTTTGTTTCTCCCTTTCCCCATTCCAGCTGATGCCCCAAAAAAGCCCAGCCCCAAAATAATTAGGGAGCTAAGTAAGTCCATGGTTTTTTCAGTCTCATATATATAACTAGAGGCCCGGTGCACAACATTCGTGCACTGCCGTGTGGGTGAGTCTCAGCCTGGCCTGTCCCCTCTTGCAGTCTGGGATGTCCGCCAGCAGTGATCCTAGCTTCTGGCTGAGTGGTGCTCCCCGCTGTGGGAGCACACTGACCACCAGAGGGCAGCTCCTGCATTGAGCTTCTGCCCCCTGGTGGTCAGTGCACATCATAGCAACTGATCCTCCCACCATTTGGTCAATTTGCATATTAGCCTTTTATTATATAGGATAGGTGTATGCATACATATACATAACAGGTAAACTGTCTCTGCCTAATGAAGTTACAAAATTAATAATAAACAGATGATTAAGGCAAGTGATACACATGCTGTTAATTAAAGGACCTGCAGATGAAGAGCTTTAGTTTTTGACGGGAAAAAATGGGAAATGAGAATGTGTCTGAAAGGCCTCCGTTTGTCTCATGGTCACAGGAAAGGTAAAAGAGCCACTTGTGAAGAGTCATGATGATTGAAAACTTCTTAAAAGAAGTAACCAGATTTCAGTATATGTTAACCTGCAGTAGGTTTAATTGCAAAGGTCTTTGAGTTTTTGCTTGATTGGGAAGGGGGTGAGGTAATATTTAATATAAATAAGACTGAATTGGGCCAGCTGAGCCAAATTAGGGCAATAAGTTACATTATTTCATCACTGAACGATGAAAATAATTTGATATATATATATTTTTTTTATTTCAGGCCTTTTTATGGTTATCATGAGAAGGAAAGACACTTTATGAAGATCTATCTTTACAATCCTGCAATGGTGAAAAGGTAAAAAGTTAAATGAAATAAAAATATGGATAACTATCACCTAAGTATTTTAATAATATACTTGATTGGTAGCCCCTAACTGCTTCTTTTCTGCCTTAGATTTAGAGAGTTTATGGAAGTAGATAAGGAGAAATGATGGCTACAGTGTATGATCTTAGTGCCCTGTTGGCCAGGCCAGATGGTCAATATCAAGAGATACTAGCTCTTCAATGTCAAAGCAAGAGGAATGTTTGAGAGTGAGGCCAGAGTGGAAGGGCTTCTGAGAGATCTCAGAATCCTATTGACTCCTTATTTAGTCCTTAATGAAATCTTATAGCCTAGGCTTTTTGTTTGTTGTTTCCATTTGGTTTTCTTTTCTTCTTTCATTAGGTCTCTTTTAAGACCTATAGCTTATCTCTCTATCATCATGGAGACAGTGTTATAGAGGATGGGAAGAGCACATATAGAGAAGATTTCAGTCATCCTCTAGGATTCAAAACAGCTGTTTTCACTCTATGTGGTGACAAGTCAGGGTAAAAGTAGCCTTGGAGAAGTGTTGAGTGTTGTTGTTTCAAAAGATCCTCTCTGCCAGTAGGTACTACATTCCAAAAGATAACCTTTTGGTACTATACAAATTGGCTGTTTCCCCAGAGGGAATTTAGGTATCATGAGAGGCACAGCCACCAATGGGGTGAGGTTTACTCTACATTAAGCTTTTAAGTTCACTGAATCACAGTGGTTATTCACTTCTCCAGATAACCAGTGAAAACTAGTTTTCTCTATTAATTGCCCCCAACCTTACCCCAAAAAGCTTCTGTTGCATAGGGTACCAAAATAATTTTTGAGAATAGTCAGACAGTGATGTTTCTCTTACCAGTTTCCCTGTAATCACACTTTCTCATATCCATGGAGCAATCACTGTGTATTCTTATCCTCTTTTGCACACACAGTGACAAAGGTGAACCTCAGTCATTTTTTCTCAGGTTTATCCCCAATGCTAAGGGGGAACCATGAATAATATTTGTATAAATCTTTTATAGGTAACCTATAAACTATAGTTCTGCTTGAAGTATAACTATAAACTTTTTCTTCCTGTGACTAAAGCAATCACATGCTTGTTAAACTATTTCCAATAAGTTTACTTTAAATTATATAGTCATTACCATGCCCATCTGAAATTTCCCAGTTGTTTGATGGATTCATCCATTTATCCATTTTTAATAAATTCTTATAAAATGCCTACCTTTTTGATGCACTATGGAATTCACTGGGTCAACATTAGTGAACAAAGTTTGCATGGATTCTGCTCCTAGGGATCTTATAGCCTAGCAGACAATAAACAAGTAACCTAAATACCTAACAAAAAAATGTGATAAATGCCATGAAGGAAAAGAACAGGGTTCTATAAAAGAAAATATTTTTTATCTGTTATTTTTTAAGACCTTTATACATGAATCATTTATTATAGTATTTGACTAATACATAATGTAGTGGTTAAGAGCCCAGACTCTCAAACTAGATTGCCTGCACTCAAAATTTGGCTCTACTACTTATTAGCTGGGTGACTTTAGGCAAGTTATTTAATATCACTGTGCCTTAGCTTTCTTGTCTGTAAATAGTGTTGATGTTGGTACACATTGTTCTGATGATAAATATGTTAATATCTATAAATCACTCACATTATAAGGGCTGTGTAAACATTGGCTATAGTATAATATGTAAAATTAGAGGCCTGGTGCACAAAATTCCTGCACAGGGGTTGTGGGGGATTGCCCCTCAGCCCAGCCTGCACCCTCTCCAATCTGAGACCCCTCAAGGGATGTCCGACTGCCGGATATCCCTCTCACAATCCAGGACTGCTGGCTCAAATATGCTTGCCTGCCTGCCTTCCTGATTGCCCCTAACTGCTTCTGCCTGCCAGCCTGATCACCCTCTAAACACTCCCATGCCAGCCTGATTGATGTCTAACTGCTCCCCTGCCAGCCCGTTTGCCCCTAACTGCCCTCTCTTTCAGGCCCGATACCTCTCAACTGCCTTCCCTTGCAGGCCTGGTGCCTCCCACTGCCCTCCCCTGCTGGCCATCTTGTGTCCACATAGGGGCAGGATCTTTGACAACATGGGGGCAGTCATATTGTGTGTTGGAGTGATGATGAATCTGCATATTACTCTTTTTATTAGATAGGATAGAGGTCTGGTGCATGGGTGAGGACCAGCTGGTTTGCCCTGAAGGATCGGGGTAAGGGTTCCCTTGGGTGGCCTGAGCAAGGGGCCTGTGGTGGTTTGCAGGCCAGCCACTCCTCTCAGCAACCCAAGTGGAGGCCCTGATATCTGGGATATATTTACTTTCTACAATTGAAACTTTGTAGCCTGGAGCAGAACCAAGCCTCCTGCTTGCTCCGTGGTGGCAGCCATTTCTGTTTGGATTTGTTTACTTTCTATAATTGAAACTTTGTAGCCTTGAGTGGAAGTTTAGGCTAGCAAGGGCAGGCAGAAAGCTTGGGTTACTCCATTGCTGGGGAAACACCTCCCTCCTGCTCTCTGTGGCTGTAGCCATCTTGTTTGGGTTTATTTGCATACTCGCTCTGATTGGCTGGTGGGCGTGTTTCGTGGGCATGGCTTGTGGAGCAAAGTGGTGGTTAATTTGCATATTACTCTTTTATTAGGTAGAATGTTAAAGTATAACTTTCGGATCTTACCCTCACTCAAAACTCTGTTCCTGAGAGATACTCACTTTTAAGAGTTTGACGTATGTCCTTCTGTTTTCCATAGAATATGTACATAAATGCACATCCTATGTAATAAAAACCTAATATGCAAATCATCCCTTCGACTGGGAGTTTGACCAGGGGCCAGGGCCAGCCAGCCAACCACCCACGGCCCCTCGCCCTGGTTCACCCTACCCCCGCCAGCTGCAGTGGCAGGCAGCCAGGGGAAAGGAGACTCCAGCTGGCAGTGGAGGGAGTCAGCCAGGGGAAGGAAGGCCCCAGCTGGCAGCCGGCAGCCACTAGGGACCCTACCCATGCACAGATTCTGTGCACTGGGCCTCTAGTATCCATATAAAATTTATACTAGAATGTAAGTTCATAAGGACAAGGGATTTCTGCTATGTTTACTGATGAGTCCCCAGTTTTTGGAATAGTGCCTGGCATGTAGCAGTTAATGAATGAATGAATGAATACTATATATATATATAATTTCGGGACTGTATTCTTTATTCCTGTGTTTGTTCATCTCCTGTGATTTTCACTTTTATTCTCCTTAGACTATTTACTCTCTTGACCACACCTTAGAATTTGCCTTACCTCTGAGATTTTAAATGCAAACATTTTGATTTCTGATTCAATCTTTTGTGTCTTTTTAAACAAGTTTTTGAGATACAGTTTACTTGTCACTAATTTTACACATTATATGTATACACAATTAAATGATTTTTAGAAAATTTACTGAGTTGTGCACCTATCAGTTTTAGAACCTATTCATAGTTCCAATAAGAGTCTTTATCTTTTTAACTGTGTACTACTCTACCAGTGTTTAGTCTTCAAACTCCTTGGCTCCACTGCTACTTCCCATTTTGTAACCTCCTCCTGCACCTAATTTCTTTCCATCTTAGATTCTATTGCTTATTTTTTCAACTCCTTTTTCTGCCAGGTAAAACCATGAATTCTGGATTAATCCATTTACTTTTTCTCTGCTAAACTCTGGTTTGTGATTACTGCATGATACGAAAAAAACACAGCAGATTGGTGCCACTATACTAGTAAATGTTTGGTTTTCAACTTCACTTGACCTGCCTTCATTCTACTTTTCTCTTAAGTCTCTCCTTACCATTCTCCATCCACTTTACTCAAATGTAAAGTCTATCCTGAAGCTTTGCTTCCTGCCTCATAGAGAAAATAGAACACATCAGACTAGAACAGTGCTTGTTAAAGTATGGACTGGAAGTTTCTAAGACCCTTTCAGAAGATCTGTGCAGTCAGAATTACTTTAATAATAATATTAAGATGTGATTTGCTTTTTTCACTGCGTTTAGTGGTAGTGGGTAAATCTGCAGGCACCTTGGTCCAAATCAGGGTAATGGCATCAAACTATAGTAGCCCACTACCTAATTCATGAGAGATCTGTTCTAAGACCTCCAAGGGATGCTGAAACTGAATAGTACCAGACCCTATATACAGTATGCTGTGTTTCTTCCTGTACATATTTTCGCTTTATGACCTCTCTTTGGCACAGCTTAATTGCCAGCATCACTATTCTTGCGCTTTGGACCTTTATTAAGTAAAGTAAGGGTTATTGAACACAGGCACTACAATACCATGACAGTCATTCTAATAACTGATATGTCTACTGAGTGACTAACCGGCAGGTAACATGTATAGCATGGATAAGTTGGACAAAGGGATGATGTACATCCTGGGCAGAAAGGTGCAGGACTTATGAGAGATTTCGTCATGCTACTGAGAACAGCATATAACATAAAACTTGAGAATTGTTTATTTCTGGAATTTTTCATTTAATATTTTCAGACCAAGGTTTACTGAAACCACGGAAAGTGAAACTGTAGATAAGGGAGGACTACTAGTTGTTGTATTTTTCACTACTACAGATAAAAAATAAAAATCCTCACATCCATAAGTGACACATTCGGGAGGTGAACTCAGTGAGCACCAAAGTCCCACTGAAACAAGGCCTGCACCATAAGCGTGTCTGCAGCACAGCAGTTCTTCCATTATAGACACAACAGGTTCTCACAGCCAATTGGCCTGCAGGTCATTTCCTCCCAGTGTACCAACAGCAATCAAGGCTTTACTAAACCAAGACATTGCACTCAGCCCACAAAGGGGTGTACCAAGAGCAACCACCTCAGGTGATTGGGGAAGCTGAGCTACTGGACCCTATAGGTCACCTACCACACAACGCCACTCCATCAACACAGGGAGGCAATCAAAATGTGGAGACACAGAAGCATATCACAAATGGGAGAGATGGAGGAAAGTAAACTACTGGATGACACAGAGTTCAGATCACATTTTATAAGGATACTCAAGAATCTTCTAAAAACCGCTGAGAAACTTGAAGAGACCTTCAAGGATCTTAATGAGAATACAAAAAAATGGAAAAGGACCAGTTAGAAATTAAGCATACACTGTCTGAAATAAAGAATATACAGAAACTCAACTGTAAATCAACGTACCCCAAGAGTCAAACCAAAGATCTGGAATATGAGGAAATTAAAAAAACAAAACACCCAACCAGAGAGGCAGAAAGAAAGAAGAATCCAAAAGTGTGAGGAGAGTGTAAGGAGCCTCTGAGATGGCTTTAAGTGTACCAACATCCGAATTTTTGGGGTGCCAGACGAAGAGAGAGAGCAAGATACTGAAAACCTATTTGAAGAAATAATGACAGAAAACGTTCCCTACCTGGTGAAAGAAATATACTTATAAGACCAGGAAGCACACAGAACCACAAACAAGAGGAATCCAAAGAGGACCACACCAAGACACATCATAATTAAAATGCCAAGGGCAAAAGACAAAGAGAGAATCTTACAAGCAGCAAGAGAAAAAGTTAGTTACCTACAAGGTAACTTTTTAAAAAATAAAAAATCAGTTTTACTTAAGAGCATTTATGAAGATATAGTAAATATTTTATCTTGATCCTTAGATATAAATCTTCATATTTTATATGTGAAAGTAGGAAGTGAAAGTATGAAGCACATCTTTTGTGTGCTGAAATGCTATGAATGAATGTCTCCAGGAAAAAACACTTTTAAAAAAAGTTTTTGATTGATTTTTTTTTTTTTTTACAGAGAGGAAGGGAGAGGGATAGAGAGTTAGAAACATCGATGAGAGAGAAACATCGATCAGCTGCCTCCTGCCACATTCCCCATTAGGGATGCGCCCACAACAAAGGTACATACCCTTTACCAGAATCGAACCTGTGACCCTTCAGTCCGCAAGCCAACACTCTATCCACTATGCCAAACTCTTAGGGCGAAAAAGCACTTTTATGATTGTTTTTAGTTGCAAGCTGAACTAAACACTATTTTTGTTAATGGAACACCATTTTTACTTGAAAGAACAATTAATAATTAAAAGAAGTTATAGTGATTTGCCTATTTGATAGACATCTCAAAAATGAGCAAAGTGAGCCTGTACCTTAAAGAAGAAAACTCATAGTATTTGTTGCCCATTGTAAGATTTGAGCTTTTAAACAAACATTAGAATTTTTGATAGCACATGTAAATTTTAACAGCTTTCCCATACTTAAAAGATTTTTCTGATGAGATAGATGATGACATTAACAAATGATTTTTTCAGATTGTTTAATGAAATGTGTCAACATTTAGATCAGTCCTACTTAGTGGATCTGCATTTTCCAAACGACCACTGTGTGATGTTAGAAAGTCCTCCAGGGGTAAAAGTATTTAAAGTGTAAGATCACCCTGACCAATGTGGCTCAGTTGGTGTAGATGTCCTCTGGTGCACCAAAAAAGGTCCACCATTTCGATTCCCTGTCAGGGCACATGTCCAAGTTGTGGGTTCAGTCCACATTTAGGGTGTGTATAGAAGGCAACTTGATCAGTTTCTTTCCCACATAAACATCGCTCGCTCGCTCGCTCGCTCTCTCTCTCTCTCTCTCTCTCTCTCTCTCTTTCACACCCACCCACCCCCCCACACACACACATATAAACATTTCTCTTCTCTTTCTCCCTTTCTCTCCTTCCTTCCCTCTCCTTCACTCTTCCTTTCTCTAAAATAAATAAAAACATATTTTTAAAAATAAATAAAGTATAAGATGTATTAGTAGATTTTAATGTGACAGAGTACAAAAAAGTTATTGATATGGTTTCAAATTTCACATTGCTTACAAAATTACCACTCCATCCTTTTCTCTGATATGTTGTATCAGAGAAAATCAGTTTTTATCTGAAAAGGTAATTTAGTTGCTCTTCTATTTTCCAACTACCTATCTGTGGGGCTGGATGAAATATCACACTAGATTAAGCAGAAGTAGATGTGAGAATACAGCTATCTTCTATTAGAACAGAGAGAAATTTGTAAACATGTAAAACAATTTTTCTTTTTCTCACTAAACTTTTTGTTTTAGAAAATATAGTTATTTTTTATAAAATAATATGTTGAAAATGGGTTGTTATTTTAAAATCAGTAGAAACATTTCTTTAAAAGTTCTGTTTTAACTTTCAGTATGGTAAGTATTAATGAATATAAACCACATAAATGAAAGGTCTTTAGTGCTGTAAATAGTTTTTAAGAGTGAAAAGAGGTCCTGGGACCAAAAAGTTTGAGAACCACTGGAATAAAGCTCTTAATTTCCCATCAAAGATCCTCAAACTCTATGCACATTTATTCTCTCCTTTTAGATGCCTATTACAGTGAAAAATTTCCCCCCTCACCTCCATAGCTCAAGATCACCCTCTTTAACCTTTTCTCCTATCAATTATCCTTCCACTCCTTTCCCCACACATTCATAATCATGACACATACACTCATACTCATAGCTATTCTCCCTGAAGATTTATCTATACTTTTTGCATCCAATTTCTTATCTCCCATTTACTCATTAACTTACTCCAATATGGTGTCCATCCCAACCATTCTACTGAAATTGCTTTCATTAATGTTGCTAAATAAATAAATACTTTTTTGTCCTTACGTTTGACCTCATGTCAATACTTACAGTGTCTTAAAATAATTCCAAATGTTGTGGAGTTTTTTATATAAATCTCTCATTTTCTTTATACCTATCTGATCAGTCATATTTATGCCATCTTGTTGGTTCCTCTTATCTGTGGGGTTCTGTCTTGAGCCTTTATCTTTTCTCTCTATTCTATATCCTCACTCTACAGCTTTATCTGCTCCCAGGGTTTTGTTTTTGTTAATCTTTATCTGTTGGACTTTCACGTGTATATAAGTAGTCTAAATTTCCCTCCAGAGCTCCTGATCAGTATATCAAATAATGTACTGATAAATAGTATAGCACTGTAGTTAAGAGTAAGAGATCACAAACCAAAGAAAATTTGGGTTGAATTTTAGCTCTTCCACTTTTTATTTGTGTGATTTTGGACAACTTTTTAATCTCTCTAAGACTCACTTTCTTTATTTCTAAAATGGGAAAGGTAGTACCATAGGTTTGTAGTGAGGATTACTTGAGATTAAACATTTAAAGCACCTAACACAGTATCTGGTACAGAGTATCTAACATTTTTAATATTTTAATACCATGTTAATAAAATTATTCTTACCTCTTCATTATCATTTATTTCTAATATTTTCATAGAAATCTACCTGAATATCCCATTATGCCTAAATTCCAGTATGTCTAAAACTCAGTTTATCATTATTCCCCCTCCACAAAATAAAGCCCAAATAAACCTGTTTCTGGTCCTTTCTATTTCAATAAATGCAGCACTATCAACTAGATGCTTAAGCAATAAATCTAGGCATTATTGACCTATTCTACCTTATCCTTCACATCTAGTTAGCTAGCAAGGCCTGACCATTTATTTCTTACATGTCTCCTGAATCAACACATTTCCTTAAAGCTAACATCATCTTAGTTTTTCACAATAGCCTCTCACTCCCTAGTGTTGTGCATTCTCTGGCTAACCTGGTCATTTCACTTTCCTGCTGTACAAAGGCAAATTGCACTATCTCTTCCAGTGCCTTAATAGGCTTTGCATAATCTGTCTTCTTATTACCTCCCTAGCCACCCCTTCTTGCTACAGTTCTTGTCACCAGACCTCACTCAATGGTTTCTGTTCCAGAATGAAACATTCTGGAACAGAAACCATTAGTGGATTGAGTCATGTATTCTTCTTTAGAAGTTTTGCATAATCTTTTAAAAAATTTTTTCTGAATTTTTAAAAGAAAGAGCTTATTGTAAAAAACTTTTTGGCTTTTTCAATCTAGTTCATATTAAATTGGTTTTAGAAATCAAAATATGAGAAACCAAGATGGCGGCATAGGATAGACACCCGAATGCAGCCTACCACAACAATTTTGAATTTAGACCTGGAAAACGGGAAACATTGCCCTTTAGCACCAGACGACTGGCTGAGAGAAGGCTGTACCATCTGAGGAGGAGAGAAAAGGCATGCTGAGCCTCAGAAACTGTGAAGGTGTGGAAAACTGTGTGCGTGAAAAGGTGGCCACAGAGTTCACTGCTGGCTTGCTCACAGCACATGGAGAGAGCAGCCAAGTTCGCTGCTGGCTTACTCCCAGCGCACAGAGAGGGCAGACAGCTAACGTGCGGCTGGCTTTCTTGTTTGGGAGGAAAGCAGAATCGCCCTATTGCTCTGATAGATGGCCCCAGTCAGGGAGAGGCCAGACCGCCAGGCAGTGGGCAGAGATCTTTCGGAGGTGTGTGAAGCCAGTGGCCATTACCTGGGGACTCAGGGAGGGGCCAACAGGATACCAAAGCAAGAGGTGCGTGTGTCTGCAACCAATCTTGCGGGACTCACAGCGAATAGGACTTTCCTAAGGCGAGACTGACAGGGAACTAAAGCTTGTCTGCGCCACCCCGAGACTCCACCCCATCCAAGCAGAGTACAGAAGCCCTCCTAGCTGAGACACTGCTGATCCTCACAGCCTATTAGTTTGGATATCAATGCTTCCCATTAATACCAGTAATAAGCAAGGCTTAACAACAAGACTGCACACACAACCCACAAAGGGCTACACCAAGACTGTGCACCTCAGGTAACTGGGAAGGCTGTGCTACTGGGCTCTACCAGAACACTTAGCACAAAAAACTATTCCATCAAATCAGGGAAACAACTAAAATGCAGAGAAGAGGCAGGACACAAAGGAAGGAGATGGAGGAAAAGAAAAGAAGGGACATTGAGTTCAAAACTAGTTATAAGGTTTTTCAAGAATTTTGTAAAAAAGGCTGATAAAATAAATGAGACCTATGAGGATATGAAAAGGGATCAACTAGAAATAAAGAAAACAATGTCTGAAATAAAAAATATTACACAGAGTCCTAAAAACAGACTGGAAGATCTCAAGAATCAAGACAAAGATTTAGAACACAAAGAGCCAGAGGTCACTCCTCTGCAGAAGCAAGAAGATAAGAGAATCCAGAAAGCTGAAGATAGTGTAAGAAATCTCTGGGACAATTTCAAGTGAACCAACATCAGAATTATGGGGGTCCCAGGAGAAGAGAGCAAGATACCGAAAGCATATTTGAAGAAATAGTGACAGAAAACTTCCCCCACCTGGTGAAAGAAATAGACTTACAAGTCCAGGAAGCGCACAGAACCTCAAACAAAATGAATCAAAGAGAACCACACCAAGACACATCATAATTGAAATTCCAAAAGCAAAAGACAGAGAATATTAAAAGCAGCAAGACAAAAGCAGGTAGTTACCTATAAAGGAGCACCCATACGACTGTCAGCTGATTTCTCAACAGAAATCATGCAGGCCAGACAGGAATGGCAAGAAATATTCAAGGTGATGACTAGCAAGAACCTACAGCCAAAAACACTCTACCCAGCAAAGCTTTCACTCAGAATCAAAGGCCAGATAAAGAGCTTCACAAATAAAAAAAAGCTAAAGGAGTTCATCACTGCCAAACCAGAATTATATGAACTGCTGAAGGGGGTTATTTAGGAAGAGAAAGAAGATAAAGATAAAAATTATGAACAACAAATACATAACTATCAACAAGTGAAACTAAAAACCAAGGGAATTAAAAAATCTGATGAACAATATTAACTGGTGAATATAATAGAATCAGAGGTATGGGGAAAGGAGGAGTGAGGGGTGTGGGAAAAGACTGAACATAAACTGTGTGCCTATGGATGAGGACAATGGGGGGTGGGGAAAGGGCAGAGGGTGGGGTGGCAACCTGGTGGAGGGGAGCAATTGAGGGGAGGGGGAGTAACACATTTTTAATAATCTGAACAATAGAGATTTATTTTAAAAAATCAAAATACTCGTCACTGAAGTTTTTGTCATTTTTTGAGCATGTGTCTTACTTTAAAACTTGATTTAAACTTTTAATTTTTTACAAAATACAAATTTCTAGTAAAATTGAAGTAAAAAATTTTGTATGCTAATATGATGTGTTTTATTCTCTATTAGCATAATCATTGTTTCACTTAACATTCTAGGAAATATAATTTTATGATATAACTTTTTCCACCCTAATTTAGGATATGTGAACTTTTGCAAAGTGGAGCCATAATGAATAAATTTTATCAGCCTCACGAAGCGCATATTCCCTACCTCCTACAGCTCTTCATTGACTACAATCTGTATGGAATGAATTTAATAAATCTAGCTGCTGTCAAGTTCCGAAAAGCAAGAAGGAAAAGTAAGGTTAATTTTTCAAGTTCAAATTAATGCTTTGATATAAGAGTTATATAATTGATAATTTGTAGAATAATAAACATTTATATAATGAGTGCTGAGTAGGTAAAAAATAAAATACACATAATGGTATCAGCATTTAATAGGAAAAGAAATTTCAAGTGAAATTTGTTTTATAACAGCTTTATTGAGGTATAATTCACATACCACACATTTTCACTCGATTAAAATGGAAAATTCAGTGGATTTAGAATATTAACTGTTATACAACCATCACCACAGTCAAATTTAGAACATTTTCAGTATCTCGAAAAGAAACCCTGCAAAAGTTTTTCAATAGATGCAAAGCATGAGAAAATTTTAAATTAGCAATATATATATATATATAAGCCATTTATTTTAGTTATAAAAGCCAGATGAGTATTGGAATGATGATTAGAAGGGATTTTCCCCCCTAAACTATTAACAATTTGAAGGCAGAAGTATCTGAAATTTAGTTGAAGGGAAAGTATGATGAAATAAAATGTATATCTTAATTCATTATACTGAATAGCCCTCAGGTTTTTGTTTTGTGTAAGATAAAAGGTTATACTGAAATCATGGGGGAAATAGATGAATCATATTTTGTATTTTATTTTGCCATGTTATTTCTGACATCGTACAGTTAAACTGATAGTAAATCTTACAGTAAATTAATATATAACATATATGTGCATAACTTAACATTTCATTTTATAAGACAAGTTGATACAGTACCTAAGTCATTTTTGTAAGTGAGGTAAATTCAAAAGTGAAAAAGATTTTGAAATTTTAATGTACATGCATATATAATTTTGTCTCAGTTATATAACCAATTGTCAACTAAAATGGAATTTATTAATTGCTGTACTAGTAAAAGTGAAGTATGTAGAAGTACTTATATAGAATAAATATTTTAAGTACCACAGAAGCACTTTATATTACATTTTTTAACATCCCCAGTTGAAAAGAAATGTTATCTATATATTTCATATATATACGTATATATATTAAAGAGTTTCCATGTTCTTTAGGGAAATATGCTAAAACAATACATAAATTATAGGTAAGAATTAGTTGCATATTTTCAAGGCATGTTTTGTTGAAATAGCAAAGTTGTTAATACCTGACCTCAGCCTAATTACAACATTTTTTATCAGGCTAGCCAAATAAGAAAATCAAACTATTGCTGAAACCGGTTTGGCTCGGTGGTAGAGCGTCGGTCTGCGGACTGAAAGGTCCCGGGTTCGATTCCGGTCAAGGGCATGTACCTTGGTTGCGGGCACATCCCCGGTAGGGGTTGCGCAAGAGGCAGCTGGTCGATGTTTCTCTCTCATCGACGTTTCTATCTCTCTATCTCTCTCCCTTCCTCTCTGTAAAATATCAATAAAATATATTTTTTTAAAAAGAAAATCAAACTATTAAATTTAGCTAGAGAGGATTGTAAATTTAATATCCTTGATAATGTTAAAATTCAAGCTTTTTCTTATCTGCAAATTTAAATTCCCATAAGATATCACAGAAAATTTGTTAAAATTTGGAGATAACTTACAAAGCATGACCCTGGGACCTAGTTTTAGAAACTCTGACAACTAAGCAAACATGTCCTCTCTTCAAGTGCTGGTCAAATTGCATTTGTCCCAAGTTCCAACTCACTATTGCTGCCATTACTTCTGGAATGTATTGTATATTTTCTTTTTGTTCAGGGATTGGTATTATAGTATGTTTTGAATTTTATCTGGAACCTGAATTTTGATTGAGACTTATACAGAATACCCTAGAAATTTGGATTAAAGTCTACAAAAATTGTTGTCATATTTCTTTATAAAATGGGATTTTAAGCATACTCATCAGTATAGCACATTAAAATGTATTCTTTTATTCTAATATGAAAGTCTTATAACCACTTCTCTCTCATAAGCATATATTGCAAATACTTCTTTCCCCTCTTAGTTTGGAACCCTTGCTGTCAACTTCTCATACATACATTCCTAAGTGTGTGTGAGTTTTTAGGAATTAGTCATATAGGTTGCATAAACAGGAGTTATATGAAAGTTCAAATTAGAACTTATTCCCTTTTACTTTTTTACTCCCAGGTGATCCATTGCATGCAACTGGATCTTACAAGGACCAGCTACCAGGAAATTCTCTTACTAGTACCTTTTTTCGGTGGGAAGAAAATGAAATACCAAGGTTAGTTCATGTTGTAAAGAAAAACCTATTTACATATATCTTACTGCATTCAGAAATTAATAGTTACCATAATTTTAATATCATATTTGGCATTTTAATATGTAAATTTTCATAAAAGCAAATTCCAATATTAGTATGTTACATGGAATCATAGATGTTAAAAAGAGTTCATGAAAATATACCTAATTATCACCAAATTAATAAAAAATCTGGATGTAAATTTTTACACTTCTTTCCAATATTCATCTTCATTGTGCATTCCAAGTTGATACCCTATAACTTGTTTAGTAAAAATCACATGATAAACTATCAATTGAAAAACTAAATAGTAAATATTTTTAGTAAAAATAACCCTTTCTAAATATTAAATATTTGTGGGAGAAAGTGGGTTGACATACTGAATATTGTTGTTTCCCTCCTTTGTCCAAAATGTGTTACTTTTGGAAAATTCACCCTTGAAATTTACAATATAATTCTTCCAAAACTTGTGAAACTTTTTAGTACAGGGAGAAATTATTGACCATGAACTATTTTATCTAGTATGTCATTTCATGGCAAAATTTACTTTGTTAAGTTATATGAATGAAGAAGACAAACAACATTAAGAATTATTTTTTTCTGAAAGTGAAAGGGATATATTGTGATAGAATGGCTAACATGTTTCTTCTCTATCAATAATAAAAAGATATATGTATATGTTTATATCTACACATATGCATCTCTATATACGTGTATATTTATTTGAATTGTAAAAATTCTGTGGTTTAACAAATTAACTTCTAATGTTCCATCAAAAATTTTTTTAGGGATAGACTGTGGGAAATGAGGTTTTGATAATCTATTTTTCTTAAAACATTAAAAAATGGGAGTGAAATCTGCCATCACCCACTTTCATGGTTCTCTCTTTTTCACTTGATGTCCATATTGATAGGATATGGTGTCCTAATCTTTTTTGTGGCTCTGATGAAAAACAAAATTTTCTGAGTCAGCTGAAACCGGTTTGGCTCAGTGGATAGAGCGTTGGCCTGCAGATTGCAAGGTCCCAGGTCCAATTCCGGTCAAGGGCATGTACCTTGGTAGCGGGCACACCCTCAGTAGGGAGTGTGTAAGGGGCAGCTGGTCGATGTTTCTCTCTCATCAGTGTTTCTAACTCTCTATTCCTCTCTCTTCCTCTCTGTAAAAAATCAATAAAATATATTTATATTTTTTAAAATTTTCTGAGTCAAAGAGCATTAGTGGGAACAATCCTCTATAGTTCTCATAAAAATTAATGATTTTGTGGTGTTAACACATTTCCTAGTAATGATCCCATTATTAAACCACATAGCTTCTCAAATCTGTAATTATGGAGAATTTTAAAACATTATCCAGCACAGCAGTAGTTGGGGGCAGAGAGGATAGTATCATTTGCCCACTTTTCAGTGTACTCCCCTCTCCTCATTTCTTGTTGTATAATCTCTCCTTATTTTTTTAAAAACAAATCTATGATTGCTAAGAAAGATGCCTCTGTGAAAATGATTACATATGTGTATGATTTTTTTATGCATCTCTCAGTTGTCTCTCTGTTACCCCTTTCTGTTCTGGATATGACCCACATTCCTTATGTATAAAATAAAATGTGCCAAAATATGTAGAATGCACTGCAAAAGGATCTCAGTGAATTGAATATAATATTTTTGTACTTTTTTTCTTCCTGTTTATAATTTCTTTATATATATAATACCAATTATGTTATATTTGTTAATAACATCACTGGCTTTTCTGCTAACCACCTAAAGATAAAAAATTATGTAAGAAAAACCTTCAGAAAATTTGCTCTGACATAATTCTTGTGTTGTTTTTTTTTTTTTAATACAGCTCTTTAATCCTGGAAGGTATTGAACCACAGAGTACATGTGAATTAGAAGTAGATGCTGTAGCTGCTGATATCTTAAATCGGCTGGACATTGAAGGTATATGTACAATTATTCTTAATATATGTGTGTGTTTTTAATTAATGGGCAAAGTAGAGTAGAAAAAATAGGGAAGAAAGCATTACTAGAGATATAAGATGTTATAGAAGATGCAAAATGTTACAAAGATTGCTTCTGTACCTGGAAGCAATTTTTTATTTATATTTTTCATTTATACTTACATCCACATGAGTATGTTTGTAGTCATGAACCTAATTAAATGTAACACTAAATAAATTAATCAATTTTTTTAAAAATTAATATAATCTAACTTAATGTTTTTAGTTTTTATGTTATATACCAGGGAGAGGATTCTTAGGTCTGTTGCTATCCTCAGATGTTTGAATCTTATTCACTTGGT
The DNA here is from genome assembly GCA_963924515.1 of Vespertilio murinus. Lineage (NCBI taxonomy): Eukaryota > Metazoa > Chordata > Mammalia > Chiroptera > Vespertilionidae > Vespertilio > Vespertilio murinus. The sequence goes on along the minus strand of OZ004705.1, from coordinate 168,173,065 downwards.
GGGTTTTTGGGAACTACTAGGAGGAAAATTAAAAAAGGACTAACAAGTACACAGATAATAAGTTAATAAAAAAATAAATTAAAATAAAATAAAGTAAATAAAAAATTAAAAAAGGACTAATAAGAAATGTAGGTTAGGATAGTTTGCTTTATTACATAAAGTAGGTAATTATTTTTCTTAAGAGGCAGTATTTATTTTTTAAAAGTTTGGGTTCCTCACATATCTAAGATCTGGAAACAGCCCAAGTGCCCATCAGTAGATGAGTAGATAAAAAAAGCTGTGATACATTTACACAATGATATACTATGCAGCAGTAAAAAAAAAAAAAAAGAAGACGAAGACGAAGAATTTTACCCTTTGAGACAGCATGGAGGGACCTGGAGAGTATTATGCTAAGTGAAATAAGCCAGTCAGAGGAAGACAAGTATCACATGACCTCACTCATATTTGGAATCTAATAAACAAAATAAACCGATGAACAAAATAGATCCAGAAACATAGAAGTATGGAAGAGACTGTGGAATTTCAGAGAGAAGGTGAGGGAGGGTGGGGGGGAAGAGATCAACCAAAGAGCTTGTATGCATATATGCATAACCCCTGGGCACAGACAGTAGGTGGTGAAGGCCCTGGGGAAGGGGGATGGGAGGGTTAGAAGAAGGGGTCAATGGAGGGAAAAGGGGGACATATGTTATATTTTAAACAGTAATTTTTTTTTTAAGTTTGGGTCCTTTTTTTTAGGCAAGTAGTGTTTACTTTGACCTTGCAGTAGTGAAGTATTATTGTGATTACAGCTCAAATTGATGGAAATCCTGGTCTACAGGCCATATGGGAAGATGAAAAGCAACGGCGAAGAAATAGAAATGAAACTTCTCAAATTAGCCAAACTGAATCACAAGGTATTAACCAAATAGTTCTCTAATGATTTTTTTAAACAAGATAGTTTTATGGAAAAGGGTAAGCCTTTGAGTTTACCTTGACCTTAAATTTTACTTTTCAAATTACTTTTAAATTTTCTATATATTTTTTCTATTGTTTTTGCTCTGACCCAGTAATTCTGTACCTCCGAAGTGTCACTTGTCTCTTTTCCTGTAAGAAATTGACAGCTTTGTTGTCATTGATTTTCACCATACTTTGTTCTCCTGTTTCACGTTTTGTTCCTTTTTCATTATCTAGTATGTTCTAATCTGTATTTCCAAATAAGTTATAGAATACTTGTAGAAGTTCATGAATCCTAACTTAGAAACACTGTGTTTGATTCATTAAGCTTTGAAAATATACCATGAAATATAGCCCCCAAATTATTTTTGGATATATCATGTACTCTCGCACTTCGATCATTTTCTAGTTTTAAAGAAAACACTCATTTTATTATTAAACCCTGCTACTTCAGAAAATAATTTGAGGGGGCTTAAATAAATGCCATGGACGCAATAAGAATATTAAAATAAAGGTAAAAGAATAAAAGACAAAAATCGCAATTTTGTAATAAGCCTACTAGTATATTGAAGTCTAATTAAAATTTATAAATTTTAGTGTTTTGGACACTAAAAATATTTGATAAATTTTGAGTGCCTTTTTTGCTTTTTAAAGTATATTTTATGAGGAGAAAATATCTAGGTTCAGAGACTATGATACTAAACAGTGTGTTATAGAGAACAGTGTATTGGATTTAAGTTATAGAACTTAATCTTGAACTGATTTTAATTGATTAATTATATAGCTCTGTAACTACAATTTTTCTTTTTGTTTGTTTTTATAGTAGAACTACTTTTAGGTGGTATAATATGTGTCAAGAGAAGGATAGGACATTGCTATTTTAAAAGCTATTCTAAGAGAAAAGAAAATATTTCAGTCACTTGCTATCTACATTTTTTAATGCACTTTTAAAATTCAAAGATCGCAGGTTTGTGCCAGCCACAGAAAGTGAAAAAAAATTTCAGAAGAGACTTCAGGAAATTCTCAAACAGAATGATTTCTCTGTGTAAGTGGTTATTTTTTACAGATCTCAAAGCTATTTTATTGCTTTGTTATCTAGTTTATTATAAAGGATGTGTTTTAATTAAGCAGAAGGTTATCAGGATCTGTGGACTACAGCGACGGATCCCAGGAGTTCTCTGCTGAGTTAACATTGCACTCTGAGGTCCTGTCTCCTGAAAGTCTTCAATGTACACCAGCTAATATGGTAGAAGTCCACAAAGACACAGAGTTGAGCAAAGGTGAGGTTTTCTTTTCAGGTGTACAGAAAATACCCTACCAGACATCTAAATATCTAGTTCTAAGATATTAAGATTTAGTTGAGTTTGCTAAGTGTTTCTTTTTCCCCCGAAGAAATAAATATCATTGTTATCACAAAAACCCCTCTCCTATTTCTTTACTTTTACTTCATCTCTAGAGGCAAGCACTATTTTGAAGTTGGTGCACACTGTTACCATGTATGATTTTATAGTTTCTTATATATAGGTGGGGCAAAAGTAGTTTTACAGTTGTGAGTATGTGAAACAGTTTATTCTTGTATTATATTTATTAGTTATTATATTATTTTTCATACGAACAAATGTAAACCTACTTTTGCCCCTACCAAGTATGTATGGCCACAACATACTATTTTTTTGGGTTTTGAGTTTTAGGTAAATGATATCCTACTTGTCATAGATTAAACAACTTGCTTTTTTTTTTATTATTGATTTTTTACAGAGAGAAAGAGAGAGGAATAGAGAGTTAGAAACATCGATGAGAGAGAATCATCGATCAGCTGCCTCTTGCACCACCCCTACTGGGGATGTGCCCGCAACCAAGGTACATGCCCTTGACCAGAATTGAACCCAGGACCTTTCAGTCTGCAGGCCAACGCTCTATCCACTGAGCCAAACCGGTTTCAATACAACTTGCTTTTTTTATTCATCATATTTTTAACTGAATCGAGGTATAATTTATATGGCACAAAATTCACTCATTTTAAATTTATAATTCAATGATTTATTCTAAATTTACAGAGTTCTGCAAATACCTCCATAGTTCAGTTTTAGAACATTTCCTCACCTCAAAATATTCCTTTTTCATTTGTAGTCACAGCTGTTCCTACCTCCACTCCTAATTAACCACTGATCTACTGTCTTGTCTCTAAGATTTGCCTTTTCTAGACATATATAAATGAAATACAAATATGCAATCTTTTGAATCTTGCTATTTTCACTTAACATTTCCAGGTTCATCCATATTGCATCTATCATTATTTTTCTGGCTGAATAGTATTGCATTGTACAAATATCCCATATTTTGTTAATGCATTCACCAGTTGATAGACATTTGAGTTGTTTTCACTTTTTGCTCTTAAAGAGTAATGCTGCTAGGAACATTTGTGTACCAAGGAATGGAATTGCTGGGTCATTTAGTAAATTTGTGTTTAATTTTTTCAGTAAACTGCCAAAACTGTCTCCCAAGTGACTACAGTGTTTTACATTCCCACCAGCAGTGACCCTACACCTTCACTAATAACACTTGTTGTTATTTGTCTTTTTTATATAGTCATCCTAGTGTGTGTGAAATTGCATCTCATTATGGTTTTAATGACCATTTCCCTCATTACTAATGATGTATTTTTATGTCAGTATTATAACTTTAAATCTACCTGTTCATACACGTTTCTAGTTTTTTCATTTTAGCTGCTGATTCGTGCTCCTTTGTAAGAGTAAATAAGTTTATTTGTTTCTCTACAACTATTAGATGGCTTTCTCTTTTGCACTGTTAATAACAGTGTTTTATCTTGTGGCTATGTGCAAGAGTTTCTCCACAAAAGATATGTGGAAGTGTGATTTGTCAGGCCTTAAAGTCTATGTATTTTATATTCTAGTGTTTCTAACAGGGTTTCTGTAATGCAGTCAGCTTATACATGATTGGGAAATAAAAGAATAATGAAAGTTATACTTAGAAGTTGCATTGTTTTATATGCAGTTTATCTAGGCATGGGGAGCCAGACTAGCAGCCTTCAGCATAAAAGGAAAAACCCTTTTTTCACTGCTACATTGGAAGCAAGGGCTTTAGTATTGATATAATATACATCAAGAGCAGGTCTTCTTTTATTTGGATTCAAAATTGTCTTGTCTACTCTTCATCTTTTAAAAAAGTTCTTCCATGCTAATTTTAGGGTCAAATTATTTTGTTTTGGGGAAGAACCTTATTGAGATTTTTATTAGGAATTTATTGAATTTATAGACAAATCTAGTAATATTTTTTTATTTTTCAATTACAGTTGACATTCAGTGTTATTTTATACTAGAGGCCCAGTGCATGAATTTTTTTGAATAGTTTGAGCAGGATAAGTTCTAATTCTTCTTTGAATATTTGGTAATAGTTACTTGTGAAGCCATCCTGTCCAGGACTTTTATTTATTGGGAACTTTTTTATTACTGCTACAGTTTCATTGGTTGATATAGGAGCATTTTAAATCTTTCTATATATCAAATCATTTCTTCCTTGAGCATGCTATATTTTCATTCTATTTGGTCATTTTTCATGTATTTCAATACAGTTTTGAATTTTTTATAAAATTATTTTATATCTTTTGTAGATACATTCCAGGTGTCTTATAATTATTTCAATTGTAAGTTTTATCTTTCAAATTTTTTATTTTCTAATTGCTGCTACTTAGGAGCTTCATTGATGTTTGTTTATCATCATATATCCAGCAATTTTTATTAGTGCTAATAGTTTGTCTTTTCCACTGAATTTTTTGTGTACAGATTCATCATCTGCAAATAACAATTTTATCACTTCTTTTCCTATCCTCATGCAGTGTAAACTTATTTAAAATTTGAAGTGTTAGTGATATATCTTAAATAGTAACATAATAAAATGTAGTAAAGGCCACAAAAATATACCAATGACATGGAGTATTAAAAAACCCTTGATTCTGTGAATTACTAAATACTTACAATCTGTTTAGTCTTTTCACTTCTACCTAGTTTGTATATATATAGTTATATTACTATGATAAAAGTCATTGCACATTGAAATATTCAAAGAGAAAAAATGTCAAGCAATTATAAGAGAGTGAACTAGAAACAATTCAATTTTATGTTTCTAGTATTTAGACTTTAACATGATTTATATAGAAAATCTAATGTACAGAGGGAATAAATACTTTTATGAATAAGGTAAAATCTTACAATTTTAGTTAAAGGGAGAGATAGAGAATAAAAGCATATAGTAGTAGAGGTAAAAATGATTATATAATTAGGCAGTTGCTTTAATGTTTATATATTTTTGTCATATCAAGGTCACACTATACATAAAGTAGAAGAAGCTCTTATTAATGAAGAAGCGATTTTGAACCTCATGGAAAATAGCCAGGCTTTTCAGCCTTTGACCCAAAGACTGAGTGAGACGCCAGTTTTCTGTAAGTAACAATTCTGCCATAAATTTTCAGTATTTTAAATTCATGAAAGTGCATATGTGAAGAGCTTATTTTTTTCTTTGATTTGAAGAGGTTAATATTGCATGTTCAATAGATCCTTACTCTACTTAGTATAAAAATGAAACTTCATTGAATGAAATAGCTTTGTTTTTGTTTTCTACACAGCTTTTTCTAAACAATTGTGAAAGAAAATAGTAACCTTTTTTTAAAATTTCACTTTAATTAAAGGAAAACCATATTTTAATTGAAATTCTCCAATGTTAAGTATATTAATAAGTTATCATAATTGAGTCTTTCTTGGTGAATATCAGAAATTTTCCTGGACAGTTCCTTTTAAGTGATTAATTTTTGGTCAGTGTGGGACATAATGACAGTTATTTCTGAGTGTCTTTGCATCTCCTTAAATGCCATTTGTTAGATTTCACTTCAGTAATTTAGTCTAAATTACTGAAGTGAAATCTAACAAATGGCATTTAATTTAGTCTAAATTACTGACATCCTTTTCAGAAATTTATTTAAAATGTTATTGCAAAAAGTGAGATATCATTGAACTTCATGCCTCTTGTTTTGCTTGGTATAGTGATTTTATGTTTCTTTCCTTGCTTACTTTCTATGTTTATATATATATATATATATATATATATATATATATATATATATATATATATATATATATATATTTTTTTTTAAATTAATTTCAGAGCAGAAGAGAGAGGGAAGGGGAGAAACATTTATGATGAGAGAGAATCATTGGTCAGCTATCTCCTGCATGCCCCACCGGGAATTGAGCCTGCAACCCAGACATGTGCCTTGACCAGGAATTGAACAGTGACCTGGTTCATAGGTCGACACTCAATCACTGAGTCATGCTGGCAGGGCTACTTTCTATTTTTTTTTAATTCTCATTGTATCAAATCAGATATGGCGTCAAATGCATCATACCTCTCTACAATGTCCTGTTTATTTTACCTACAGTTTCTTTTTTATTCCCTTCCTATTGAATTTATTGGGGTGATACTAGTTGTCAGAATTATACAGGTTTCAAGTTCACAATTCCACATCATCTGCACATTGTATTGTGTATTCATCACCCCATATCAATTCTCCTTTCTTCACCATTAACCCATCCTATACCTTCCTCCAACTCCTCCTACACCTTTTTCCACCTCTCTCTGGGAATCACAACACAGTTGTCTGTGTCCGTGCCTGCTCTGAGTCTATCTATTTTGCTTCATTTTCATTTGAATGGAACATGAATTGACTAGGGATAATACCAAAATTATTATGCATAGTCATACTTCAAGAACATTTTAGACAGGAGTAAGAAAAATTTTTTAAATGAATGGCATATGCAGAAAGGAATGATCCAAATACCAAAGTAAAAAATTAAATTGACGTTTATACTCTAAAATTTTTTTTTAATTTTATTTTATTAAGGTATTTTCTGTGTACATAGTTTACCATTGCCCCCCCCCCCCCACCTCCCATTTATGCCCTCCCTCCCCAGAGTTCTGTGTTCATTGGTTGTACTTATGTTCATGCATACCAGTCCCTCGGTTGTTCTCCTATCTCCCCCCAGGTCTCCTTCCCCTCCCCGCTGTCATTTGACAATATGCTTGTTTTATGGTGACCATCTCAGGACCCCATGAATAAAATCTGTTCCTCATTTGGCAGTCTGCTTGTTTTATGGTGACTATCTCAGGACCATATGAATAGAGTCCGCTCCTCCTCTGGTTTATACTCTAAAATGTTTTATTTTCCAATCTGAATATATATCCATCCCTAAATTACATTCTAGATATAAAAAAAGAGAGGGACTCAGAGAAAGTTAAGAAATTGAAAAAGAGAGGGAAGGAGACATATCCTTCTTTTGTCACAGTATCTATAATAATAAAAGTGTAATATGCTAATAAGATTGGACAGCTGAATGACCTAAATTCTGACTTAGACCCATATGGGATGGGGCTAGAATTTTCTTTTTAATAAGGACACAGTCATTCTAGTGCAGATGGTCCAAGGATCTTTTATTTTGTTGTTGTTTTATAATTGTTCTGAGTTGTTGAATTATTAAGAAAACTTAAGTTATTTGTTGGTGATACTTTACTTGTTTTATAGTGGACAGCAGTCCTGATGAGGCTTTGGTACATCTTCTTGCTGGTTTGGAAAATGATGGATATCAGGGGGAAAGAAATAGGAAGCCACCGCCATGTCTTTCCCTCGGAAACACTAAAAACCCCCAAAATAGTGATGATGAAGAAAATGAACCACAGATTGAAAAAGAAGAAATGGAGCTTAGTTTGGTTATGTCTCAGAGATGGGACAGCAATATTGAAGAACATTGTGCCACAAAAAGGTAACTTTTCTGTTATTTCTGTTACTTTAATATATCATACAGCCTATAGTCATCATGTTTTACTTATCTTATAACTGGAAGTTTGTACTTTTTGACCACCTTCCTCTAGTTCTCCCTTCCCCATAAACCTAACTTTTAGAAATCATCTATTTATATACACAATATTAATATGTGGGGCAAAATAGATGTGCCTCCTTATCCCAGAACTTGAATTTAAAAAATCCTTTTGAGAGTTAAACTTTTATGGGATGGAACAACAGTTATAAAGTCAATTTGAAGACAAGGAATGGCTTCTAGATCTGATTAGTCTGAAGGAATTAAATATTAAAAATAAATAAGCCTCAGAGGCATACACTGATATAGTTCATTTCTCAAGATAAAGGATAAGATGGCACTGAGGTTTCCTAAACCTAAACTCTTGTGAACTTCATTGACTTGAGTCTATGCCTGCACTGTGTGCTCTGTTTATAGAAAAAAATTAGGCTTTTCAGCCCGAAACACTGAGTATGTCTCTCCTCATATAAACTTCTGCAGGCAATGCTAAGATATCTAAAGTCCACGTTTGAAGATTTCACACACACCCCAAAGCCATTACTGAAAGGTGAAAGAGGTTCATCTATATGTTATGTTGACATATATATATTACATATATTACACTCCCTAATATAAAAAATAAAATTTTTGATCCCTTCTCCTGTTATCTGGATATAAATCAGAACCCTGTCTTTCATATTTTCATAGTATGCTCAGTTCCCTTTGCTGTCACAGTGAAAATTCCCTCAAAGACTCAGCTTCTTAACCTTTTTATTATTTTTTTTATCCTCACCCAAGAATATGTTTATTGATATTTTAGAGAGAGAGGAAGGGAGGAAGAGACAGAAACATTAATGTGAGAGAAAAACATCCATTGGTTGCTTCCCATACATGCCCCAGGGTATAGGACAATGTTCCAACTAACTGAGCCACCAAACTAGGGCCCCTTTGACCTTTAAAGACCTGATTTTTCCTAGTTCAGACAGAATCAGTATTTGATTTCTTGACCAATTTGACCTTCATAGTACCTTAAAATGCCTTTTGGTGATATTACCTAATCATTCTATAAATTTTGCCATTTTTTTGTGTAAACTTTATAAATCTTTTCATGAAATATCTTGTTGGGAAATGCCTTGGTCACATCACCTTTTTTTGGAGCATAGGCCATCCAAAATGATAATAGACAATGCTGTCAAATGGCTTGTTTCTCTATTCCTTATTTTTGTCACGATAACCACTTTACCTCCAAGTTCTGAGAGTTTGTAACTTCAGTGTCATGTTTGATTTGCCTTCTTTTACATCCCTACCTGTTTGTTGTTAAACCCTATAAGGTAACTCTGTCTCTCTGACTTCTGTCCTATCCTTCCATTCCCCTCCTTCCCAAAGGAATATCCTATTTTAGTCCATTATTACCATTTATCTGGAATACTGTGATTCAAACTTTTTAACTGATCTCCTTCTAGTTCTAGTCTCCCATAATAGGGGTGATGATTATGATAATTAAACACTTTTTGGGCATTTATAAAAGAAAGCAGAGAATATCAGTACCTTTCTTGAATTCAAGTCGTGCTCTACTGTCTTTATATCCTTTTGAAGTATGGTTACTTAGGAGAATGTAAGTATTGTATTGAGTTTCAATTTTCAGGCAGACATTTAACAAAGTCACACAGTAACATCCTTGTGGATAAGGAGAGTACATGGCAGCAGTGACTGACTAGGTAGGTTCACAGAATTTGGATGGTTTTGCATTTCCTCAGAAACCACTTAAATACTTTCTGTATGCCAAGTATCATGCTGCATTGGATTGAGATTGTCATATATATTGGAGATTAGTAATGCATTAGATGACAAAATATAGGTTCAAAAGTATCTTGAAACCAAATAGGTGATACCTAATAAAGTGTAGAATCATATGGTTTAGATTGAATCACTTAGCTTCACAAATATAGACTAGACAGAATTTTAATTAATTCTGGGCTTAACAATTCTGTGGGAAAACCATGGATTTTACTTTATGAAGAATACAATAAGTCTATAGTGTTTTATGATTATCAAAATGGTGAATTTAATTATTGGCTGCTAACTATACCTATTATTCTAACAGATTTGGGGTTCTGTTATAGAATAATTATAGTATTTATTTGATGTATTTAAGTCTTGCTGAATAAATTGGATTACTTTTTCATATTTTAGCAGAGTTGGTTGACTAATATTTCTATTTGATCTTTTGGCATTTTACTTTTTTATTTCCATGGTTTCTCTTTTTTCATTCTTCTCTCATTGTTTTATTTTACCTTCAATGTACCATTAGAATTTCTTCTATAGTTACTTAGATTATACCTTGTTTAATTTATACGGTTATACCTGTATTAAGTAGATAGATACACATTCAAATATACAGTATAAAATTCTTATAAAGTCACTATCTACTTGTTACCAGTAGTGCCAGCCTAACTATATACAAGAGGCCCGCTGCACGAATTCATGCACCAGTGGGGTCCCTCGGCCTGGCCTGAGGGATAGAGCTGAAACTGGCTCTTCAACATCCCCTGAGGGGTCCCAGATTGAGAGAGGGCAGAGGCCAGGCTGAGGGAACCCACCGGTACACAGTCCAGGCCAGGGAGGAATGCAGGAGCTTGGCCAGCCAGAGAGGTTCTGTAGGAGGGCTTCAGGGCATGTCTGGCCCATCTCGTTCAGTCCCGATTGGCCAGACTCCAGCAGCAAGCTAACCTACTGGTAAGAGTGTCTGCCCCCTGGTGGTCAGTGCATGTCATAGCAACTGAAAGACCGGTTGACTGGCCCCTGGTGGTCAGTGCACTACATAGTGAGCAGTTGAGCAGCCTTAGCATATCATTAGCATATTGCACTTTGATTGGTTGAATGGATGACCAGACACTTAGCATATTAGGCTTTTATTATCCTAATAATAAAGACGTTATATGCAAATTGACTGTCACACCCTCACAAGATGGCAGCCTATGATCAGGGCATCAGGGGGGTTTGTGAGGGATGACCAAATGACTGAACAAGCAGGCTGCATGGAGCGACCAGATCAGCAGGGCATTAATGAGGGACAACCAAACAACTGAGCATGGGGCGACCAGGCCTGCAGTGGGGAAAACTGGAGGGGGTGAACAGGCCAGAAGGGGGGGCCCGTGGGGGAGACCAGGCCGGTGGGGCAGGTAGTAAGAGGCAACCAAGGCCGGCAGTGGGGAGGCAGGGGCGACTAGGCCAGTGGAGAGGGGTGCAGTTGGGAGTGACCAGGCTGGCAGGGGGAGCAGTTGGAGCCAATTAGGCTGGCAAAGGGGGACAGTGACTAGGCCGGTGGAAGGGTCAGTTGGGGGCGAGCAGGCAGGCAGGCAGGTGAGCAATTAGGAGCCAGTGGTCCAGGGTTGTGAGAGGGATGTCCGACTGCCGGTTTAGACCCAATCCCTAGATGCAGGCCTAACCCAGCAGTCGGACATCGCCCAAGGTGTCCCAGATTGGAAGAGGGTACAGGCTGGGCTATACCCTCCTGTACATAAATTTCATGCACCGGCCCTGATATAGGATATAAAAGCCTAAGCAACTGAACAACCAGTCTCTATGATGCACACTGACCACCAGGAGGCAGACACTCAATGCAGGAGCTGTCCCCCTGGTGGTCAGTGTACTCCCACAGTGGGAGTGCTGCTCAGCTGACCGTTGAGCGGCATGAGCCTCTTCACCTCTGCAGCAGCACTACCAAATAGCAGTGGCAGCAGGTGCAGTGGAACTGGGATGAGCAGGAGCAGCGTAGTGCCGGGCCCGGGCTGGACTCCACCCCAGCTGCCTGCTTCTTTGCGCACTAATCCATCCCCTGAGGGGTCCCAGATTGTGAGAGGGTGCAGACCCCACCAGTGCATGAATTCATGAATTTGGCTCTATCCCTCTAGTATAAATATGGTTTATTCTGAGATTTAACTATTGCTTGTGTGTTCTTTGGACCAATTCTGTGAAAACCATACAGAGGTTAACTTTGAGGAAAACAAACCTAAATACTTAATAAGTGTATATTAGAGAGAACAATAGAAGTATAGTGTCTAGAAAAGGAGTCATTTAATTCTATCCATATACTTGATATTATATTCTGTCTTGAGTATGTACCATATTTTAAGAATACTAAGGAAGTAAAGGGACAGAAGAGGAAGTAAATTAGAAGGACCTGTGAATACTAAAGGAACTATAGGAAAAAAAAAAAAATATATATATATATATATATATATATATATATATATATATATATATATATATTTAGTTTAATGACCCAAGAATTATGGGACAAATGATAAATGCTTTCAAATATTTTAAAGGTTATCATCTGAAAAATGGCATAGACCTGCTGTATATGGCAAAAGAGGACAAAAACAGGAAGAATGTATGGAAGTTGCATGTAAAGATTTTGTGTAATATAGGAGGAAAATTACAATTAGAGCCATTTACAGTGGAAAAGATTACCCTGTGAGACAGTAAGCCACATATACAGAAAAATAAAAGATGAGGCATCAAGACTGTTAAAAATACAGTTTTTGCATGGGATAGAAAGTTGGGCCAGATTATTTCTAATAACCCTTTCAGCTCTTAAAAGAATGATATTAGGACAAACTGATTTGGAAAGAATTAATGGAGACATTGTTCCATGAATAATATGGGATATTTTCAAATTTTTGAGACAATAGAAAGAACAAATTAGGTGTGGATAGAAAGAAAGTTTGCCCAAATAGAAGGGAAATAATCAAGTTAGGTTCTAGAGACTAAATTTAAATCTATATGAGATAAAATTTAAAGAGAGTATCCATCTGGACTTAACAGTCCATCTGAATTCCTCAGTAACCCTACTTTATAGCCACTGCTGGATTGACTCAACAACACCTTTCCTACTTCCTGGCCCTTCTCTGATCCCAGTTATTTTTTGTCTTTCAACCTTAACCTTAATACTCCTTTACTCACCTTTTTGTTTGTCTTTTCAGTTCATGATGTAGTAGTTGTATATTTATGGAGACTTCTTAAAATGCCACCCTTTTAGAAATTGCATGGATTTAGGAGACAGAGACTTAAGTTCTCTGTCTCCTATTATTCTCTCTAATAATAGAATTAGGGAGATTATAAAGAAGAACATGATGAGATATGGTAACACAGTATGTTGTAGAGCAGTGTTTCCCAAAGTGTGGTACGAGTACCCTCAGGGGTACAGGAAGAGTTTGGTGGGGTACAAGTTGCACCGGAGTTTGGTGGGGATGTGCACTGCACCGTGCTTAGCTGCGCCTAATTCTACGTTCTCATGAGTCAAGTCAAGACAGTCTTGTGAGGCATGAGATGGTCCGGTGTGCAAATAAATGTTATTTATAATATAACTTTTATTTATATTTTATTATGAATAATTTTATTTTTCGTTTATTATTTTGTGTATGTACCAAAAAAAGAAAAAATAAATATATTTTGATTGTTATTAAAATGCATCCTTTTTTTTTTTTTTTTTTTTTTTTTTTTGATGAGGGATACTCAGCGTTACGAAAATTATAGAAGGGGTACACATATGTCAAAAGTTTGGGAAACAGCCGAAACCAGTTTGGCTCAGTGGTAGAGCGTCGGTCTGTGGACTAAAAGGTCCCGGGTTCGATTCTGGTCAAGAGCATGTACATTGGTTGCGGGCACATCCCCAGTAGGGGGTGTGCAAGAGGTAGCTGGTCGATGTTTCTCATCGACGTTTCTAGCTCTCTCTCTCTCTCCCTTTCTCTCTGTATCAATAAAATATATATATTTTTTAAAAGTTTGGGAAACACTGTTGTAGAGTGTTGAATACACGAACGATGATGTCATCTAGTTCATATAAAAGGGATTATAAAATCTATTTACAATAACTTTTTGTAGGATGTAATACTAAAGCAAAATAAAGCTGCTTTTCTTTTTAAAGTTAAAATTTTCAAGTCTTTTTTATTTTGTTTTACTACTATAGCATCAAATTAGGCAAATTATTTGAGTCTGACATGCTTTTCTCTAATGGTTTAGCTCACTAGTGAATCTTAATATTCTCTAGATCACTGTGCCGAAATACCCATAGAAGCTCAACTGAAGAAGATGATTCATCTTCAGAAGAAGAAATGGAATGGAGTAATAACAGTTTGCTTCTAGCCAATCTTTCTATACCTCAGTTAGATGGAACTGCAGATGAAAATAGTGGTGAGTAAACAAGTCTATGAGCATTTTCTAGTTTAGGGACTAAAATTACATTTTATTTTAAAACTATAGTTACACTTGCTATATAGTTGGTTAAGTGAGGCTATAACAATAGTGTTTTGTCCTTTTCTAGAATTTTTTCTTTTGAGAATGGAGATAAATTATTCTTTCTCATTTTTAAGAGATAACATTTGTTAATCACTGATTGAAGATTCATAAACTTTAATCAGATTGTAATGTTGACATTTAAGTAGCATAAGAAATTAATATGTGCAGCTAATTTGAAGTGATGATGAAAAGAAGCATATTATTTTATGAAAACTTTTCAAGGTGACAAGTATTTTCCCTTTATTTCTCCAAAAGGCACTGAATAGGAATAAATCTATTTCTGATCAAAGGAACATGTGTTTAAAATAATGACTAATAATCAAATGTAACTAACTCTTGATTACTTAGATTGAGTTATTATCCTAATAGGAGTAATCTTTTTGTTGAGATAGCCACATTAAACATACAAACTTAACGTCATATAATTTCTTTTATGGTGATAGTATCATAGTATGGGGAAATATTTTAAAAGTTAAGAGTGGAAGTGAAATAAATTCTTTTCCCCTCATTTCAGACAATCCATTGGACAATGAAAATTCTAGAACCCACTCTTCTGTGATTGCAACAAGCAAGCTCTCAGTAAAACCTTCCATCTTTCACAAAGATGCTGCTACATTAGAACCTTCATCTTCTGCTAAGATTACTTTTCAGTGTAAACACACAAGTGCCCTTTCTTCCCATGTTTTGAACAAGGAAGATTTAATTGAAGACTTTTCACAGCCAAACAATACAGAAAAAGGTCTAGATCATTCGGTTGCTTCTTTTACAAATGAAAGCACTTACTCTGTGAAATATTCTGGATCTTTAAGCAGTACTGCCCATTCAGAAAACTTGCAAAAACAAAATAGTAAGAAAGATATCCTCCCAGTATCTTCCTGTGAAAATAGTGTTTTTGATTATGATGAAGATATTCCATCTGTTACAAGACAAGTACCAAGTAGAAAGTATACAAACATTAGAAAAATCGATAAGGATGCCCCTTTTATACATATAAACCGTCACACTAGCGAAAGTACATTGGGCAAAAATTCTTGCAACTTTTCTGACTTAAATCATTCAAAAAATAAATTATCTTCTGAAGGAAATGAAAAGGGAAACAGCACAGCTCTAAACAGTTTAATCCCTTCATCTTTAACTGAAAATTGTGAATTGCTGTCATGCTCAGGGGAGAATAGAACTATGGTACATTCTCTTGATAGCATTGCTGATGAAAGTGGACTAAATAAACTTAAAATTAGATATGAAGAATTTCAAGAATATAAAACAGAAAAGCCAAATCTCAGCCAGCAAGCAGCACATTATATGTTTTTTCCTAGTGTTGTTCTTTCTAATTGTCTCAGTAGACCGCAAAAACTCTCTCCTGTCACTTATAAACTACAACCCAGTAATAAACAGTCCCGGTTAAAAATGAATAAAAAGAAAATTGTAGGTCATCAAGAGACTTCTACCAAAACTAGTGAGACTGGATCAACAAAAGATAATTATATACAAAATAATCCTTGTAATAGTAATTCTGAGAAGAATAATGTATTGGCCAGTGATTTAACTAAAGTCACCCGTGGAGCTTTTGAAAATAAAACATCTACAGACAGTTTTATAGATTGTCATTTTGGAGATGGAACCTTAGAAACTGAGCAGTCCTTTGGATTGTATGGAAATAAATACACCCTTAGAGCCAAACGCAAGGTAAATTATGAGACTGAAGATAGTGAGTCAAGTTTTGTAACACACAACTCAAAAATTAGCCTACCTCATCCCATGGAAATTGGTGAAAGTTTAGATGGAACTCTTAAATCTCGAAAACGAAGAAAAATGTCTAAAAAGCTGCCCCCTGTCATTATAAAGTATATTATTATTAATAGATTTAGAGGGAGAAAAAATATGCTTGTGAAGCTAGGAAAAATAGACTCTAAAGAAAAACAGGTAATATTAACAGAGGAAAAATTGGAACTATATAAAAAGCTTGCACCTTTAAAGGATTTTTGGCCAAAAGTTCCTGACTCCCCTGCGACCAAATATCCCATTTATCCACCAACACCAAAGAAAAGTCACAGAAGAAAAACAAAACATAAATCTGCTAAGAAAAAAACTGTTAAGCAACAAAGGACAGCTAGTGAAAATATTAAAAGAACTTTGTCTTTCCGGAAAAAGCGTTCACATGCTATTCTTTCTCCTCCCTTGCCATCTTATAATGCTGAAACCGAAGACTGTGACATAAATTATAGTGATGTTATGTCTAAATTAGGTTTTCTTTCTGAGAGAAGCACAAGTCCCATAAATTCTTCCCCACCTCGGTGCTGGTCTCCCACAGATCCAAGAGCTGAAGAAATTATAGCTGCTGCAGATAAAGAAGCAATGCTTTTTAAGGGTCCTAACGCATATAATAGCAAGATTGTTAATTCCAGCATAGAAAAAAATATTCGAGCAAGAACACAGGTGAAGAAATCGAAAATAAAGCATGTTAATCCCTCAGTAGTAACTAAAAAAAGGAACAAACGAAATCAAACAAATAAAGTAATAGATGATGGGAAGAAGAAGCCGAGAACAAAACAGAAACAAAAAAATGAAAAAGGTACTTCGAGAAAGCACATGACACTTAAAGATGAAAAACTAAAATCTCAAACTGACACTGAAATTACATTTGTGCTGAAACATCAGAATGTATCTGAGACCTCACATAGTTCTAGTGATTCTCAACTACTTAATCAACAGAAAGATGTATCAGTAATGGGCTCTGCTATAGATCATCCCCCTTCTGCTCCCCAAACCACTGGAATACATGCACAACAGAATTTATCTGGCTGCTTTTCTTCTTTCTTAGAAAGCAAGAAGCCTGTAGATTTGCAAACATTCCCCTCTTCTCGAGATGATTTGCATCCTTCAGTTTGTAATTCTTTGGGACCTGGAAACTCAAAAATTAATGTTCAAAGGCCTCACAGTGCCATGTTTACTCTAAAGGAATCGGCTCTGATTCAAAAAAATATATTTGACCTTTCAAACCATTTGTCTCAGGTTGCACAGAATACACAGATATCTTCGGGTATAATGTCTCCAAAGACAGAAGAGAATGCAAATACGCAAAAGAACTATTTGTCATCCTTTGGAAAATTAAATGAATATCGTAATTCTCTAGAATCAAAGCCAGACCAGGCATATGCCCCTAATTTTTTGCATTGCAAAGATAGTCAGCAGCAGCTCGTGTGCATGGCAGAACAGTCAAAGCACAGCGAAACTTGTTCCCCAGGAAACGCAGCAGCAGAGGAAAGTCAAATGCCTAATTACTTTGTAACTTCCCTGAGAAGTCCAATCAAACAAATACCATGGGAACAAAAACAAAGAGGCTTTATTTTAGGTATGTCAAATTTTAAACCTGAAAGGGTAAAACAGAAGTCAGAAGTAGTTTCACAAACCAAAGCACTTTCTCAATGTAAAAGTCAAAATGTGTCAGCGCCTTCAGCATTTGGTGAAGGACAGTCTGGACTGGCGGTTCTGAAAGAATTGTTACAGAAAAGACAGCAGAAAGCACAAAATGCAAATATTATGCAAGATTCATTGTCTAATAATCATCAAGCAAACAACAATATTTCCGTTTCCCTTGAGCATAACAAAACAACTAAGCGAACACGATCAGTAACATCTCCAAGAAAACCTCGAACTCCCAGAAGTACAAAGCCTAAAGACAAAATCCCCAAACTTCTCAAAGTAGATGCCATAAATTTGCAAAACTCTGGCCAGTTGGATAACTCCCTGTCGGATGATAGTCCCATCTTTTCTTCGGATCCAGGTTTTGAAAGTTGTTACTCACTTGAAGATAGCTTGTCTCCTGAACATAATTATAATTTTGATATTAATACAATTGGTCAAACTGGATTTTGTAGCTTTTATTCTGGGAGTCAGTTTGTCCCCGCTGATCAGAATTTGCCTCAGAAGTTCCTAAGTGATGCAGTTCAGGATCTTTTCCCAGGACAAACTATAGAAAAGGCTGAGTTTTTAAGTCATGATAACAAGAAGTGTGATGAAGACAAGCATCATGCCTCCGACTCATCCTTGTGGATTAGATCTGCTACTCTAAGTCCTGAACTGTTTGATAAATCATCCATAGAAAGCAATGAGAATCATCGCCACAATCAGTGGAAAAATAGCTTCCATCCTCTAACAACTCGGTCTAATTCAATAATGGATTCTTTCTGTGTCCAGCAGGCACAGGACTGTCTAAATGAAAAATCCAGATTGAATAGGAGTTCAGTAAGCAAAGAAGTGTTTTTTAGCCTCTCACAGCCTGGCAATTCAGACTGGATTCAAGGTCATACCAGAAAAGAAATGGGACAATCTCTTGACTCTGTCAATGCCTCTTTCACTACAGTACTATCCTCCCCTGATGGTGAACTTGTTGATGCAGCTTCTGAGGATTTAGATTTGTATGTGTCAAGAAATAATGATATATTGACACCAACTCCTGATAGTTCACCAAGGTCTGCCAGCTCTCCCTCACAATCTAAAAATGGCAGTTTCACCCCTCGAACTGCTCACATTCTGAAACCACTTATGTCCCCTCCAAGTAGGGAAGAAATTATGGCAACCTTGTTGGATCATGACCTTTCAGAAACTATTTACCAGGAACCATTTTGCAGTAATCCTTCTGATGTACCAGAAAAGCCCAGGTAATCAGAATTACATTTTCCCCTTGGGTCTCTGAATAATTATCATGTATATAACATTTGGTACCTTACTGCTAGTTTTCTGACTGATACTGTATTTGTAAGTAGTATATCTTTAAGAAAACTATTTATAATTTGGACTTGTTAAGAAAATTCACAGAATATCCGAATGCTTACACCTGGAGAAATTTCTTTAAGCTGATGAGGGTTGGTTTTGTATGTACTATACCGTATTTGCCGGCGTATAAGATGATTTTTTGGCCCTGAAAAATACATATTTGCCGGCGTAAAAGACGACTGGGCGTATAAGACGACCCCCTAAAATTTCCACTCAAAATACAGAGTTTGTTATATACTCGCCGTATAAGACTACCCCCCACTTGGAGGCATATTTTTCAGGGCCAAAATATCGTCTTATACGCCAGCAAATACGGTAATTTCACACTGTCTCCATTAAGGACTAGAGATGCAAAGACTGGCTCTCTGTGATACGATGCTACGTTAAGAAGGATGTCATAATACTTTAAAAGTATTATCATTTTTTAAATGGTAATTATTTCTAAAATGGTAAACTCATAATTTTTTAAAAGTTTATATTTTAAAGTATATGAAAGTGAGAATAGATATATTTTAAAT
This sequence comes from Vespertilio murinus, assembly GCA_963924515.1. NCBI lineage: Eukaryota > Metazoa > Chordata > Mammalia > Chiroptera > Vespertilionidae > Vespertilio > Vespertilio murinus. The sequence continues at coordinate 168,153,669 of OZ004705.1, read as the reverse complement.
ACTCTTATTTTATAGCTCTAAGTGAAGATTAAGTTGTTTCTGTGGTATATATAATATACTACCCTTTTGTTGCCAACATCTTTAGTCATATTGTTACTATTGTTAGTTTGTACAGATATAAAGGGTGCAGGATGGAATTAACACCCTATTGTCTCTTCTTTCTTTTAAGAATCTTTTCAGAGAAGTGATAAAAGATATGCATGCATGCAGCTAATAGCAAAGTAGGCTGGAATCACAATACTGGTTTACTTATAAACTAGTAGTTAAGTTAGTATCCTATACCATCTGTGTCACTGAGGTTGAGCATCTATTTAATAAAAGCTTAATATGCTAAGTGTCTGGTTATCTGGTCGGCCGTTCAAAGTGTAATATGCTAATCAAAGTGTAATATGCTAAGGATGCTCAACTGCTCACTATGACATGCACTGACCACCAGGGGGAAGATGCTCTCACTGGTAGATGAGCTTGCTGCTGGAGTCTGGCCAATTGGGACTGAGTGAGATGGGCCAGACATGCCCTGGAGCTCTCCCTGTGGTCCCTCCCCACCAATCTACCACATCCCTCCCTGGCCCTGATCGTGCATGGGTGATCTCACAATCCAGGACCCCTCAGGGGGTATCGGAGAGCTAGTTTTCGCTCAATCCCACAGGCCAGGCTGAGGGACCCCCTGGTGCACAAATTTGTGCACTGTGCCTCTAGTTTCTAATAAGAGCTAAGTTGGGGAACATGACTTCATCCAGGTTTAAATTGTATTTTCTTGTCTTGCCCCCTGTGTCTTTGACCCCATTTACCTAACCATTTCAGAGAGAGAGGAGCAATTTATTTCAGCCACCCAGTCAGAAGCAGGGGAGGTTGGCTAGAACTGCTGAGGCATACCCTGCATAGTCTAAATTGTGGAAAGAGATGTGAAGAGCCAACTAAGGCAAGAGGCCACACTGCATATATATACTTAAGTAGCACCATGTTTCTGACCATAGGAAAAAACACACAGTGAATGCCAGGCTTTTACCTAGCAGTTGAGCAGTAATTCCCGCAGGAGTCCTTTAAGAAAGGGTTAAAAAAAAGTGATCAATCAATATAGGGTAGAAGTTTTCTTCACTTGAAGGACAGAAACATCCTTCCCCAACTTTGCTTAATATCCCTATGTGGTCTTTAATATGAATGGGACTTTCTCTTTATTTCACTGCCAGAATGTATAAATGTCTGTTCCTTTGACATTTGTTTCCATTATTTGGAGAGCTTTGTCTTTATCAGTAGGCATGGTATATTTTTTAATTGAAGTGTTCTTTCTACTTCAGCCTTATACATCTTTTTAATTCTTAGTTAACGTACATGTGCTAGTCATTAACTCTGTATCACTGTATAGTTGTTATCTAACTTTGACATTTGTTATGCAGCTGAAATAGAAGGAAGACAGTCATTATTTTTGAAAAAACAATTTTGGTTTTTTTTTATCTATGTATTTATCATAGAAAACTTAGAAAGTATAAAATTACACCATTATCCACCTATAACAATCACTAATAATATTTTAATGAGTTGTCTTAGATTTTTAAAATCTATATAATTTTAATTTTATTCTTTTATGAAATGTGATCTTACTGTAGTCACAATATTATATCCAGATTTATTCACTTAACATTATACATTAACATTAAAATTAACACACATTTTCTAAATTTATGAGTTTCTTTATCATTTTAATGGCTGCATAATATTTTTTCGTGTATATTATTGTACTGAAATGTTGTTTTTTATTTTGCACTATAGATAATTATGTGATTAATACCTTCTTCATAAAGCATTTCTTATATTTTGGAATTTTTTCTCATAGCCCTAAAAGTAGGATTACTACAAAATTTAAGGCTCTTGTTATACATTTTGACGTGAGTTATAGCAGTTTTCATGTTGCTGACTATTTAAGAAAGCTGAATTTACCATACGTCATCATTTTAAATTTTGTTTTCATAATGATTTCTGTATTTCAAATTTTAAATATTTTGATATTGTGTTGGATATGGCCTCATGGCATACATACTCATTTCCTTCAATAGCAATAATTCTTTTTAATTTTTCATATAGCTAGGAATTGAGTACAGGGAAGGTATTAGATTCTGGTTAAGTAGTATATCATTGTGAAAACTGTTCATAACTGTGGACTCATTAAGAAAATTCACAGACTAGTTGAATGGTTGTACCTTGAATTAAGTAGTAAGGGCCAAAATCTTCTCTTCAACTCCTGATGCTTCTCCTTCAACTTTAATTCAGAAAAAAAAAAGAACTCTAGTTTATTGAGTTTTGTCCAGAGAATGACCAGGACATTTGGGAAACCATGCCCAAAGAGAAGTAATTAAAAAAACTAAAAACTGTCTCTTCTTACTCATGAAAAGCATGCCTCACAAAATAGACTTTTTTTTTATGTTGCTGCAGAATGCAGAAATAGTACAAATGGATATGTTAAAGAAAGGGAGAGGTTTAGTTTATAACTATAGAAAACTAAAGTAAGCTACCTTTTAATTAGTGGTTCCCCACATACATATACATTAGTAGCATTTAAGTTATGCATACTGTGGGCTCTGCCAACCCCTAAGGTTTTCGTTAATGTTAAATCTTGCCATGTAAAGAAAGAGGAGGAAGAATTATGGTAATTTACTTAAATTTTGAGTGATTTTTTTTTTTAAGTTTGAGGAAATGTGAGAGGGCAGGTGGGCACAAACATTTGTTTGAACTTACTGGCTCTGCTAAACTACTGTAGATAATAGAGAATGTAGAAAGAGGCTATAGATTACTTCCAGAAATGTAGTCTCTGATGAAAAATTCTTGCATTGTTTCTATTTATATGTGGTAACAATGGGAAATTATTTAAAATGAGGAATAGGAAAGGAATCTAATGAGTTTGAGCCATCTTCTTGGAGAAAAGAAGACTTCGTGGGCACATACAACGACAACAAAATGCTTTCTTTTTCTAATATTAATGATGATTTTTCCCAAAGAAATCAATTTTGTGGTCCTATGAGGAAACCATATTGAGACTGAACAAAATATGTGTATATAGGGGGGTATGGAAAGGGAAGAAAAAGATGGGTATTTTAAAAAATATTTTTAATTGATTTGAGATAGAGAGGAAGGGGGAGAGAGAGGAAGAAAGAAAATCAGTTGCATTTTTCACCTACCTTGACTGGGAATCGAACCCACAACTTGAATATGTGCCCTGACTGGGAATGGAATTGGTACACTGTACATTGCTAAACCAAATGAGCCAACACCAGCCAGGGTGAGATGGGCATTTTTAAGACAAAAGGAAATTTAAAAATCTCTAGGATAGGGAGCTAAATATTTTGGTAATTACCCTTTGAGACAAAATATTTGTTCTAAAATATGTTGTTTATAGGGAGATCGGCGGACGGCTTCTCATGGTAGAAACTCGACTTCCAAATGATCTAGCTGAGTTTGAGGGAGACTTTTCATTGGAAGGACTTCGTCTGTGGAAAACAGCATTCTCGGCAATGACTCAAAACCCAAGACCAGGGTCACCCTTTCGTAATGGCCAAGCATTTGTCAATAAAGGATCAAGTAATAGCCATAAAATGGTGGAAGATAAAAAAATTGTAATTATGCCTTGTAAATGTGCCCCAAGTCGACAACTGGTTCAAGTATGGCTTCAAGCCAAAGAAGAATATGAACGTTCCAAGAAACTGTCTAAAACTGAGCCAGCTGGAGTTGTAAAATCTGCTGAGAACTTCAGCTCTTCAGTTCACCCAGATGACAAACCTGCAGTGCCTCCAAAAATGGATACAACTCCACATATACTCCCCACTACAGCACATACCAAGGAAGATGTTGATAATTTTCAGATTGCTTTACAAGTTCCAACCACAGGATACAGTCAAATTGCAAGTGAAAGTCAGATGCTGCCACCAGTTTCTACAAATGAGCCTGAGAAAGATGAAGATGATGATGATGACTATTATTCTAGTTCTAGCTCCCCTGATTCTCTAGTAATTCCACCTTGGCAACAAGCAGTATCCCCAGATCCCAAAACATTGAATGGAGATGACCGACCCTTATCAGCAGTGGAGGAACTCTGTTCCCTGGCTGTGGAGAACCTCTTAAAGCCAGTAAAAGATGGTATACAGAAAAGCCCCTGCAATGAGCCTCGGGATCCTCTTGCCATATCTCCAATTAATGTTAGGGCAAAAACTGGGATATGTGACTCACTTTGCCTTCATAGTACACCAATCATTCAGAGAAAACTTATGGAAAGGCGTCCTGAAGCAGCGGGCCTTAGTCCTTTATCAACAGGTAAGTTTCTAAATAACAGATTTTAATAGCTGTTCTTCAAATATTAAAATGAAAACAATATTAGACTCTGTTAATGAAAATAAGGGCTTTTTAAATGACGTCTTAGCTCAGCTAATGAGAATATTATTATTTTATCATGTCTCAGAAAAACATCACGTGGAAACTTTCTTAGCTTTCTGCTGTGAAATCTACTTTACATATGCCTTCATCCTATCTTCTCACTTTTGGGTGAACTATAGGAGCCCCTTAAGAAACCTCACCTTCTCAACTTGATTTTTCCCATTGCCCATTTTTCCCATTCCCTTTTCCTCTTTAATATATTCCCAAGTCTTTCTTTGAACTTTAAAACAGAAATAAAGCCAAACAATTGCTTTAACCTTAAATTCTCCTTCAAAGTCAAATTTTTTAGAAGATTTCTTAAATGTAACAATTTCATTTCTTTACCTTGTACTCATTTCTCAACCTGGTCTCGCTGGATTCTATCCCCATAATTTCACCAGTGTGGTTCCTGCAAAGATTCTCATTAACCTTTATGTAGCTAAAGCCAGTGATGTTTTTCAGTCTTCCTATCACGTGCCCTCTAAGCAGCCATGTCCTATTGACCACTCCTTACTTCCTCGAGCTTCTTCTCCCCTTGGCTTTTCTTCCTACTCCTGTTTCTTCCTAATTTGTTTTTCTTTGAAGTTAAGCCCACATTCTCAGTTATTATCTAAATGTTGGGATTTATTAAGCCTTAACCTTTCACTTTTTTTATTCTTTACTTTATATTCTCTCCCTTTGAGCAGGAATATCTAATTCCTGCTCATAGTATTACTGCAGATAATGCATAAGCTTAAATTTCCATTCAGAACTCTCTTTTAAGCTTCAGAACACTATATCCAACTGCCTATTTGGCATTTTTACTTGAATGCTCAAAGGTACCACAAGGTCAGTATTTTCTAAAGTCAGTTCATGATCTCACTGCATGCATTCACTACCAAACATCTAACACACATACCCACACAGAGAAATTCACCTGGTCCTCTTGAAATTTTCCTCATTGAATAGTACCACCATCTCTGTTACTGAGTTACACAAGTCAGAAACATGGGATTTATTTGTTACGCCTACCTGACACTAATTCCCTCACTGTCCAGCCTGTGGTTTCCAGTCTATTACTACAAAATCCTGTGATCTCTTAGTTTTCTAAATTAATTAACACAGATCACTCTACCTTTATTGCTACCACTATAACCTTAGGCCAAACTGTTACCATTGCTCACCTAGTTTTCTACCCTAGCCTTCTTATCTACCCTTTGCAATTTCTCGGTCTTTTGCTCAGTAGTTGGAAAATTCCCACACTTAATACTATCCCATCTTTCTGTTCCAACTCAAAAAAGCCTTCCTAACTATATAAAAATTCCCAATTGTATTCTCTCTTGTTGTATTTACCCATTATAATTTTATCTTTATGTATTTGGTGAATGTCTGATTCTCTCTAGACCCCATGAGGCTATAGACTGTGTCTTTCCCTCATCATCATAAATCCTGGACAAATAAGTGAATGAATGAATGAATTAATTAATTAATTAATTAATTAAATGATTCCCTAAGATAATGAGTAAGGAATAAAACAGTAATTAAAATTAAAATGTTTTTATTTAAAATACAAAATTTTTAAAGTTTTGTTGATGGGGATTAGAAGATTGAATTGGGCCGAAACCGGTTTGGCTCAGTGGATAGAGCGTCAGCCTGTGGACTGAAGGGTCCCGGGTTCAATTCGGGTCAGGGGCATGTACGTTGGTTGCAGGCACATTCCCAGTAGGGGGTGTGCAGGAGGCAGCTGATCAATGATTCTCTCCCATCGATGTTTCTAACTCTCTATCTCTGCCCCTTCCTCTGTAAAAAATCAATAAAGTATATTAAAAATTTTTTTAAAAAAGCAAAAAAAGAAGAAGATTGAATTGGTTTTGCTAGAGAATTTATAGAATAATGTTCACAAATGTTACTTAAGAATTTAGAACAACAAAAAGTTTTTAAAAACAAGCATATAATTTTGACATAAATATTAAATATTAAATTTCTTTCTACAGAATCAAAAACTCAGAAATTGAATCATAAGAAAGGAAGTGATACCGACACTCGTAGAAGGATATTCTTAACACAAGCAAAGGTAACTATGCTAAACATATTTAAAGATCAGTGGACGACCCAGTGTTATTCTTAGATTTCAGTTAGATAATTGATAACTTTGTGTCTCAACTTTTTAAAAAAATTTATATTTTTGCATCATTTTATTTACATCTTTGAGACAACAAGAAATTGCCTAATTTTTTTTTTTTAGTTTCTTTTTGTTGTTGGGATCTAAAAGATTCTTATATGTAAATACAAATATTACAGAGAAAGTGAATATGATAGCCAAAATGTGGATTATGAGGATACAAATACATTAACTGATTACTGGCAATATCAGAACAGTCCAATGACAGCAGAGCTCAAGTAAGTGATTTTTGATCCCACCAAAAATATATCCTTTTTCTTGGTTTATTACTTTTTTTCTTAAATATAACATTATTAATTTTTTTTTCAGTTTATGTTACTAAATAACAAAGAAAAACATTATTTATTATTGAAACTCTGCAAAATCATAAATATCTTTATTCCAATACTAAAAATATGGTAAAACTTAAAATATATGGTTATATGAAAAAAGTATACATTACATATGTATCCTTGGAAATATAGAAATCACTCCCATATTATCCAATTCTCATAACTATCATGAATGACATAAGATATATTTTAGTGTTTCTATTTGGAGATGATAAACTTTTTTTAAAACTTTTCTTTTTAAAGCAGAATTGTTGAATTACAGGCTATTTATTTTAAAAACAAGTACCAGAGGATTGTGAACATAAATGGTTTATGGATTTGGAAATCAGAAAACATATTTTTTAGAAAAAAGAAAGATTATATTCTTTCTAAACCCATAAAGATTATTTATGTTTTAACTCATCTTTCAGACACATGTTAGGGTAAAATACAAATCCAAAATTTCAAATCTTGTTACAAACTAGCCAAACTTGTTGCAAATACCTTGCTTGCTTGTCATATTTCCAGAAAGGGTGAAGATAAATGTCCATGTGGTATAAATGTGAAGTCTCTACAAGACTATTATTTTCAATATTTGGGGCTTATAAATCAAAGAACAACATATGGTTTACTTTCAGATTATATCAGATATTTCTACATATATCCAGTTCTGGTCATTTGAATTACTCGCATGAAAAGAATGTTAATAAAATACTTATGGCTTCTTTTTGGACTTAAAGAGATATTATTAGTTTATCATGTATTACAAAACACATAAAGCATATTATTTAATTAAGTAGGAATAAGTAGTCAAAATAAAGAAAATGGTTGCTTATTTATTTTTTCTCTGGCTGTGTGTTGTGTTTTTTTTAATAGAATCAATTTGCAGCAGTAAATACCCCAAAGAAAGAAACTTCTCAGATAGATGGACCATCTTTAAACAATACTTACGGTTTCAAAGTCAGCATACAAAACTTACAGGAAGCAAAAACTTTACATGAGGTAAAAATGCAACAGTAAGGACACATTCACTGTTTAACTCCTGTGTTTTATGCTGTGGAACAAGTATGGAAATTTTTTACTGAGGAAGTAATACATTGAATTCTATACCTGTTAATCATTCTGTTCTTATAATTCTTACTATTTTATGTATTTTTACATTTATATGAAATAAGAGAAACTCTTAAAGCATTCATTAGTTATTAAGTCTGCTATGTGGTTTCACAACTTTCATAAATCTTATAACTGAAATTCAGTTTATAGAAGCTAAAATTAGAAAATAGTTTTTTAACTAGTACAAAATCTCTTATTCTTCGAAACATTTACTTGTGTTTTCTATTTGTTTGGCTCAGTGGATTAGTGCTTGCTATGATTCATTTGTTCATATAATCCCTATATAACTCAGTTACTTTCACTGCACAGGCCTTATGTCAAAGACTATGAGGTTGTCTTTAAAATGTATATCAGGCCAAAACCAGTTTGGCTCAGTGGATAGAGCGTCAGCTTGCGGACTGGAAGGTCCCGGGTTCGATTCCAGTCAAGGGCATGTACATTGGTTGCAGGCACATCCCCGGTGGAGGGTGTGCAGGAGGCGGCTGGTCGATGTTTCTCTCTCATCAATGTTTCTGACTCTATCTCTCTCCCTTCCTCTCTGTAAAAAATCAATAAAATACATTTTTTTAAAAAAAGATAAAATGTATATCAGTCACAGGATAGACTGGAGAATATGTGTGAGTCACTATAAATTTATCTCTTAGAGAAAACACAACTCAAGAATACATATTTGCCCAGCCAGCATGGTTCAGTGGTTGAGTGTCGATCTATGAACCCGGAGTCACGGGTTCAATTCCCTGTGAGGTCACATGCCCAGGTAGCAGGCTTGATTCCCATGTGGGACATGCAGGAGGCAGCTAATCAGTGATCTCTCCCTTCCCCTCTCCCTCCTGCTCCCTTCCTCTCTGAAACATATTTGGCAATAAGGTGAAAATTAGAGTATATTTTTATTGTTTATACTTGTGCTATCAGTATGGTAGCCACTAGCGTGGCTATTGAGAACTTAACATTTGGCTTATATGTCTAGGAACTGAATTTTAAATTTAACTAATCTAGGTTTAAAAACTGATACTTGACTCACTTATTAGAAAACTTTTTAAGCATGTTTGGAACAACTTAGGAATGTAAAACTGCTTTTTTAACTGTAAATTTCATGATACCTAAATACAGTTCAAGTATTTTCATAAAAAATTTACCATCCACATTGAAATTTGCTATAAATGCACACTAATTTTTAAGTTATAATAGAAAAAAAAGAATGAAGTATCTCATTCATAACCACTTATATTGATTTCCTATTTTAAAAGGTAATATCTTAGATATATTGAATTAAATAAAAATATTTCTAAATTAATTTAACCCATTTTTACTTTTTTCAAATGTAACTACAAGAAAAATTTTAAATTACATGTGTGATTTTCATTGTATTTTTAATGGATAATGCTGGTTCTATGTCTTTGCCTTGAAATAGGAGAATTCAGTTTTTTATTTTTGTTTTTTTATTCTAAGATCAATTTTATCTTAAACTGATCTAAGGCTTGGATAAGCATAGGCTTAAAAAAAATTTAAACCCTATCCTCATTTTACCCTAAATTTGAACTAAGAATTGTACATTTTTAGAATATAGTCTAACTTCCTAAATATATATTTGTACATTTTTCATTCAATTTCACTTCCTGCTTTATACCTGGCCCTGTATTACCCTCGGAATCTCAGGTATATTAATTAATAAACTCAGGAATACATATTTTGTCAAATACGTGCCCAAAATTAGAAATTAAAATACTTTGTTAAAATGTATTTATTAAAACAGATTTAATAGATTTTAGCTATTTATTTAATAAATAAAAGATATTTATTAAAGCAGATTTAAAAGGATTTGTTAAATTTGATTACTCTTTTATTATTTGAAAAACATGCATTTCTTCTTATACTGTTACTTTACTCACATTACCCCATTTCAGAATCATGAGACTTCTTAAAGTGAAAATCACTTGCTCATAGCTTCTTCCCATCACAGGCTTTCTTCATCTTAAGGCACACTCCAGACAGCCACCTGGTGGTCAAATTAGGAATGAACCAAAAAAAATCTGCACTATGCTGTTCCTTTTTCTAGAAATTGTGCCCATGGCAGTTTTCTTCTGTTTTCTGTTACATTGGACTAATCTTTCCCTTCTGCATATACATTTTCTTTTCTTTTTTAATACATTTTATTGATTTTTTTACAGAGAGGAAGGAAGAGGGATAGAGAGTTAGAAACATCGATGAGACAGAAACATCGATCAGCTGCCTCTTGCACACTCTCTACTGGGGATGTGCCCACAACCAAGTTACATGCCCTTGACCAGAATCGAACCCAGGACCCTTCAGTCCTCAGGCTGACGACCTATCCACTGAGCCAAACCGGTTTCAGCTGCATATACATTTTCAATGCAGAAAAAAAGGGTTGTAATTCTTGTCGCCCTTCTCATTTACCTTTTTCCTAGTTACACTAAGTAAATTTCGCAGTCTCTTCTTTCTATAGGTTTAAAAAAAAAAAAAAATACCCCTAAGATCATACGGCATTTTATATAAAGGAATTGAAAGGCAACATTTGAATCTGAAATTTGGCCTAGTAAATAAATTAGTAAACCTCCCAGACTCTATTGACAAATTTCTTTAGTCATTTTCATAACCTTTCCACGTATTGATTTTTTTTCCTAATTAAACTGGGGTTTTAAGTTTTGTTTTGTTTGGGTTTAAGGAGAGTTTCCCCATTTTACATTTTTGTATATACTGAATTAATACATGCTTATTGTTTGTTTGTTTGTTTTTTTAAAAAAATAAAGCAGTCCTGAAGAATATACACTTAAAAGTTCTTTCCCAGAGTTCCTCCTAATGGTTTTACTTTTTGTTTTTTCTAATCTTGTTTGTTTTGTTTTTTAAATAAAAACAGTAACATATTTCTTAAGGAAAGTGGTGGATTTGTAGATATTTGTTTTATTCCTTATATCTTATATATACATGATTAATGTTTTTTTTATATTTTAAAAGGTTCTTATAAATTTACTAATAATTTACTAATGAATTCATGTAATATTTACATGTACATGGGAAAAATTCCAACCCGTACAAAAAGATTTACAATGAAACAGTAAGCTTTCCTTTTACCTCAGACGAGCAATCTTTTTTCTTAGACAATAAGCAGATCTACGTTTTTTTATGTCTTTTTACAAGGATTATTCATATGCTTAACCTTTTATAAATGTAAACATATATTTTTATTATTTCAGAGAAGAGGGGAGAGAGAGAGGGAGAGAGAGATAGAAACATCAATAATGAGAGAGAATCATTGATTGGCTACCTCCTGCATGCCCCCTGGGAATCAAGCCCACAAACTGGAACCTGCAACCTACAACCTGGGATGTAGTATCTGGGTCCAGAATCGAGATATGACCTGGTTCATAAGTCGATGCTTAACATTTCTTACACACATGCAGTATAAACATATAACTTACTGGTTCTATTTATCAAAGATTAAAATATTACAATCTTTAGTGAACATTTACGTGCATATAATTTATCTAAATGTATGAGTATATCTATAGGATCTATTCTTAGGAGTAGAATTGCTGGATCAAAGGATATGTTTATTTTTAATTTTATAGGTTTTTTAAATTGTCCTTCAAAGGGATTTAACACATTCTATTTCCATCACTAGTGAGAGCCTTGCATTTATATTTCTTCAACAATTAGCATGCAAGATACATACAAATTACAAATCCTTCATTAAATACACTAGAGGCCCTGTGCATGAAATTTGTGTGGGGGTGGGGGTGTTCCCTCAGCCCAGGCTGCACCCTCTCCAATCCAGGACCCCTCAGGGGATATCCAACTGCCAGTTTAGGCCTGATGCCCAGGATCGGGCCTAAACCGGCAGTCGGACATCCTCTCACAATCTGGGACCGCTGGATCCTAACTGTTCATCTGCCTACCTGCCTGATCACCCCTAACTGCCCCCCCATCAGCCTAATTACCCCTAAATACCCCCACTGCCTGGTCTCCCCACGCAGCCTGCCTTTCGGTCATTTGTTGCCCCTCACTACTCCCCCTGCTGGCCTGGTCACCCACACAGCCTGCTGCTCGGTCATTTGGTTGCCCCTCACTAACCCCTTCCTGCCAGCCTAGTTGCCCCACACAGCCTGGTCAGTCGTCCGTTCGGTTGCAATGGTTGCTTAGACTTTTATATATATATAGATAAGATTTGAATAATTGCCCTTATTGGACTGTAGTCTACTATTTTTCCATTGCCACATATATGTACTTTGCTATATGATTATGGATATAATTTCAGCTATAATCATATTTTTTTTATTACACACAGTTTTTACTTGCTGTGTCTTGATTTTAGAAAGAGAACAAAGGATTGCAGTTAATAAAAGTTTTTTGGTTGATCTCTTCCCACTCACCCTCTGATACTTTCCCTCTGAGATTCGACATTCTTGCACTATATGTCAGAGAAAATGTGCATGAGCAAAAATCTGGCTGTTGTGTAGTTGATACCATACTATTCTTATTATTTTTCTTTTCAGGAAAAACTATAGCAGTCTGCCTAGTACATATGAAAGTCTAAATTTAAGTATCCTCATGTAGTAAAGAATAAGGAATTCAAGTTTTAAAAATCTCTTTTTTTAGTTTGAACTATAGGTAAAACTATAGTTAACTATGTAGATAATAAAAGGTAACAAACTTTTAAATATACAACTATTTGGACTAGCCGTTCAAACAGAAATTGAGAAAATATGTACTGACATTGAAAAAATGATAAGCAAATTTTCTAAAATAAAAACATGAGTTGATTTAATTTAATCTTAGAAGTGAAGATTTTTAGCTTTGATCTGTAGAGTATTAAACTGTGACTCTACTTTGTGGCCATTTTTTTCTGTAATTTTACATATGTATTTCCTTGGAGTTTTAGTGAAACATAGTTTTTTAACATGTCTTAAAAGTGTTTAAAACGTATTTTAATTTTCTTTTATAGATACAAAATCTTACCCTCATCAGTGTGGAGTTACATGCTCGAACTAGACGAGACTTAGAACCAGATCCTGAATTTGACCCAATCTGTGCTCTGTTCTACTGCATCTCATCTGATACTCCACTACCAAATACAGACAAAACAGAACTTACTGGTGTAATAGTGATTGATAAAGACAAGACAGTCTCCAGTCAAGGTAGTGTTCATTTTTATTAGTTTATACCTGTGTCTGTCAGGATTTCTAAACCAAGCCAGTGTAAGGAACTTCTTTCTAAATTGCTGAGACATAGGAATAAGAAGTGTTGTGCATAGCTTTGTCCTAGACTTACTATATTACTCCAATAATTGTTAGGAGTCAGGAGCAATCCTAGATAATAAAAGCCTAATATACTAAGTGTCCGGGTCGTCCGTTCAACCAATCAAAGTGTAATATGCTAATGATATGCTAAGGCTGCTCAACCACTCACTATGATGTGCACTGACCACCAGGAGGCAGACAGTTGACCAGTCAATATTCCTTATACAGTTGTATATACTATACATTTTGTTTATTTCTTAGATATCAGATATCAAACCCCGTTACTCATTAGATCTGGAATTACAAGACTAGAAGTTACCTATGCTGCTGATGAGAAGGGACTTTTTCAAGAAATTGCAGATATAATAAAGAGGTACTGTTTTGTATTTTTTATTTTTCCAGTGTTTGTTCAGAGAATGCTTTCATCCTATTGCTGGTTAATATAAATGAAGGTTGGAAAAAGGGAGAGAACACCTCCTTCCTGTTGAAATAGAGTTATCCCTGAGAAGATTTTGTCCTCACTTCCCACTACCTTCATCAAGTTAGGAATTGGAAAAAGAATATTTTATCCTCAAGATTGAAGGGTCAGTGAAAGAGATATTAGCTTAGCTTCTAGCTTTCCCAGTTATATTTTAGCATGATTTTTCTATTTTGGTGAAATAATGAGGAACTATAGCAAACTTATTCATTAAATAGGCTTTTCCATGGAGGCCAGCCACCATTTCAATAAACTTTTTTTTACCCCTAAGTAAATGTTTTCTGAGCTCTAAACAAAACAATATTTCTAAAAAGCTTTGGAATGCAATTTGTTCATAAACTTAAAAAGTGGATCTTTTGTATTTTCTCAAGAATATTATTCTGTGTAGCCAAGGACTCTCTTATTAAATGTTTCACTTTTCCAGTTACTTAATATTTCTGCCCATTGCAAGCTTTAGATTTTTAAATGCCTAAATCGGGGTAGAAAATACACTCTGAATCCTAATATGTGGATAAAAGCTGTCCTTGAGCATGTTGTTATACTCAATTCTCTCTGTAGTTGACCTCTTGTAAAATTTAGTTGAACTTTATAGTGGAATTCTTGTAAAGCCTATAAAACTGAAATTATATTCTGCTATTCTATGCAATCAACATCTGACTGTATCCAAAATAGGTTAACATAAACCATTTTGAAAATTAAAAAAACAGAAAATGTTTTCAATTAAATTAAATGTCAGAGCATCAAAAATGATGTGCTAGTACCCACTACATTGGGGAGTGGGGAAACGATGTATGTTTAGCATTTATAGCACTGGTAACTGGATGGATTCCCATCCATTTGAGTCTTGGCATTGTCAGTCCTACCGTTTATCTTCTCACAGAATTTGTCATCAACATGTCAGATGCTTTTGTGCCCATCCTTTTATTTCTTCAAGCAGCTTAGCAAAAGGGAAATGTAGAGTTTCTGTCAATACCATTTTTGTATGCCAGCACAAATCCAGTCATGTCCCTGGGCTCTGGTGCTTGTCTTCTCCTTGTTAGGTATATTCCCCACAACAAGATTACTTGCCAGCATAGAGAGTTTTCTCAATCATGTGCAAGTGCAGTACTTCTGAAAATGTCTATAACCTGAGTTTTACTAGTCATTAAGGAAAAAAATGCAGTAAAGTAAAATAAGACTAACTTTTGATTCTTACTCCAAAGATCATGATTATTATAAAGAGAAAAAAATGCTTAAATATCAACATTTCAATTCTGTAATGTTCTTTATATTAGTTCAAACAAAGCCCTAAAAGCTTATTACCGCAGGCAAGTTGATGTACTATCTCTAAGCTTCAGTGTCCTCATCTGTAATGGGTAATGGGTGGGACAATTAAGCGAGATAATGCACAAGAGGCTCAGTCTTATCAGTACTTGAACGTTAACTCTGTGTGTAACGTGTTGCAGTGCTGGATGCTAGATATAAAATTGAATAAAATATAGATGCATACTCAGAGAGTTTTAACTTTATTTTTCCATTCTTAATATTTACTCCTCGGATGGCAAACACAAAAAAAACCAGTATAAAACAATATTAAGCAAGTAAAACTAAATCCATTATCTTCTTGTCACAATCATTTGTCTCTTTCTATATATTTCTTGAACTGTTAATACCCTAATTTAAATATAAGCTTTGATCCCTCCCTTTTTCTTTTCCCTACATCCATACAATATGTTTTATCCACTTAATCTCCGGTATTTCTCAAAATCATTCCTTCTCCTCCATGCCGATTGCCACTGCCCTAGTTACAGCCCCCTCAGCTCTCATCTGTGAAGATGTTGGTGGGTTATTTAAAATATTAGTTGTTGTTTTTTGCCTAAGCAAATAAAATCATTTTTGTGTTTCTGTTGCTTTCATTTTCTCCACATTTATTTTCTTCATCAATCCCTGCTACCTAACCTTGTTTTTTCTATAACTTTCAGAAAACCTGATGGAAAAAATAAAATTCACAAAAATTAAAGAGCAATTTACCAAGATTTTGTTATTGTCACCAAACATTTCCACAGGAAAAAAATATGGAAATTTTGGAATTTTGAACTTGTAACAAATGTTATATCAGCTTTAAGAATTTCAAGACTAAACAGCCTCTAGGTCAAAAAATTACTATACTTATTAGAGCTGAAAAATATTGAAACAACTACATAATTCTTCTAAAAAAACAAACAAAATCTATTTAATAAACCTATTAAGAGGAACATAAAGTAACTTTTGAGGGGTTTTTTTTCCAGCCATCATCTCTGAGCAGTGGAAGTTCATAAAGTAGATAACTTTTTAATTGAGAAAATTAATTTTTAAAAACATTAGCAAGCCTGGCCAAAATGGCTTAGTTGTTTGGAGTGTCTCGTGCACTGAAAAGTTGCCAGTTCAGTTCCCAGCTAGGGCACTACCTGGGCTTGGGGTTGAAAGGAAGGCAACTGATGTTTCTCTTCCTCCCCTTCTTTCTTGCCCTCCCCCTCTCTAGTTGACTGCAGGAGTTCTTTTGTGTGTATATAGGAATCCTTCAAATCTATCCCTAAGATCCTTAGAGTCACTTGACACTTCTACCCAGATTTCTTAAGTTTAAACATTATGTAGTTTACCAGGAGATGCACTTGTCTTACAGATAGTTCATCTTTGACTGCTCTGAGAAGTTGCTATCAATGACAAATGTATATTTAGATGTTATGTTAAAAGACCAATGAGCAGGAAAGGTGTTGAGAGATTCCTTTTCTTAAGTGCTCTCAGATCTTTCTGAATTTTCTTTTTAAGAATTAATCTACCTTTTTAAGCCTTTGATTTCTGAGACTGAGAATTTGCCTCATTGTTGCATATTGCCTTGCTTCCTTTATCTTTGTCTCCTGACAAGTTGAGGGCTAACTGTGGTGTAACAGTGGATCACAGAGCAGATCACCAGATATTAAAATTTACATTATACAATGTATTGTGATAGGGTCTTTAGGGAATAGAAAAAATAAAAAGAATGCCATTGCAGAAATCTGAACCTGATCAATCTTTCTCTATCATTGATGTTTCTTTCTGTCCCTCTCTCATCCTCACTCTCTAAAATCAAACATTTTTTTAAAAAAAAGAAAGAAGCTATCGAAGTAGAAAATATTAGGAAAACAGTTTAAAATATACCTGCTGATCTGCTCATGATCCACTGTTGTTACAACACTGACTTGCGTAATAGGCATATTAGCTTCCACCAGTAAATTAGTTTAATTCTATACTGCAGGCATTGGTCAATACTCCAGATGTTAGTGATATAATCTGGACAGACTATACATTCCACAATTCAGAGTGACTTTATAAGCAGTAATATAAAATACAACTTTACAAATTTTTGTCATCTTTCACCTGTTTGGGGGCTTTTATAAGCAATACAATAATCAGAGTAATTTGGAGCTTCTAATTTGATAGTTACTGTAGTTTTTGCTCTCAATTTATGACTGTAATCAATTCCTCTCTTCCCCCCATGTTCTTCCATGGTGGTCACCATGGAAGTCATAAGAGGAGCCACACGAGGCTCTTTCTGAGTTAGATGCAGATTGTCAGTTCAGTTTACCAGTGCAATTCAACACAATGAGCAAATTTCCTCCTAATTTCTGATGCTTATCTTTCCCACATTAATCTCACTCCTTTGATATTTCAGTCTTCCATTATACTGAGTTACTTTCCTCTTAAGTTTAGAGGATAAACTCGTCATTAACGAGGCCTTATTTCATGTAAGGACCAGGTCATTACTAAAAATCAAGTGAGAGATGGAAGACATTTTTTATTTTCTTTCTCAGCATTAAAACTATTTAAGGACAGTATAGGTTAGAGAGATAGAGAAATGGCAACAGAATGACCTGGGATAATTTTTTCAGAACACAGTATCCATACATGCCCTCACCCTTCATCCTGCCCCTACCTGCATTGTATTTTCAGTCATACCCTCTCTCGCGTACTTCAGTGGTAATTCCTCTCACCCCAGTTCCTCTCAGCCTCTTTCCCAAGTCAGATCAAATAAATACACAGTCTAAAAGAAAACAGTACTTGCTTTATAAAAGTAGCATCAAACCAAGAACTTTTACTCGGCCAATTCCTTCTTGTATAGAAGTTTTGTAGGTGCCACTATAACATCCCTTCCCCATTGAGAAACATAAAATATAGACTTTTACTTTTATACTTTATATCATGAAGAAACAATTCTTCTGGTAAAAGGTTTCAATGTGTGGTCCTTTTTCCATTCCTTCTGTAGGTATGATCCTGATATTCTGCTGGGGTATGAGATTCAGATGCATTCCTGGGGTTACCTCTTACAGAGGGCTGCTGCCTTAAGTGTCGACTTGTGTCAGATGATCTCTCGGGTGCCAGGTATGTAGTGTTGTGAACGTTTTATGGATCAACCACAGAGCAAATTAGAAAGTAAATAAAGACAAGATGTTTAAAAATACTATTGTTCTAGCCTAATGTTTAATATTGAATTTTGTAAGTTCTAGATATATCATAACTCCATTATTTAAAAAAATAAAAATCAAGAAAGTAAAAGAAAAAATACCCTAATCTCACTGCTATATATATATATATATATATATATATATATATATATACCCCATATTTGCCAGCGTATAAGACAATTTTTTGGCCCTGAAAAATACCATATTTGCCGGCATATAAGATGACTGGGCGTATAAGACGACCCCCTAACATTGCCACTCAGAATACAGAGTTTGTTATATACTCGCCGTATAAGACTACCCCCCACTTGGAGGCATATTTTTCAGGGCCAAAAAATCGCCTTATACGCCGGCAAATACGGTATATACACACACACACACACCATTTATGGTTTTTTTTTCCTTTTTGTCTTTTTTCATATACTTAGATAGGTTTTTATTTTTTTTAATATATTTTAATCGGTTTCAAAGAGGAAGGAAGAGTGAAAGAGAGATAGAAACATCAATAATGAGAGAGGATCATCAATCAGCTGCCTTTTGGGGATTGAGCACCCAACCCAGGCATGTGCCCTTGACCAGAAATCAAACCTGGGACCTTTCAATCCGCTGGCCGACGCTCTACCCACTGAGCCATGCCAGCTAGGGCAGGTTTTAATTTTTTGTATACATTATAACTTGCATCACACATATATCCCATTTTTATTATTCTTCCTTCATCTAGCATCTTTTTATATTATGAGATAGTCTTCATAATCATTGTAAAAAACATAACTTTTTTTAATTAATCCTCACCTGAAGATATGCTTTTATTGATTTTATTTGAGAGAGAGAGAGAGAGAGAGAGAGAGAGAGAGAGAAACATTGATTGGTTGCCTACTGTACACACCTCAATCGGATTGAACCTGCAACCTAGGTATGTGCCCTGACTGGGAATTTAACCTGAAACCTTTTAGTATACATTACAATGCTCCAACCAACTGAGCCACCAGGCCAGGGCAGAACATAACATTTTTTTATTTAATGTACAATAAATTTATTTTATTTATCTGGTTCTATATTTTAGTCTGTTCTTCCAGAGTTTGATTCTCATTTAAGAGAAGAGTAATAATGAGAGACATATCAAAATTACCATTTATAAAAGCACTTTTTAAAATTTTTCATATAACTACAAAATTTTTAAGAACTTCATTTTAAAGGCTTCCACAAGTTGGACTAGGACAACATAGAATATAGTTTAGGAGACAAAGTCCAAATACAAAATTGATAAAGACTAATCAAGAGATTAGTTTCTGGGAGAGGTTATGATTTCAGTAAAATGTGCTAAGTGTTGGTAAATTTAAAGGCAAAAGTTGAAGCTAAAAGATTCAAGGACAGTAAATATTTTTTGAGCTTTGCCAACGCTTGGAATATAAAAGCAGAGATACTGTTATGTTTAGTTTTTTGTTGGCATTTTTTTTATGTATTGAGTAATAGGAATAGTGGTATATCTCAATTTTTTTTCAACATTTTATGTGGGATATGTTTCAGGAGAAAAAGCTGAGTGCTCAGATGCCCTTATTAATTAGGTTAATTAGCTATAACAGGTAAGACATGACTACATCACAGAAGAGTGAAAGGAAGCTTGTGTTTTTTTAAAAAATCACTGCTGAAATCATATTTGTGGAGCAGCATGGTACAATAGAAAGGGCCTGGTGAGGGAGGCAGCATAGTAAAGAGCACATATTCTAGAGCAGTGTTTCCCAAACTTCTCTCATGATGAGAATCACCTTGTGGTTCTCTAAGCTTAGAGCACTAGTTAAGTATACAATTTTACCTATATGTTCCCAAAAATTCTAGTTTAGCACTTCTTAGTTAGGATTCAGGAATCTGTATTTTAACAACTCCACCAGGTGATTCTCATCATGAGAGAAGTTTGGGAAACACTGTTCGAGAAAGACTGCATGGCTCCAATATTCTGGCTATACTGCTAACTGTCAAGCAAGTTACTTAACCTGTCCATACCTCAATTTGTTCATCTCTAAAATGGGGGTGATAATAGAACTTATCTCAGGGCAGTTGTGACATACTTGAAACGTGAGAATATAGTAAACATTATAGAAGTGTTTGTTAAATGAAAAAATATTTTCAAACATTATCTCTTTAAAATAAAGAAGAGTGGGGTGAGGTGGGATGTGTAGTCTTTGGAATCAGGTAACCCTGGTGTATAATACTGGCTCTGTTACTACATGACCTGGAACAAGATAAAAATTTCCAAGTATAATTTATTACAGTGCAAAATAAAAAGTATACTAACACAATAAAGTGGTTGTATTAAAATAAAATAATGTGGCCCTAGCTTCTTTGGCTCAGTGGATAGAGCGTGGGCCTGCGGAGTGAAGGGTGCCGGGTTTGATTCTGGTCAAAGGCACATGCCTGGGTTGCAGGCTCAGTCCCTAGTAGGGGGCATGCAGGAGGCAACCAGTCAATGATTCTCTCTCATCGTTGATGTTTCTCCTCCTTTCCTCTCTGAAATCAATAAAAATATTTTTAAATAAAAGATAAATACATAAAATAATGTGAGTGAGGTTCTTAGAACATAATAGCTGTTCAGTACATGGTAAATATATTTATTATTCCAGAGCCTCTAATCAACATTTGTGTATACCCAGTGTTATATAAGGAAAACACGTGTTAATTTCCAGTCAAGTAAAATCTTCACTTAAAAAACTAGACTCAGAAATCTTTTTGCTATAATAGGAATGAAGACTTCCCACAGTTTAGGGAATTTCATCCTCAATATGAACATCATTAATTGATGTAAAAAATTTTCAGAGAATTGGTTAGGTTAAAAACTACCATTTTTTCTAATGACTGGTTTAATAGTAGACATTTTTCATTTTAGCACCAAACAAAAGCAGTAGCCTTAGTTATTCATAAAAATAGCACCAGAAATTACCAAATTTAAAGAGAAAGGGGCTTATTGTTTTTTAAATGTGTATATATATATATATATATATATATATATATATATATATATAATGTTATATATTATTATATACACACACTTATTAAAACATATAGTTTTTAAATACATTCATTTCACCAAATTATTTCATAACTTAAAGAGGAAAGAAAAATAATTGTTAGTCAAAATAATGATCTTTTAAGTCTAAACAAAATAGACTAAATTACATTTCATCTTTATTCTTTATCTCTAATTTTTATTCTCACTTTCTTTGTCATAATTTGCTTAGAAATTTGTTTTCTGTGAGTCCTGATGCAGCCTATTTTCATTTCTATAGATGACAAACTTGAGAACAGATTTGCAGCTGAAAGAGATGACTATGGGTCAGATACAATGAGTGAGATAAATATTGTTGGCCGAATTACACTGAATCTTTGGAGAATCATGAGAAATGAGGTAAGGTGCTTTAGCTAAAATTTTGTTTGTGGATAAGAGATTAGCTCAATATAGCTATATTAATCATTATACCATATTAGTATAGCTTACTGTGTAACCTATGTATCTGTGAACTTTTTGTATTATACTTAAATAGAGTTCCAAAAGTAACCACTTTCTAAAATACAGAGCTACAGAAGAATTTAACTTTAATGTTATTGATGAATTTTAATATTTTTATTTGTAACTAGAAAATCTATAGCTATTATAAAATATGCTATATGTGTTGAATGTGGTATACTTTTATCATTTCTTACATTTAAATCATTTTTTGCACTTAAGGTTGCAGTTGGCCATTTTCATTTACTCCAGTAAGAAAAATTTAGTCTAGATATAGGAAGGAACTTTTTGAACTGAGGACATATACGAAATATATAAGTTCTTTGAGGATAGACTATGTTCACAATGAGTGTGTGTGTGTGTGTGTGTGTGTGTGTGTGTGTGTGTGAGAGAGAGAGAGAGAGAGAGAGAGAGAGAGAGAGAGAAAATCATATATATTATATAGTTTTAATAGGGCATCTATCATTGGCCCTACAGGCACCAAAAAAGAGCCAAATAATGCTCAAATATTTGCAGCAAATAAATGGTACATGCATTTGGAATAAAGATAACTGTCAAGTCTAGATGGGGAGTGAGGAGAGACTGTGAAGGGATAGTCTATAGTGGTTAACTTTCATGAGTATTGACTGAGAAAGTACGCAAGGGAGCCTTCCAGTGTCCTAAAAAAGTTTTGTATCTTCATGTGGATGGGGTGACATATTTTTATACATATATAAAAATTCTTGAGTTCTTCACTTTAAATTTGTGTACATTTCTTTATGTACATTTTTTTGACATTGAAGACAGAAAAATGATGAACAATTAAAGGAGTGAGGTGATGGAGAATACAGGCCACGTGTGCTTACTTGTGGTCTCCTTTCATTATTTTCTGTATCCCTTGCACTAGATCTGACTGTCTCCTCCAGTTCTGTAAATCTTTAAGTTTGTTTCTAAAGTGACTAAACATCATGTTTTGCACATGGACTCTACAAATGAATGGAAAAGTGTATGCCTCTCAGCCCACTCCTTTACCAATAAAATAAATGGACAAGCACTGAACACTTTATTTTTATCAATTCTGACTTTGATCTACATAGTAATTTTACCCAGTGTTTAACTCACTCAGATTTCTGACACTAAGATAAGTGACAAACTCCTAGTTCATATTTTTAGATTCATATTTTAACTTCTATAGTAAACCACTCACTAAAGATTGGAACATTCTGAAAATGGATTGTCTTAATTTTATTGAGTTCTTGTTTCCTTTAATATTATCATAACTGAGATTATAGCTGCATTGTTATGCTTCTTTGACATCAAGAAGACTCAAAGTAGAGTGAGTGTAATACAGAGTTATAATATGTTTAGTCTTAATCAAATTTATGAAATTGTTCTCTTTGAAACAGTATCAACAGAGTCCATGGATTTGTCACCTGCCTTAGACATTGGGGGTGAATTTCTAAGATTTTATTTAAGTTTCGTTTGAGGTAATAAAAATCCCCTAATTTGCCGAAACCTGTTTGGCTCAGTGGATAGAACGTCGGTCTGCGGACTGAAAGATCCCGGGTTCAATTCCAGTCAAGGGCATGTACATTGGTTGCAAACACATCCCCGGTAGGGGGTGTGCAGGAGGCAGCTAGTCGATGTTTCTCTCTCATCGACGTTTCTAGCTCTCTATCCCTCTCCCTTCCTCTCTGTGGAAAATCAATTTTATATATATATATATATATATATATATATATATATATATATATAATTTTTTTAATCCCCTAATTAATCTCATAGGTCAGTTTATGGCAAACTTTCAGTTTTTCCTAATGAAAAAACTGCAGGACAAATGAGGTGATCTTTTCCATCTAAGTTTTTTTGTTGTTGTTTTGTTTTTGTTTTAATGAAGATGTATATTCTAGCAGATTAGGTTTAGTCTAAATATACTCTGAATTAATTAGGTAATCATGCAACTACCTGAAATCAGATGTTTGGCTCCATTTTCTATAAAACTAAATTGAAACTTTAAAAACAAATGAAATTATTAGCAAGTAAAAGAGTCATTCAGATACAGAGATTTAATAATAACATGAGTTACGGTATTTATTTTTGAGAGAAGTACTTTGGACAGTACTGATTTACAAGTGGGGGTGGAGAGGATGGTAATGGTGATTTACTTCTAAGACCTGCTTTATTCTGGTGACTCTAGAATAGTCTCATTCCAGAATTTAAAAGTGTGTGTGTCCGTGTGTGTCCGTGTGTGTCCGTGCACTCTGAAGTATGCTACATTCCAATGCTGCTGTTCTGGAGATTGATAAAATTGAAAATAAAGTAAAACCATTTTGGGTCAGTACACTAAAATGAGCTTAACCTTCAATCCCTGTTTTATATTTGCTGGATTGTGGACATAGAAAAAAAAATATTTCAAAATTGTAATATATAAATGTGTGAAGCGCTGTTTGAACTATTATTCCTCAGAATCCCAAGCTGACTTAATAATGGAGAATGCTGATTTCTTAATTTCCATTTTGCATTGAAATGCCTTCCATTGTCTAAATTACTTGGGTCTTATGGGTATTTCTGAGAAACCATCTATTTGTTTTATGAATTTGGATTTTTTTCACTACTTTCCTATTAACACAGCTTTTACCTACATATTTTGAAGATGGGGATACATTTCTGCTATATCCTTTTAATCCTTTGCTTTTGGAAAGAAACTGATTCCATAATGTCTTGATATTGACATAATTCTTGGGTGCAGGATGAATGCCTGCCTTTAACTAAACAACTCATGCTCGAATCTGTGGGATTCGAGGACCAAACAGTAAGTATGTGGTCAAGGACCAAATAGTAAGTATAGAAGGAACAAAAAATTAACTTGCTTAGCAATGCTTCTGACTGGCATTATTTGTATTGACATAGAATATAAAAAGAAGTGATAAGAACTGGAATCAATTCAACAGGTGTTATATAACCAAGTTGAATCTCATCAAGTCAGATTTTTTCCAATTAAATATTAATTTATTATGGACATTTCTGTCAACTAGACTACATATATATATATATATATATATATATATATATATATATTTTTATTTTTTTTTTTTACATATACACATAGTTTTAAATTGTGATTGCCACTATGAAAGGTTAGAAGTAATATTTAGAATATTTTAGAACCAAATTTGAATATAAATACAAGCATTATTATAATGGAGTCTTCTGTTTTTATTGTTGTTTTTTAGGTGGCTCTAACTAACTACACTTTTGAAAACGTGAGCTTTCACGTTCTTCATCAGCGTTTTCCCCTCTTTACCTTTCGAGTCTTATCAGATTGGTTTGATAACAAGACAGATCTATACAGGTAATATTTTATAACTCTCAAGAGGATACTGTCTTTTTAGTGTATTGTGTGATGAGTTTGAAAAATGTATGAAGCCTATAACCACTACCACAATCAAGATTTTTAAAAAAAAAACATTTCTAACACCCAGAAAATTTTCTTAAGACAGCTTTGCAGTAAACCTACCTATTTTTTAACTACCCAGTTAAGTATTAATTGAATTTCTATGGGTATAGATTAATTTTGCCAGTTCTAGAACTTTTGTATAGTTATTTACAACTTATCCCTTTGTTTCTAGTTTCTTTCAAGAAATTCAGCATAATATTTTTTGAGATTGAACCATGCTGTTACATACTGCAATAGTTTCTATTTTTGTTAGTAAATAATACTCAATTACCACAATTTACTTGAGTATCCAGTGTATACAGTTACCCGTTGATTGATAGTTATGATTTTTCTAGATTGAGGCTATTGTGAAGTAAAACTGAACGAAAAATTTTGTGTAAGCATACATTTTCATTTCTCTAGGAATAGAATTGCTGGGTACATGGTTATTTGTTTCACTTTTTTTTAATGTATTTTTATTCAGAGAAGAAGGTAGAGGGAGCGATAGAAACTTCATTAATGAGAGAAAATAATTGATCAGTGCCTCCTGCATGCCCTACATTGGGGATCAAGCCCACAACCTGGGCATATGACTGAACAGGAATTGAACCACAACCTCCTGGTTCATAGATCGATACTTGACCACTGAGCTACACTGGCTAGGCTTGTTTCACATTTTAAGACACTGCTAAATTACTTTATTTGGCAAGTCTTCTAGTGCAAGTCTAATGGCAACAACTTGTCTCAGTCTTTATTGTTCCGAAAATAACTTTTTCTCACCTTAATTTTTTAATATTTTTACTGACTAATTCTGGGGTTGAGATTTCTTTTTCCTCACCACTTTAAGGATTTCATTTCCTTTTCTGCCTTCACTGTTTCTGGTAAAAAATCAAAGTCATTCTCTTTTTTCCAATACATGCAATGCATTTTTTAAAAATAAGTTTTATTGATTACAGAGAAGAAAGGAGAGGGAGAAAGAGATACAAATATCAGTGATGAGATAGAATCATCATTCAGCTGCTTCCTACATGCCCCCTACGGGGGAATAAGCCAGCAACCCGGTCATGTGCCCTCAACTGAATGGAACTGTGACCTCCTAGTTCATAGGTCAATGCTCAATCACTGAGCCCTGCCTGTGGTCTTAATTTTTTATATTTAGCAGCTGTCATACTATATTGTTCTAAAAGCCACATAATTAAAAGTTGTAGTATATTTGAACCTTAATATTCTTTGAATTTTCTTTATAGCATATATTTGGGTCATTTTTACATTTTAATAACATAATATTAAATGAAAACTTCCTTTGATGGCTCTAGTGAGGGTTGTTGTGTGCTTGTTTTCTTACCAAAAAGATAAACAGGTCGTTTTTTTAAAAAGTTTAAATCAAAGAAAATATTTTTGTTTTCACAGGAAATACTAATTTGATATACATTTACCCCACTATGGTTTCATAAAAATTATTTTCCTGATTTTTCTAAGTCCTTTACAAATTACTCTGTTTCTTCCCAGGAGAAGACAATTCATGCTTTTTTTTTTTAGACTGGTATTTACAAATGATAACCCAAAGCTTCCATGTTCTTAAAAATCAAATGTTAGATGCCCAGGCCAGTGGCTCAGTTCGGACATCATCCCATACACCAAAAGTTTCCCTGACAATCCCTGGTTGAGGCATACGGGATGCAACAATCAGTGTTTCTCTGTCACATCTATGTTTCTCTCTCACTTCCTCTCTCTAAAATCAATAAAAAATTATTGAGTAAGGATATTAAAACACCTATAGAGCCAAAACCAGTTTGGCTCACTGGTAGAGCATCGGTCTGTGGACTGGAGGGTCCCAGGTTCGATTCCGGTCAAGGGCATGTACATTGGTTGCGGGCACATTCCCAGCAGGGGGTGTGCAAGAGACAGCTGGTCGATGTTTCTCTCTCATCAACATTTCTAGCTCTATCTCTCTCTCCCTTTCTCTCTGTAAAAATATCAATAAAATATATATTTTTTTAAAAAAACACCTATAGATATGATAAATTATAACTGTATAATTATTGCATCATGAGCAGTGGCATCTAGGAGAATATGTTAATTTTTTTAAAACAAAAATTAAGACCAAGAAAAATATTGAAAATAATTATCTTTAGTCTTACCATCTTATCACAAGCGCTATTTCAAACTTTGCATATTTTCACTAAGTTTTATGCATTGGAAATACCTGAAATTTTCTGATGTTTAATTCTTTAGCATACTTTAACATACATCCCTACCCCTTAAATAACGTCACTATTAATATGTATGTTCTGGCAAAATGAAAACAGTACTAATTTCAGGTGTCCCAATTTTTCCCTAATGTTCATAGCATGGATTCTCTTTTAATAGATGGAAAATGGTTGATCATTACATCAGCCGTGTGCGTGGAAATCTCCAAATGTTAGAACAGCTGGACCTGATTGGAAAAACCAGTGAAATGGCTAGACTTTTTGGCATTCAGTTTTTACATGTACTGACAAGGGGTTCACAGGTAGGATATCCGTTTGGTTGGTTGGTTGGTTGGTTGGTTGGTTGGTTGGTTGGTTGGGGATTTTTGCACTTGAAAGTTCTGTCTGAGTAATATACTTATTTTTGAGATATTTGAGGTAATTTTTTTTTAATGTTAAAGAGAAATGAAAGCTTAGAATCCATTTAATTCATCTTTCTAATTTCATGAAGATATGAGAGATTTTTGTCACATGCCTTGATAAAAATGATTTCGTGCACTCATTTAACAAATATTTATTTGAATACCTTTAATGTGTTAAATAAACATTGTAGGCATCAGGGATACCACATCAAATCCCTCAGGTTCCTTAACCTCATAAAATCTTTTAATTATTTTAATTTCTCTATAACGTTCTCCCAATCTCTGATATCAGAAATTAGAGCACTAGCTATTTTGGCATCACTATTTGTTTATTTCATTTTTATTATGTGTAAGCTATTTATTGTATTTATTTATACCCCTACAGGTTTAAAAAACTATTTGAGCTGGTTTATAATTTTTAAAAAGATGAATACCTCAAAACCACATGAGAAGTTTTCAGTGAGCCCATGCTAATTCTTGTGAGGTTTTTTCTCCTTTAAAAAAAAATCTTTACTGCTTAAAGTATTATCATAAGTTTTCTTTTTTCCCCATTGACCTCTCTCCAACTACCTCCTCCCCAGCACATCACACACACACACACACACACACACACACACACACACACACACACGGCTGGTCTGTATCCATTGGTTAGGCTCATATACATACATACAAGTCATTTGTTTGGTTGATTTCTTACCCCTTCACTCCCCCCCCCCCCGCCCCCCATTTCACCTTCCCTCATGGATTGGACAGTTTGTTTGATGCTTCTATGACTCTGGTTCTGTTTTTTCTCATCAGTTTATGTTGTTCATTATATTCCACAAATAAGTGAGATCATGTGATAATTATCTTTCTCTGACTGGCTTATTTCATTTAGCATGATACTCTCCAATTCCATCCAGGTTGCTGCTAATGATGAGAATTCCTTTTTTATGGCAGCATAGTATTCCATTGTGTCGATGTACCATAGTTTTCTGCTCCAATCATCTGCTGACGGGCACCTAGCCTGTTTCCAGATCCTAGTTATTATAAATTGTGCTGCTATGAACATAGGGGCTCCCCTGGGTCCCCACCCCACCCCCCCAGGTAACACAGCTCCCCCCAGGTCCCATAGCTCCCACAGGGCCCACGGCTCTCCTGGGGAACACGGCTCCCCTGGGTCCCACCGTTCCCAAGGGGCACACAGCTCTCCCGGGGCACACGGCTACCCTGGGTCCCACTGCTCCCCCAGATCACACGGGTCCCCCAGGTCCCACAGCTCCCCCGGGGTACACGGCTCTCCTGGGGCACATGACTCCCCCGGGTCCCACCGCTCCCAAGGGGCACACAGCTCTCCCGGGGCACACAGCTCTCCCTGGTCCTACCCCTCCCCCGGGGCACACGGCTCCCCCGGGTCCCACCGCTCCCCCTGGTCACACAGCTTCCCTTGGTTTTTAGATTCACTTGTTGATAGTTACGTATTTGTTGTTCATAATTTTTATCTTTATCTTCTTCCTCTTCTTAAAAGAACCCCTTTTAGCAATTCATATAATTCTGGCTTGGCGGTGATGAACTCCTTTGGCTTAAATTTATTTATGAAGCTCTTTATCTGGCCCTCGATTCTGAGTGATAGCTTTGCTGGATAGAGTATTTTTGGCTGTAGGTTCTTGCTATTCATCACCTTGAATATTTCTTGCCATTCCCATCTGGCCTGCGTGGTTTCTGTTGAGAAATCAGCTGACAGTCATATGGGTGCTCCTTTATA
This sequence comes from Vespertilio murinus, assembly GCA_963924515.1. Classification (NCBI taxonomy): domain Eukaryota; kingdom Metazoa; phylum Chordata; class Mammalia; order Chiroptera; family Vespertilionidae; genus Vespertilio; species Vespertilio murinus. The sequence continues at coordinate 168,124,218 of OZ004705.1, read as the reverse complement.
GGTAACTACCTGCTTTTGTCTTGCTGCTTTTAATATTCTCTCTTTGTCTTTTGCTCTTGGAATTTTAATTATGATGTGTCTTGGTGTGGTCCTCTTTGGATTCCTTTTGATTGGGGTTCTGTGTGCTTCCTGGACTTGTAAGTCTATTTCTTTCACCAAGTGGGGGAAGTTTTCTGTCACTATTTCTTTCAATATGTTTTCGTTATCTTGCTCTCTGTCATCTTCTGGGATGCCCATAATTCTGATGTTGGTTCACTTGAAGTTGTCCCAAAGGTTTCTTACACTATCTTCAATTTTCTGGATTCTCTTGTCTTCTTGCTTCTGCGGAGGAGTGTCCTCTGGCTCTTTGTGTTTCAAATCTTTAACTTGATTCTTGCAATCTTCCATTCTGTTTTTAGGACTCTGTATAATATTTTTTATTTCAGAGAATGTATTCTTTATTTCTAGTTGATCCTTTTTTCTTGTTGATCCTTTATTATTTCTTATTGATCCTTTATTATTTCTAGTTGATCCCTTTTCATATCTTCATAGGTCTCATTTATTTTATCAGCCTTTTCTAGGAGATTCTTGAACAACCTTATAAGCGTGGTTTTGAACTCTATATCCAGTTGCTTTTTGTCCTCCATTTCTTTCTTTTGTGATCTGTTTCCTCGTCTCGGCCTTTTCAGTGCTTCCCTGAATTGGTAGGTTGGGAGGATCAGCTGTGTCTATACCAGGAGACAGCCTTATTCCACTAGACTTGGAAACCTGCAAAAGCCTCTGTGTTCAGCTTGGATGGGGTGGAGTTTCAGGGTAGAGCCTACAGCCTTGGCTTCCAGTTAGCCCCACCCTCTGAGAGAAAGGCGCCCTAGAGTTTCGCCCGCTACTAGACAGCCTAGTCTCCCCCAACGAGCCCGCAACTGGGGTTCCGTGCAGTTGGAAGTGGGATTAAGAGCAGTCCAGATTTTATGTCTCCTTCCCACTAGGGCAATCCAGAGGCCTAATCAACCGTCTGTCCTCTGTGCAAAATGTGCATGACTCAGGGGCTCCGCCTTCCAGCCCAGATTCCCTCTGTATGAGGCTGGGGCCCATGGGTCTCGCCCAGAACTGGGGCTCAGCACAGTCCTGAACTTTTGTCTTCTTCTGCTAGGGCAATTCAGCAGCTCAGTGAACAGTCCGTCCTCTGCGCACAATGTGCACAACTCCAGGGTTCTGCCTTTCGCCGCTCCCCTGAGCTTCCGCCTTACAGCCCAGATTCCCTCTGTATGAGCCTGGGACCCCAGGGTCTCGCCCAGAACTGGGGTTCAGTGCAGTCAGAGTTGGGGTTCAGCACAGTCCGGAGCTTTTATCTCCTTCCCACTAGGGAAAGCCAGCCAGGCACTCAGCCACCCCCTCGTCTCCCCACCCGCGCACCGTGTCTCTCTGTACCTTGGGCTTTTTTACAGCTCCTCTGATTTTCCTTCTGGTTTTCTCTTTCCTTCTAGTCGTAGAATTTCCAGTCAGTCAACTTTCCTGTAGTTCTGGATAATGTCCACTTTATATTTTAGTTGTATTTTTTGAAATTGAGTGAGGCTGCAGTTAGGCGTTTACCTATGCCACCATCTTGGTTTTTCTCCTCGATGTTTCTTTATCATCGATGTTTCTGGCTCTCTATCCCTCTCCCTTCCTATCTGTAAAAATAAATAAATAAATAAAAATAAAATAAGAGGTCGGCCAACTCTTTAAATAAGTTATTAAACTATACAGCTGTCTCTCCTACATCCATTTATTATGATAGAGCTGTATTTAAATGAAAAAGAAATATATATTTCTTTTCAATATTGCTTTATGATGTAAGCCTTTTGACATATTTTATAGAGACACAGAAGCATCAAACAGACTGTCAAACATTAGAGGGAAAGCAGGAGGAGGGTGGATGTGGGGAAAAGGGATCAACCAAAGGACTTACATGTATGCATATAAGCATAACCAATGGACACAGATAATAGGGGAGTGAAAGCCTGGGCTGGGGGGCGGAGTGTGGGCTGGGAGAGGTTAATGGGGGAAAAAGGAGACATATGTCATACTTTAAACAATAAAGAATTTTTTTAAAAGTTAAGGGAATACAAAAAGAATTTAAATGTCCCCTTCAAGCACCTAATAGCTGACCGAATGATCAGTACTGAGTAACTTTATTTTCCTGATGACTATTCCAAAGAACAGCATATTTAAACTGTTTCTTCTTCTTCTCTTCCTACCTCCACCTCTCTGCCCACAGTACCGTGTGGAGTCAATGATGTTGCGTATCGCTAAACCAATGAACTATATTCCTGTGACGCCGAATGTACAGCAGAGGTCCCAAATGAGAGCCCCACAATGTGTCCCCCTAATTATGGAGCCTGAATCTCGCTTCTATAGCAACTCTGTCCTTGTTCTGGATTTCCAGTCACTATATCCTTCTATTGTGATTGCATACAACTACTGTTTTTCCACCTGCCTTGGCCATGTGGAGAACTTGGGAAAGTAAGTTTTTCATTTACAACTAGGTTGTGCTTTGTACTTATTACTAAAATTAGATTTTGAGTGTCTTTTTGCACTCAAGACTGTCCTTATGAACAAAATTAATGAATGGCCTGTAGCACAGCTAATTTGTTATTTTCTTACTAATTGACATAGATCATCATATGACTAAGTCAGCATCACAGATGGATGACACATATGAACATGTTGTGAATAGCATCAGCCTTACAACTATTTATCTGCTGCACTCTCCATGTATATCTGTGGCCTCTCTTTAATTGAGAGTTATATTTAATTTGTTGATATAAATCACCTTTCAGTGGAACTGTTTGAGGATTATGATCTTACAATTCCAGCTATCAACTCCTCTTGACTTTTCTTAGAAATAGTTTGAATTTTTTAAAGTTGTACTATTAAATGTTTTAGCTATTCATGTCAAAGATTATAAGCTGAATGAACTATATTTTTAACTCAAAGGAGTAGATATTTTTCTCAGAATATAAGAAATACCGTATTTGCCAGCATATAAGACGATTTTTTGGCCCTGAAAAATATGCCTCCAAGTGGGGGGTAGTCTTATACGGCGAGTATATAACAAACTCTGTATTTTGAGTGGAAATGTTAGGGGGTCTTCTTATACGCCCAGTCGTCTTATACACCGGCAAATACGTATTTTTCAGGGCCAAAAAATCGTCTTATACGCCGGCAAATACAGTACTGTCTTCCTTAAAAATGATTTTTGTGTATTTAAGAACAAGTGTTGTAATTTTATCTAGAATATATTCACTACTCTATAAAAAGCACTTGTGGAAATTGTATTGATAATACTTTTTATTAAGAACAAAAATTTGGAAAGTTATTTACAATCTTTTTATGGTTTAAGTTTTTCTTTAAGAAGTTTAGTGTAGGTTAATCATATGTTGAGTTGAATTTGGTATATCAATATAGACTTTATCCATAAATTTAAGGATAGTGTCATTTAAGAAATATTTCTTTTAACAAACTGAATATTTGAAGAACTGTTTTTTATAATTATGACAAGCATATTACTAAATACAAGAATTCATGTTTAGATGTTTGAAAATGAATTTCTAATGAAATTAGAAAGATTCCTAAAATTGCTTAGAATCTCTTATATGATTGGAGAAAGTATTTGCTTAATATTTTCTTCTGTAACAGGGTTGATGAGTTCAAATTTGGCTGTACCTCTCTGAGAGTGCCTCCGGATTTACTTTACCAAATTAGGCATGACATCACAGTGTCCCCCAATGGAATAGCTTTTGTCAAGGTAATACTCTCTTGTAAATGAAAGGTGTCTACTATGGCTTAACCTTTGGAGAGCTAATGGTTTTTACTTTGTTGGCTTATAATACAGAGGGGGGAAAATAAGTTTGCTTGAATACCTTATCTCACACAGTCAAAAATATAGGAATCTTCCAAGAAATAATTTTTAAATACTCATCTTGTTTTGCATGAATTTAGGTTTAAAATATTTTAATTATTAGATTTTAGTTTTCAGTGAAATATTGAAAGAAACATGTATACCTTCTTCTCTCTGTTAGAATCTGGCAGACTTAAATAGCTACTGGATGATCACAGTGATGTTAACTTGCAAAGATTTAAATTGCTTTGCTGTGTACACTCTGCTAATTATTCTTCTATATTATTTTAAATTAAGACTATCTCAGAAAAAAAATGATACTCTTGTTTATTGATTGCATTTCTAAAAAGATATCCAAACTAATAATAAGGTCTCTTTTTTTTCCTCTCTCCCTTATCTCCCTTCAAAAGAGACCGAGGAAAGCCTCATAAATGAATATATTAAAGACAAATACAAGAGATCTAGGGGAATATTATATTGCCTCTCCTTTCTTTTCAAGATCACAAGCCCTCAAATTCATTCTGGTGTATTTAGCAAAGGTAGCATCTTTATCAGTAAGAGCATGCTGGGTTTAAAGAATATCCTAAAATTAGCCACTTAGATATGAGGAAAATTTTTGCCATAGAGATCATGATATATTCCTTTTGGGGAAAAGTACGTCTTCACATTATCACAAATATTTTGTCCTAACATGAACATTATGGCTTCTTTAAACGGTACACAGAATGAATTAGAGATTAGACTGTTTTCATTGTCACACATCTGGCAGCTTATCTCCCTTTAACATCATTTTTAAAACTTACATCTACATTTTGACCCAATGTGTAAAGTTTAATGAAAATAAGATTTTTTTAATATTCAGGAGTGTGGTAATCCTCTACCTGCAGCTTTAATTGTTCAGTCCAACATGCATTATTACCTTGCATGTATCTGTGAATCATCTTCAGAGTTAATACTGTTTTGTGGTTTTCATTCCTGCTGGAGTTCTCATAAATTCTCCCTAATCTTAATACAAATGATTTTTTTGGCATCAACAAATTTTATCACCTCACTATTCATCCCCTCTTCCAGATTGCTAATAAATATAGGCCGGAGGGGATGGCTTAGTGGTCTAAGCATCAGATTTGAAATACCTAGAGTCCCTGGAACTATGTCAGCAGAGTCAACCCAGCTCATCATTCTTCCAAGGTAGATAAATGGAGTTCCATGCAGATTACTGGGGTCATTAGGATGAGATCTTTAAAAACTGAGGTTTGTTATGAGTGATACAAATCCCGTGTGTCTTCCTGAAAGAGTGGGGGTTTGGATCAAAATTTTCCTCTGAACTTGTTCTCTGGTCTCTCCTTATGCAATAATTGGCATCCTCCTCCCTGGGGGTCTTTGGACTCACAAAATAGTACTTCATTAGAGTTATAGCCATTACAGGAACCTTTTAGGGAAAAAGTCTTCTGTAAAAGAAAGAAAATGTGATGATTTTGTAGTGATTGCCATTGGTTCTCTGGCCACTTTATTGTTAGAATGTTTCAGTTCACCACAGTTGGCCATTGTTATACTTTGTGCTTACTTTGTGCTTCCTTCTTAATTATCTAAATCTAATCTTTGAGGGATTTCAAACATTCTTTTTTCCTGTATGATAGCCTTCAGTAAGAAAGGGTGTGCTACCAATAATGCTGGAAGAAATTTTGAAGACTAGACTCATGGTGAAGCAGTCAATGAAGGCTTATAAGCAAGACAGAGCCCTTTCACGGATGCTCGATGCACGACAGCTGGGACTCAAGCTTATAGCAAATGTCACATTTGGCTATACAGCTGCTAACTTTTCTGGGAGAATGCCATGCATTGAGGTAAGTGGTATATCTATAGTTTTTTCAAAAGAGACTAAAGTAGCATTAAAACCTGTTCATTAAAGCAGTTCGTTTTGTTTTGAAACTTTAAAGGGTTTCATGCCATGACATAGGATTAGTTTTCTCAAACTGGTGCTTATATACATACATTCTCTTCAGGATTTGTGGTTTTTCTCTGTGAGAACTGTTGTGTCTTCAATAATTTTAGAAATTAGCACACACATATTTCTACATAACCTGAATGACCATATTGTAACCAACTATTAGCATGAGAGTTCAATGCCGCATTTATAGCAATGTTTACAACGTCCTTAGTACTAATTCCTTTTAATATTGATAGAGATCTGATGAATAGTTAGGTTGCTCCTCCAAATGTTAGAGTGAACAACAATCATTTCATATTTATTCATGTAGCAGTAGCTATAAAGCAGAACCTTTCTTTTATAATGGTAGTTGTAACTAAAAGATACTTTTCGTAGAATAAGACTAATTTCTTATTTACTAAAGTAGGGTGTTAATTTGACATGAATTCAATATAATGTAACAGACTAATATAATAATTTACTAGTGATTGAGAAAAGAATGATGTAATTTGTTTTGTTAATTATCTTTTGAAGGCCAGAACATTCTGGGCTACCAATTGTTTTCCTCTTTTAATATACAATCTCTTAGCCCTGTACCAAAGTAATATTTTTCAAATTAGAAACCATGGCACAAAGTATCAGATTATGTTTTAATTTAATTACCACTCTTTTCTACCCCCTCACTCTCATGCCACTAAATCCGTCAGGTTGCATAGTCTTCAGGCAGGGTAGCTGCAAGAGTTCTGACTTTTCTGGATGTAACTTAAATGGGTCAGAGCAGGCAGCAGGAGGCGAGCAGTTAGGTCCATATGTACAAGTATCTCAAGAGCACATTTGACTTGACACTAGGTGGCTCACCTGCCCAACTGTTTGCCATCACATATTTTGAAGTATATTTTTAAAGTGGCAACAGATGACAGATTAAAGATTAAAACTTGAATTTCAATTAGATAACATGGTTTTTATAATGTATTAGGTTATAGTTGACCTACTTTTAATGCATGAAAGGGTCTCAACAGAGACCTTTAAATTTCTGCCTCAGTATTTCTATTTATCCCTTTGTTCATACACTTCATATCTCCTTTATTAAGCAATTTTAAACAGCCGTTTAAATGCTATTTAATCCTACACTTAGTTCAGATAATTCAAATTTAACAGTTAAAGGGGAAGGGATTATTATTACTATTGTTGCTTCTTAACATGAGAGGGAAGAGTATGTAATTCTTATTTTAAAATTCTAAAAAAGAATGCTTCATTTGTGATGATGGGTAATTTTCCCCAACTCTTAGCTTTAATGAGTTAAATAAATGAAGCAACAATGCTAAATACTATGTCATCTTTTGCCATGATCATTGTTAAGACTCACCACTTACAGTTAAAAAAAAAACAACCCTTGTTAGACATACACCTGCCTACTTGATTTAAATTGAATACTTGTCATGTAATTTCCATCATATAGTTATACATTTTCCTTGTTTTATAATTGTCTAAAAATTTTGTATAACCAATCACTGAGATTTCAGTTCAGCATTAACTTTAATAATACTGAAAAATTATCATAATCTCCAACAAAATTTTGAAAGATACACATATTCACACTCATGCATATACACAGAATAATTTCCTGCTTGGTTGGTTATAAAGGCATATTAGAAAGTCTTTGAATAAATAAGATTCTATTATTCCAGGAATTAAATGTAGCTGTGTACCTGTGTAAAATGCAATCCATTGTGCTTACTGGTACATTCATAAGCAAGTCTATATATTGAATGGCTCCTTCTTTTAAATTCTTCATCTTACTTTCTTCTTGAATACTTGTAAAAAGAATGGTGACCCTGGTGACTATTTGGTTTCTTTTTATGTTCTTTTCCCTTTATTTAATTTTAGAAATATTTAGTATTTAAAATTAAGTATTACATTTTAAAAGTCTATTGACTTTACTAAGCTATGTTAAAATATTATTTCAATGTGTTTGTACCAACAGGTTGGTGATAGTATTGTTCACAAAGCCAGAGAGACCTTGGAACGAGCTATTAAACTGGTGAATGATACCAAGAAATGGGGAGCGAGGGTCGTATATGGTGATACTGACAGGTAATGAACTTTCTGTTTTGAAGCTGTCTTTTTTAATCTCTTTAGATACTCATTTCAGTGTTTAGAATGGCTTAAGGGTAATCATTCATAAAATAGACTTTTATCTAAGTCATTTCTGGTTCTAATGATCACAGTTAGGACAAGTCCTGATTTAACAAATATAATCCTGAGCAAGAAAATATAAGTGACCTGAGCCAAACACTGAAGATTCCCATGGCATCCTTCCAGGTAGCCAAGTAGAGCGATCTATAAAAAACTGTGTACACAGGAGTCTAGTCTGTTTAAAGAAACAGCTTTTAATGTGAATAATTCCTCATATAGCTGCAGCTCTCTGAATTTAAATATGTATCTTAAAATAAATAATAAAACTGTTCTTGAGGGACAGTTGCCAAAGTTGTGAGTGGTTAACTTTTTACTAGGCTCCAAAGTCTGTTGTTAAGAATGATTCTTCAAAAGGAAATCTATAACCTATTTTTTTTTTAAATAAGGCCATATTGGAATAATGAGTATCAGATGGGCCTAAAGAGACAATATTATAGCTTACTAAGGCCTGTTTGTTCTGCTTTAGTGAATATTAGTATAATTTGGGTTGATATTTATTTTAAAGACCTTAATATTGTATAAATATTTATTTTCTTAAGCTTTTCCTATCTCTAAGTACTATCTCCAGTATTGGCAGAGGAAGATCTTTTCTAAAGAAACCATCCAGCCAGAACCGGTTTGGCTCAGTAGATAGAGCGTCGGCCTGCGGACTGAAAGGTCCCGGGTTCGATTCCCGTCAAGGGCATGTACCTTGGTTGCGGCACATCCCCAGCAGGAGGTGTGCAAGAGGCAGCTGATCGATGATTCTCTCTTATCAATGTTTCTAACTCTCTATCCCTCTCTCTTCCTCTCTGTAATAAGTCAATAAAATATTTTTTTTAAAAGAAAGAAAAAGAAACCATCCAAAGGAGATTAAAGTCCAATATAAAAAACACTTGAAGAAATAGGAGATTGGTTTAGGAGGCTCCAAAACGACAAACAAAAGTTTTAAAGTCATGTCTCAAGATATTGTCCATGTCAACTAATTTCTTTCTACTAAAATAATAAGTATTAACCATTGCTTCTGGTGATCTCAGATTGTGGTATATACTGAAATGTAAAATGCTATTTTAAAGCTAACTAAATTATATTAGTAAAAGATGATCAATACTTTTGTTTATAAGTTACTTTTGAGTATTTTTTGTATTGGGATTTTTTAATTCATATTAGAAATTATTTCCTCTTGACCTGCATGTATTGCTGATGGGACTATACCTCCGGAATATCTTTCTGGAATTTTGACAGTATCTTTCAAAAAATATTTTTAATGTCCACCATTTACCAAGAATTTTTTTTAATTTACATATAGGAATTTATTATGAGGTCACAGAGGTATACCAAATTATCATATATTAAATATTAGGAAAAAATTTTAATGACTTAAATTTTCAGTGATAGTTTGGTTAAATTATACTATATTCATACATTGAAATATAGTACAACTGTTAAAATTATGTAAAAGACTTAGTGACACTGAAAATGTTCACAATATACTATTAAATGAAAGGAGAAAGTTACCCAGTGGTATGATCTGTGATCCAAATGAGAAAAAATTTACAGATATACACAAAAGATTTGGGGTCTTTATATCTGAATGATAAGAATGTGTAGATGGCTATTTTCTTCTTTGTGCCTTTTTGTGTTTTCTAACTGTTCTTCAGTAAACATGTATTACAAAATAATATGTGTGTCTTTTTAAAGTTGGGTGGTTCTAAAAGGAAATTCTAGAAGGAAACCCCACATGACAAGTAAAATTTCCATGTCTTTATACTCACATTTTCTCTTATTTTATGATTGACATAATTGTGTGTCATCCAAATCTATAAATGTCTAGGAATGACCCAGGATCTTCTTGGCAGCTGTGATAACTGAGCTGGTCTATGTGTAACTAAACTAGCAATATCAGATGTCTTAAAGAGCTGTAATAAGATAGACCATGTGTACACAAGGAAAGTTGTGATAAAACAAGAAAGCTTAGATCAGAAGCAATTTAATAAGGAAGGATAAGAGGGGGAAATGTTTTCTTTAGTATTAGACATGTTAGCCAAGAAAGTTACTTTTGGTAAAACTTTTTTCTTACACTGACTTCCCTACTCTATTTTTAATCTTCTAGTATGTTTGTGCTACTGAAAGGAGCTACTAAGGAGCAGTCTTTTAAGATTGGTCAGGAAATTGCTGAAGCTGTAACTGCTACCAATCCCAAACCAGTGAAACTAAAGTTTGAAAAGGTAAGAGAAATGTAATACTAATGATCACATATAAAATTCATATAGCTTCTAGACATTTCTGACTTGTTCAATATATTTTCAGAATCAATAACAGTACACAGGCTATTAAAGTGTTATATTGAAAATATTTCCCTTAGTTTTCTATAATTTTCTCAAATCTTTTAAGTAATGTCTTTATTTAAGTATATAATAAAGAGGTAATGCACAAATTGTCTGTTCTGGCGTTCAACAGGCTGCGTGCACAGCAGGGGGACTTGCGTGAGGCTCGCTTCCCTAGCCTGGTGTTGGGCCGGGCAAGTGAGGCTGCATGCCCCCCAGCGCCAGAGTCCTCTTTTCCTCCTGGGTGCACGCCCCAACAAACACCTCCATGACATTGCACTCTGCCTGGGGGCGCCACCAACCATCCCCCCTGAAGTGTGTGTGGGGGGGGGTGGGAGGGGGGGGACAAGAGGCAGAAGGCCAGTTCTTGGGGCGCATTCGGCAGACACCAGCTGGGGTGAGGGGGTGAGCGTTCATGGTGACCCCCAGGAGGGGTCGTGCATGCAAATCGAGAGGGTATGGATCCAACATGAAGGAAGGGCCCAGGCGCAAGGTCGAGGTAAGGTACCGGCCCTGGACGGGCCACTGGGTAAACAACGCAGGGATCCCACCGCCTCAGACACACAGGGCGGTCCTGCTATACCGGTCAGTCCTCCCAAGCGCACAACCTTGAAGCCGCCTCCCACAGCTCAGACCCAGCCCTGCCACTGTGGAGACCGCAGAGACCCTCACACCACAGGGAAGCCACCGCGGCTTTCTCCTGCCGTCAATCCATTCATCTGCCGGTCTGACCTGGACAGCGGCTCGAATTCTGAGCAGAACGCCCCCAGAGGACAAGCCAGGTCCCGACAGCGCCTGCGTAAGCACACCCACCACCTGTGAATTCGGGGCGGGAGCGGACGGAGAGCCACTCGAGGCGTGGGAGTGGGCACACCAGAGGACGGAAAGGCCTCTGTGTCTGTCCCCTTCCCCTTTGGCACACAGTGGGAGAAAAGCCTTGGGCGTGTGCACAAACAGCGGTCTCCACAATGGACGCCAGCCCTGGCCTGGCCCGGCAGGACCCTCCCCCGACTTGGAGAGGGACGTGCGGCCCACGGTGGGCAAGACACAGCTGCATCGTTGCTGGCCCCTCAAAGCTGTTGTGAGAGGGGCCTGAGTGCCCAAACAGAGGTGGCTGCAGGTCCCAAAGAGGAAAGAAGTCAGTACTAAGACAGGACAAAAAGCATAGAATTTTTAATTAGCCTGTAAAAAGAGTGAAGGAGGTGGGGGGAGGATGGGAAGGAGGAAGGAAAGAACTTTATAAAGGAGTCAGTAGATAGCAGAGTTAAAGAAGGAAAGAGGATGTGAGTGAATTTTATGCACTGGGCCTCTAGTTGATGTATAACAGACCACCCCAAATGTAGTGGTGTAAAACAACCACCATTTTGTTATGCTCAGGAATTCAGAAAGGTTGCAGCAGGGATGGTATATCTCTGCTCCACCATGTCTAAGTCCTCAGCTGAGAAAACTTAAAGGATGGAGGTGACCCAGCTAAGGACTGGAATCACCTGAAGCATGATCACTCTGCTGCTGGCTGCTGGCTGGGACCTCAGCTGGGGCTGTCAGCTGGAACACCTGCACATGGCCCCTCTGTGAGGCTATTTGCTCTTCCTCACAGCATGATGGCTGAGTTCTAGGAATGAACAGAAGCTGTTTTGCTTTTTGTGCCCTAGTTTCAAAGTCACACACATCATAGCCTGTCTAGATTTAATGGGAAGAATGTCAGACTCACATTGTAGAAAGACCATGTGGGATAGGAGATATTAGTTCTTTGAAATACATAGTCTGCCACAAGGACCTTCAACTTTTCACTTTACTTTAGATGTCAATTATGCATTTAGTTCTTTCTATACAAAAGCTAGGAGAGGTGTGGAATGCAAATCAGCCTAAGACACAGTCCTGCCTTCTAAGAGCCAATAATCTAAAAGGAAAAATTAGAAATGTATATAAATGATCTTTTTTTATTGTAAACGTCGGAAAGTCTCATAAAAACAGACTCCCTAAGCACTGTAAGACCACAAAGAAAATAAGTTACGCTGTCCTGACTGGATGGGGACATACTATGTAGGAGCTAATATTATACTGTGTTTTGGAAAATGGTTAGATTTTCAGTAGGCAGCCACAAGCAGCAAAAAAATTTTCTGTTCTCAGAAAAAAATATAGCATGTAGAAGGATGTGGAGTTGGAAAAGCCCAACGTGGGAATACAGAGAAGCAGGAGTGACCTCTGGAAACATAAAGTTAGGACCAGATTATAGCTGAAACCGGTTTGGCTCAGTGGTAGAGCGTCAGTCTGCGGACTACAAGGTTCCGGGTTCAATTCCTGTCAAGGGCATGTGCATTGGTTGGGGGCATATCCCCGGTAGGGGGTGTGCAGGAGGCAGCTGGTCGATGTTTCTCATCGACGTTTCTAGTTCTCTATCTCTCTCCCTTTCTCTCTGTAAAATATCAATAAAATATTTTTTTAAAAAAAGACCAGATTATAGAGCGTATTAGATACCAAGGTACAGTGTTTAAACTTGATTCAGCTAAGTTTATCAAACAAGTGTATGACTTAAGCAGAGATGTTTGGGGAGGATTGACCTTGTAAGAGTACAAGAGGGGCTGGGAAGAGAATCAAGACACTTCTTGCAACCTGCATAGCCTGAACTAGTTAGTGAGATTAACTGGCAAGAATAAAGAAAGGACACTTCAAGAGATATTAAGAAAGAACGGTTAGTAGGAGTTAGAAATGGTTGGTTTAGGAGAGCTGGTGTAAAAAGGACAAAAGAGAAAGAGTCAAATACATGATGATAAGCAAAGTATAATCATCCCAATGTTTATCGTGTTCCTAATCTGAAGCACGAATTCTGCTAGAAGAGATCCAAAGAAGACGTAGACATGCCCTAAATGAAAAGTGAGCATTCTTGGTATCTGCCCTAAATGAAAAGTGAAATTCTAAGTGGGGGAAGGGAGAAATTAGAAATAGTGGTAATGAGTACTGTCCGATAAGTATGTGTACAGTGCTGTGGACACCCAGCCCCTCTGGCAAAGTGAAGAGCATGGTGTGCTTAGAAAAGAACAGCAAACATGAAAATTTGTCTGAAATGGGTCACAGACCTAAACACGAAAGCAAAAACTGCAAAACTTCTCAAAGAAAACATACATTTGTTAAGAATTGTGAGGCTTTTTGTTCATGATGAATATTAGTTTGTAGTGTTGTTTTTTTCCTGGCATTGTCTGTTTTGGGGACCAAAGAGAAGGTTGGACTCATGAGTTGGAAGTGTTACCTCTTCTATTTTCTGAAAGGAAAATATGTAAGATTAATGCAACTATTTCTTTATTAAATGGTTGATAGAATTTATCAGTGAAGACATCTGGCCCTGGAATTTTATTGGGAAGGAGGTTAATTACAAATTAAACATATTTCATATATATTGAATTATTCAACTTTATGTCAGTTTTGATAATTGTGGTTGTCAGGAATTTGTCCATTTATCCTAAGTTAACAAATTTATGGGCATAAATTAAATTTCCTTATTGTGGTTTTGATATCAAGATTTTTAGTGGTATCCTTCCATTTTCTTACAAATTTTTTCTTAATCATTCCATTCATTTTTACTCTTTATGTCCTTATACTTACTTTGGGTTTAGTTTGATTTACTTTTCCTTAATTTAGAAGCTTGAATCATTGATTTCAAACATTTTTTTAATTATAAGTATTTGAAGATATAAATTTTCCTCTCCAGGGCTGGGCAAACTACGGCCCGCAGGCTGAATCCGGTGAATAAAACTATTGAATTAAAAAAAAAAAGACCGTACCCTTTTATGTAATGATGTTTACTTTGAATTTATATTAGTTTACACAAATACTCCATTCATGCTTTTGTTCCAGCCCTCCAGTCCAGTTTAAGAACCCACTGTGGCCCTCGAGTCAAAAAGTTTGCCCACCCCTACTCTAAACACTACTTTAGCTTCAAGTTTTAAAATCTTATGTTTTCATTATTATTTGCTTTAATGATAAAGTTATTTAGAACTGTGTTGTTTGAGTTCCAAATACTTAAGAATATTCCTTTTTATTATTCCTAATTTAATTTCATTATGGTCAAAGAACATACTCTGTATGATTTTAGTGCTTTTAAGGTTGAAATTTGTTATTTGGTCCAGCTTTAGTGAATGCTCTCGTGTAACACTGAATAGCCATGTATATTCTGAATATTCTATAAATGTCACTTAGTTGACAATGTTGTTGAAGCCTTCTATATTCTTAATGATTTTCTGTAAATTTTTAAGAGATATGTTCAAAACTCCAAATATAATCATGGATTTGTTTTGTTTTTTTCTCCCTTTGAGTTCTTTCAGTTTCTATTCCATACATTTTAAAGTTTATTTATTAGAGGCCTACATCTTCTCAATTATGTATCTTCTTGGTGAATTGATAATTTTATCTTTGATAATATTCCTTGTCTTGAAATCTACTTTTTATTAAATAGCCACTCCAACTTTGCTTTTATTAGTGTTAGCATGTGTATATTTTTCCATTTTTTATTTTTAACCTTTTTGTATCCTTGTATTTAAAGTGGATTTCTAGTAAATAGCTTATAGTTAAGCCTCACTCTCTGATCAGATGTAATCTGGTCATTTCTGCCTTTTTATTGGGATGTTTAGGCCATTTCCATTTAATGTGATTGTTGGTAAAGGAAAGGGAAGGATCTACTTGGTAACTTTAAAAAAGGGAGAGTGCACATACCCATTGATCTAGGAATTCCACTTCAACTAATTTTTCTATGGATTAATCCATGCAAGGTTGGTGAAACAGTATTTGTAATTCTAAGACTGGAAACCTTCTAAGTGACCCATAGTAGGTAAGTAGGTAAATTGTGATAACCTCACATAACAGACTACTGTCTCCAAAATAAATTATTAAATGAAATGAGTGACTGGGCACGTGAAATCAGGCGGCCCCGTCCACCCACCTGCCACCCCGACTTGACACCCTAACCTCTCCACCCAGTGCTTAAGCGAGCCTGGCCCTGCCCCCGACCCCTCCGCCTTCTCTGGCTGCTTCAGGGGCCACCAGTCGCCTCAAGCTGGTTCCATCTCCTCCCAGCACCTCCCCACTTGCACCCCAGCTCCACCCTGCTGCACACGCAGCCTCCCGCTGTTCAATCTTTACCCGTGACAGCGTCCCAACCATTAGCATATTAGCTCTTTATGATGACGATGGTGATAAGCAAAGTACAGAATGATGTATGAAGTAAGCTACCGTTATGTAAAGTACATATGTGTGGATAGACTGTCTCTGGGAGGATACACAGGAGATCAATAACAGAAGATGGCTCTGGGGGGGGGGGGGGGAAGCAGAGGTTGGGGAACCAGGACTTTTCATTATAAATTCTCTTGCAACTTTTTTAATATTGAGAGCTATTTACTAGAAATCCACTTTAAATACATGTGTGGGTAATGCTTAAAGCAGTTTTTAATTATTTTAAAAGGTATTACTGATGACTTTTGAGACAGCAGTGTCAGTTGATGTAGATGCAAAATTGATAGTACAGGCAAAGAAGTATATGATGAAGAGGTAAAGACAACTCATTGTGTGTGTTTTCACCTCTAAGTGTTATATTGTGAATTACTTGTGGCCTGAGACATATTTAGACTTTTTCTATAATTGACATTTGTTTAAAGAGAAAAAAAAGATTTAAAAATAGATATTCAGAGGGGGGGAAATTGGTTATTGAGAGATGTTTTGTTTCATTTCATCACAGGTATATTTACCCTGTGTTTTACAAACAAAAAAGAGGTATGTGGGTTATATGTATGAAACACTGGATCAAAAGGACCCAGTATTTGATGCAAAAGGAATAGAAACAGTCAGAAGAGATTCCTGCCCTGCTGTTTCTAAGGTAAGTTTTATTTTCTTGTTTTCATCTTTGAGAAATAAGCAGCTAAAGAATCTGGCGAAAATCCTTAGCACACATCTAGGTGGAAGAACTATAGCCTATATGCCTATCTGTAACTACAAGAGGGACTAAATGATGTTTGAGAATTCCTTTCTAATGAAACAACTTACCTGATCTTAGTCCTTAGTTTCTAACTTCTTCCCACACCTTACTTTCTATCACAATTGCTAAAAAAAACAACACGTGAACTTGATAAGATTTTCCTGCCTATCACCTGGAGATACCGTATTTGCCGGCGTATAAGGCGACTGGGCATATAAGACGACCCCCTAACATTTCCACTAAAAATATAGAGTTTGTTATATACTCGCCGTATAAGACTACCCCCTACTTGGAGGCATATTTTTCAGGGCCAAAAAATCGTCTTATACGCCGGCAAATACGGTAAATATATATCATCATATGACAACACGCAAAAGCTAGGAAGCTATTGAATACAGAGAAGCTAGCAACAGATTTCATAAGCAATATAATGCATCCTAGATTAATTGAAATTTTGTTTACTTGGGTTATCAGATAAAAGTTAGGAAAATTTCTGAAGAATGGTACTTAAATTATTGAAATTTCTCAGCTATGGTAATATTAACCAGAGTATATTATATTTAATGTTTCTTTACTCAGTCCCAGACTCTTCCTATAACCAAAAATAAGTGGCATAAATGGAAACGTACTCGACACACTGAGTTTTATGAGAGCATTAAAAGCATAATAGGTTGACTATCAATCTGTTATTATCAGTATGACATATGTAGTGTTATACAAATTTGATGTGTTATTTAATACTAGTTTCTGGAAGAAATATCATCCAGTGCATTCTTTCTCAGAGGGCAGAATTGTACCGAGGCTAAACTAGCAAATGTCTTATGTAAATAAATATAGGTTCCAGTTCTCAGAACAAGGTGCAGAACTTTTGGCTGGAACTAATTTAAATTCAATCCATTAAATAAATCCACATATGTCAGTCATTTTCTAGTAGAAATAATCCCAGTTCAGAAAATTCTATCACAGTTAGTATATACTTATTGACACCAGAAAAAGATTAATTTTGATTTCACTGCTTGGTGATAGATTTTTCCCTGTCCAACTGAATTCGGACCTTTTTTACAACAGGGTAAATAAAACACAAGCATGAAATCATGATGCCTAGAGCACTTTTACCTGATTAAGAAAACCGAAATGTTTTATGTCACTCCGCACAGAACAAATGTTTCATCTGCATGTCATTCGATATGATTTTCCTCAAATGATATATTCTATTTTTAGAAATAGCTATATAAAGTCTAAAATATTTTCTAATTTCTAATAATTCATCCAATTGTTGTAAATAGCAGGTTGTTTAGGTAGCTCACATAGTAGTCACATCATTGAAAATACAACAGTAATGATGATATGCTAGGGGATATTTATCTTCATGAACATACCCTTTTTTTTTTTTTAAAGATACTTGAGCGTTCTCTAAAGCTGCTATTTGAAACAAGAGATATAAGTTTAATTAAACAGTATGTTCAGCGACAATGTATGAAGCTTATGGAAGGAAAGGCCAGCATTCAAGATTTTATCTTTGCCAAGGAATACAGAGGGAGTTCCTCCTACAAACCTGGAGCTTGTGTGCCAGCCCTTGAGCTTACAAGGTAATGATGTGCACAGCAGCACAACTCTCAGCTCTTAGCAAGTGTAGTCCTGGGGTTCTGAACAGTTTGGAGAAGACGGAAACGCTTCTTTCAACTGGTATTCTCCGTCAGAGAAGACGGAGAGCTCACTAAGTGCGGGAGCCCATTCAACTGGTATTACGAATTACCAAGGGTAAGTCCTAATGTACCTGTCCTGTAACTATAGAGAGCAGTCACTTATGACTTCCTGCAGGAGCAAATATTTTAATGTTAAAATAGCATTTTACTAATGCAAAGCATGCAGTTTGGATCTTAGCCATCTCAGTTTACACGCTTGTTCACCTCGCTGCAGTGAATGGGCTCCCGCACTTAGTGAGCTCTCAAGGGGAAGGAGGAACTTGGATCTCTTCTGGACTCCCTTTGGGTAACTGAAGTCAGTGAATAGTAATCTGGGCAGAGCTTGAATCATTGCTTCTCAATCAGAGTCACTAGGCGGTCCTTAATAGTGATCTACCAAAGCACTGACATCATTCTGCAATCTAACCAGCTAAACTTTCCTACTTCCTTATCTTTCATTTTTAGATTTATGATTTTTAGCTAGTTGATATCTACCAACTCATATTGCTTTCCAGGTGGTAATGATTTACAGAGTAAATTTTAAACTCTTACACATACCCATTTGGTGCCCACTAAGTATATACAGTTCTCAAAAAAGTTGCAAGTCTAATGCAGAGTTATCTCTTGTAGTTTTCTCATGGTTTCAATGCTTTTATTTCTCATTTAACTTTCTGGGAAGGTGCAGCCCATGACAGTGTTTGAGTGCATATTCTATTTGGGTTTAAATAGGAAAATGCTTACCTATGACCGGCGCTCTGAGCCTCGAGTTGGGGAGCGGGTGCCATACGTGATCATCTACGGGACCCCCGGAGTGCCACTCATCCAGCTGGTGAGGCGCCCAGTGGAGCTCCTGCAGGACCCGACTCTGCGACTGAATGCCACTTACTACATCACCAAGCAGATCCTCCCACCCCTGGCAAGAGTCTTCTCACTTATTGGTATTGATGTCTTCAACTGGTATTACGAATTACCAAGGGTAAGTCCTAATGTACCTGTCCTGTAACTATAGAGAGCAGTCACTTACGACTTCCTGCAGGAGCAAATATTTTAATGTTAAAATAGCATTTTACTAATGCAAAGCATGCAGTTTGGATCTTAGCCATCTCAGTTTACTCAGAAGCCTGACGGAGGGTCTGACTATAATAATCTGAGATACATTACACTAGGAAAAGAGTAGCTTTATCTCCTTTTTCTCGAATTAGATCTGCTCAGTCATTTGCTGTCATCTCAGACTATGATGGTATTCAGGCAAACGGGTATAAATCGATGCTCACATTATTTTCACTTTCTCAGTAAGCACTTAAGGCCCAAGGTGAAGACTAACCTAGTAAGCCAAGGCTCACGCTGTGCTTCAGAGTCTGTGCTGGTCAGCATCTATAACGCTGTATCCTGCTCCACGCCAGAAAACTATTACTATGCCATTTCATCACCAGAAAGGTTAAACCGCTGGCATTTCTAATAAGCTGACCTAATTACTTTCATGCACTGATTTATAAGACGCCAGGAGAATACACCAATGGTATAATAATAATAATATGATCATGTATTTCAATGTAAAGAGTGCCAGAAGACTAATTGTTGAAACCAACATTAACTTCAAATGAAGAAGGCTTAGGTGGCATGCAGCCAGTTGTATTTGAAATGCTCCAGGTTTACTTTTGCTTGAATTTTGCACTCTACTGCCAAACAGGTTATTTTTAACCTTTACTTGCCTTGTTTCTATGACCCAAATCGGCAGCCTTAAACAGCATCCACTCAACCTGGATTTCTTCCATTGCCCTTATGATCTCATGTTGCTCAACCAAAAGTACTGAGTGGCAGGAGATGATTATTTTTCCAAAAGGAAAAACACTATGTCTGATGATAATTAAGATGTGATCTCTGTGAAAGGGAAGACTTGGTTCATTTCTATAGCCTGTCTAGAACAGTGCCTGACACACAGTGGCTACTTAACATTTGTTGCATAAATGAGATTATACCTCAGTAGACTAGCAGTTAGCATGAGAACAACAGCTCTGCTATGCAGCTGGCTCAGAGTTATTTCTGAATTGATGATTTTATAGATCCAGAAAGCCACCAGCTCCTCTCGGAGTGACCCTGAAGGGCGGAAAGGCACCATTTCACAGTATTTCACTACCTTGCACTGTCCTGTGTGTGATGACCTGACTCAGCACGGTGTCTGCAGTAAATGTCGGAGCCAACCTCAGCATGTCGCAGTCATCCTCAACCAAGAAATTCGGGAGTTGGAACGCAAACAAGAGCAACTTGTAAAGGTATAGCCTCATTTAATAGACCAGGGGTGGGCAAACTTTTTGACTCGAGGGCCACAATGGGTTCTTAAACTGGGCCAGAGAGCTGGAACAAAAGCAACCTGACCATACTGGCACTCTCATCTTGGGCTGCTGGTGAAGGAGTGGAGGGGAGAGCAAGAGGACTGCTCCGTGGGCCAGATAGAACAGCCGAACGGGCCGGATCCGGCCCACGGACCATAGTTTGCCCAGGCCTGCAATAGATCCAGAAGCAGTCTGATGTTCGGGGATATGTAGTCAGTTCTCAAGTTCTGAGATATCAAACTGGTATGAAAGGTGGAGAAAGGATTATCCTATACTAGAGGCCTGATGCGTGAATTTTGTGCGGAAGGGGGGGCTCAGCCCAGCCTGCACCCTCCAATCTGGGACCCATCGAGGGATCTCCGACTCACAATCCAGGACTGCTGGCTCCCAACTGCTCACCTGCCTGATTGCCCCAACCACTTCTGCCTGCCAGCCTGATCACGCCCTAACCACTCCCCTGCCAGCCTGGTCTATGCCTAACTGCTCCCCTGCTTGCTGGCCCAACTGCCCTCCCCTGCTGGTCATCTTGTGGCAGCCATCTTGTGTGTTGGAGTGATAGTCAATTTGCATATTACCTCTATTATATAGGATAATAAAATGCCAATATACAGATTGACCCTAACAGTGGAACAACCAGTTGCTATGACATGCACTGACCACCAGGGGGCAGGCGCTCAATGCAGGAGCTGCTCCCTGTTGGTCAGTGCGATCCCACAAAGGGAGCTCCGCCCAGCCACAAGCCTAGTGGTAGGAGCCCCTCCTGCTCCTCAGCAGCTCTAAGGATGTCCGTCTGCTCACAGGCCTTATGCAACCCAACCACCAACACAGAGAGGCCAGGCTCTGCCACTGTCCTCAAAGTAAAGAAGCTTCTGAACTAAGACAGACTCAGCCTCTTAGTAGGAAAGCTGTCATGCAGGTGAACAGGGAGAGAAACCACCTCAGAGGAAACTAGGCTTTTAAGAATTCAAACATTCTGGGAAGGTGATTAGGGATTGGTAACCAGCGGTCACCAACTGATGGTCCACAGACCAGTTGGCAACCACTGAATAGACTATTCTAGTTGCTACAGTTTATACTGGTAGAACATTCTTAAGTTTTAGAGAATGTAGCCAGTTATCCAGAATGCACTAAACAGATATTAAGGGCAACAGAATCTAAAATTACTTAGATTCTGTGGCTGCATTACTTTGAAACAAGCTGAATTTTCCATCTGTCCTCTAAGTCCTAAACAGTTCTTAAATACCTTCCCTTTTCTCCCTTTCCTCTGTTACCATCCTGGTCCACCTCCCCGCCTCCCCTCTCTGATAAAACTCAAACTCCTTGTCGTGCTTCATTCATTTTTCTCTGTTCTGGCCCCTACCTGCTACCTCTCTGTCACCATTTCTTCCCTTCTCCCTCTCACACTCTACCTCTCACCCATACAATATGATCTTTCAGGTCCACGAATGTACCTTATTCTCTCTCACGTCCTGGCCTTCAAACACCCTATTCCTCTTCCTGCAATGCTTTCTTCTCACTGGTCATCACCTGAGAAGAGGAGTCAGCTCAAACCCCATCAGGGGGAGGCCCTCATCCCTGCAGTGGGCTCCTGCTTACTGTGAGCTGTGTGTGTCCTCCCGCTGGACACAGGGAGCTCGGGGGGCAGAGGCCTGCCCTTCTCCCACGCTGAGTGGGCTCCTGCACGGAGGCAGCCCGTGCCAGTGGTGTACAAACGTGCATTCAGCTGTGCCTGCTGACTGCACAGTTAAAGCAGCGAGTGGTCACCATGTGAGTGAGGGCCATCTGACTTTCACGCCACTTTGACTAGAACCACAAAACTCATAGAGCAACCACGGAAGTCACTGGGAGTTCGCAGCTTTTGTTGTACAGGTTGTTGCCCCGACAGCAGCAACCAGCCCTCATTAGACAAGTCCCTTGAAGTTGGAGGCTGAGGGGTCTCCTTCCTCCACAACATACACTGCACCGTTGGTGCCATTAATATAGCCAGAACCCTCTTTCAATAATAGTAGGTATTTCTTCCAAAAATGTAGCTTACAAGAAGTGATGCCGTTTATAAATAAGGATAGTTTGTTATCTTTTAAAAGATATTTTTTTAACTTTAGGGTGTTTTTTTAAGATAATTAAAATGTGTGTCTCCTTGCACACTAGATAAAGCAGAAATTGGAGGAGATGTAGTGAGAGATGGTGAGAAACATTAGTAATAGGGGATTTTGATATGCCTCTCTCAACCCAAGATCCAGTCAAGTGATCACAAATAAGAACACTTATAAAAGAATAGCTAAACATCATGATAAGGTAGACCTTATGATTATATATCAAACTCTAATCCAATATTAGAGAATACTCCATCTCAGATATTTATAGAATGTTAAAAAAAAATTGACCATATCTTCTGTAAAGAAAACCTTACTAAATTTCTAAAGTAGACTTACTACATTTTATCAATACAATGCTATAATGCTAGTAATTATAAACTCAGAAAATAAAATGATCCTTCCACTTGGGAATTTTAACACTGCTTATTAAACAGATATTATATTACGTGTAAGATTGTAGACAGCCATATCAGATCTCAGAAACATCACCACAAACACTTTTTTTAATAGTAAACACAAAAGAATGAAAATAAATGAATTAAGCATCTGACTGAAAACATTTTTTTAAGAATAAGAAAGCCAAAGGATAGCAAAAAGAATCAATCCTAAAGCAAATGTATTTTTAAATGTCTGCTTCCTTGTAAGCTAAAAAGTAAGTGTCCAAGCTGAGTTTTTAAAGTTTTAAACATAAGCTGAATTGAGCTGCAATGCTCAGGGTTTAAGTCAGCAGTAAATGATCTAGGAACTAACCATGGAGTTAAATTTAGTGAGGCAAGTAATTCCATCCTGGCCTGTCTGTCTGGCCAGCACAGAGCATAAATATTTATCAGCATGTCCTGGCCCCTGAGCGCAGCCGCAGCGCTCAGACTGTCACACAGACATCCTGCCCTTGGGAACAGGTCTGAGTGCCTTGTCAGAAGGTTAGTGAAAGGCTTCATGGGAGAACAGCGTACTTGGTCTTTGGCTGAAGCACACGTTTCTCAGTGGTTTGCTTGAGGCAGCATCATAAGAGTAGATGCAATAACCAGGGTGCTCAGAAAAACCTGTCTTCAGTTGCCTGGAAGATATTGAGGCAAAGAACAAATGCACTGCCTGAGACATCTCTAAAGTCAGAGCTCTGCTGGGATCAGAATCAACTAGAGCAGATTTGATTTCTCTCATAAGAGACAGTTTAGAGTAGTAAATATTTAGAAATATTTAGTGTTTCTTCTTTCATGGCCTGTACATACTATTGAGGTAAAAATCGACTGAATTTTCTTGACCCTTGGGATCCTCACTATTCAGCCTTTTCAATTTTTTTATGTTTCTCATGTTTTAGAATCCTTTTTTTTTTCCTATGTGACTTGAGACTATATATTGTTTAAAACCTGATCATTATGTAAGAAATAACGTTTTTTAAATTGCCTTATTGTTTATTATTTTCCCTCAGTTCAGAACTTATACATCAGAATCACCTCAGAGCCCTGGGAAGGAAAGATTCTTAGTTCTCTATCCATTTCAATCTCTGTTCTGTTCATTGGCCCAGGGTGGGGCTCAGGCATTAGTACATTGTTAAGCCCAGACAGTTGAGAACCACTGGTCTAGACTACTACTTTTAAATTCTCATCCTTTTATGGATCACTTTTTTTATGATTTGTATCTAAAAAGATAAACCTGAGCAACTTGAAAAAAGTGCTTATAGCTCATTAAGACAGAGTCTTTGAATAGTTATTGGGTAGCTTAGTATGCGGATCTTAATATAATAGCATTCTACTGTAAAGGAAAGCTGATCTCAGGAATGAAATGAATACTTGAGGTATTTTGTGCTCTATGTTTTGTGAACTAGCTGGTTTGGCTCAATGAATAGAGCCTTGACTTAAGGACCATGACTTACAGAAGGGTTCCAGGTTTGATTCTGGCTAAGGGCACATGCCTGGGCTGTGGGCTTGATTCCCCAGTAGTTGGCATGCAGGAGACAGCCAATCAGTGATTCTCATCATTGATGTTTCTCTCTCTCTCCCTTTTCCTTCCTCTCTAAAATCAATAAAATATATATATAAAAGAAATAATATCCTTTAGAAATGTCTCAAAGAGATAAAAACTAATGACATGCTCTGTAATGTGTTGTGTGCCAGATGTCTGCCAGTAATCTGGTGGGTCAGAAAGGAGGGCTTATAGAATTTTGCTGTTTACACATATTCAGAGGCATTTCCCTATTGTTTTATGTATTCCTCTTCTACTTTCAGATTTGCAAGAACTGCACAGGTTGCTTTGATCGACATATCCCGTGTGTTTCTCTGAACTGTCCTGTACTTTTCAAACTCTCCCGAGTAAATAGAGAATTATCCAAGGCACCATATCTTCGGCAATTACTAGACCAGTTTTAAATTCTCAATACCACAGAATTCCAGGTGCTATTTTTTTCAGTGTTTACCACTAAACTGTTGTGCATGGTGCTTTTTCAACTTTCATCAAGTCAAGTATGTTCATTGTCTATTATCTGAAGACTATGAAGACTTTTATGCTAACTGAATTAAAAATTGTATTTGTTGATCTCTGAATAGCTCACTTCTTACAATGTACAAATTCCTCATCCTCTCACCCTTCGACATTGTTTTATAATGCAGGTGTGGCATTTGCTCCAGTATGTGTAACATCTTGTAAATCCATTTGAGTAGGTCATATTTACTTCCCTGTGGAAGGAGCACTGAAAAACCTCTTTTAAAAAAACCATTCGTGTGTTTTCCTTGAACTGTCTGTATCAAGACGTGTTACTTAGAGATATCCATTAACTTTATAATTTTGACTGCGAAATATTTTGTAAATACACTTTTTTACTTTTCAAACAACTGAGTAAAATGTGCAATGAATTTTATACAAATGATTTTCAAGTTGTTTGGTATATTTCCTCTAGGTTTTGCTTGACTCAGAGTAGAGTTGTTATTCTGATCAAACTGTGCAAACAGTAGTACCATGTGTAGCATTTTGAAACATTATTTTCTAAAACCGCTGTCTTGCTATAGCTATTAATGGGGCATTGTGAGGAACTGTGCAAAGACATTTTTGTTACAAACCTGTGGGCCTGTTGCAATACTTTAAAAATTAAAAATTTTATTCCATTTTTGCTTGTTTTGTATAGACATTTCTATTGCTTCTAAATATGCTTAAAATATTTTCTTTTCTTATGTACTGTACAGTTAATCTTATTTGCCATCATCTTGAACACAAAATGTGTATTTAGAATATTTGTATAACTGTATAAAATGAAGAAGGAATTATGTGATCAGTGCATTGTTTTTTAAACTGGAAATCATTTTGTTTTAAAAGTTAATAATGGAAACCCTATTAAAATTGAATAAAATATGGAATGTGGCAGTGTGATTTTTATCTTACTATAAATGGTATTATCTTCATCTGTTTTATAAGCCTGTTTTGTTTACTTCTTACCCTACTTTTTTCTGAATTTTAATTATATAAATGTAACTGGTTATATCCTAATTGGTGTTACAATTCTCTTACCAAAACTTTAGAATTAAAAAAAATATGGCAGCAAAAGTTGTCTAGGAATTTAGCTCTCATTTTTTTTAGAATTCTGAGAATCTTATTAATAGATCTTCTGAGTTCATTTTAATTTATATATAATTAATCTTGAAGCCAGGACTTCCCAGGGTGGGGGGGAGAAAAAATGACATTATTACTTTTCAAAACTTTATATGACAATTTTTTTCAATAGAAAAAAATTTCTTTTATCATAAAAAGTTCACCAAAAATAGATCTTCCATTGCCAAATTCAGTTTCTGAAAATTATATGGTAAATATGGAATCAAATACAAAATCGTGTCTCTGCACATACTTACCTAAGTCTCACAGAGATATTGGCAATCCCCACTTCTGAGGTCTATTTTTGTTTGGGAGGCTGGGGCTAGACCTCAGAAATAGGATTTTCATGCGCCTGTATGGGCAGCCACGGATGAAGTCTCCTGTTATTTTCCCTTTTCTACGTTCTGTGCTGACAGGACTTCCACTTACATCATCTTTCTCGTCATAGTAACTGGATACAATATTCTCAGCAGAATAACCATTCTTAACGTCTTATAATTGGGCACAACTAAACTACAAATGGCTACTCAGCACGTGTGCCTAGACTCGCTGTGTTTTAGCCTGGCACATGTCCACTCCCTGTGCTGCAGCCGACTGCCTTCCAGCGAGGCGTTTGCTGTTTCAGGAACTTGGACCTACCGTATTTGCCGGCGTATAAGACGATTTTTTGGCCCTGAAAAATATGCCTCCAAGTGGGGGGTAGTCTTATACGGCGAGTATATAACAAACTCTGTATTTTGAGTGGAAATGTTAGGGGGTCGTCTTATACGCCCAGTCTCTTATACGCCGGCAAATACGGTATTTTTCAGGGCCAAAAAATCGTCTTATACGCCGGCAAATACGGTAGTTTACCAAAAAATAGGTTGTAAGGAGCTTTCAGTATACTTTAATAATTATTTTTCCTTCCTTTTAGATCAATTATTAATAAAGTTTTCTCTTTTTTTACCCAGAACACACCTATACACAACACACAATTCCCATTTTCTGAATAATGCTGAAGAAATAGTTTACATTTGTTAAAACATTTCTCTCATTCTGCCCACTTCCCACCAGAGCCTTTCCCTAGATGTGAAGTATTAACAAAAACTACTTAAAACTCCGCCTCTTCCCCATCCCAGAGTTCCCAATGAACAGTGGGAAATGCAAATGCCAACCATGCTTTGATCCCCTCTATTATGACCCACTCTCATACAGAATCTAATGAAAATAAACTGACACACAAAACAGATCAAGACATGATCGTGAACCAGACTTTCAAATAAGTTTTTTAAGTTGATTTCTCAATTTCAAAATTGTATTTCTTACAATATTTGCATATTTTATTTTACAAAGTAAAAATAAACCTGGCTGTCAAGGGCATTATTAGGGCCCTGCCAAGAACAGGTCAGCAAGGCAGAAGGCAGCCATACACCCCTGGCTATTTTTAGGCTGGATATGTCCCCCTCTCAGCGATGCCAACACTGCAGGAAGTCTGCTAAGTGCACTGTACTTCCTGTTATCCTGTAATTCTCTCCTACGTGATGGTACTTGTTACCTCTATTTTTTTTATAAAAGTGAAGTCTGGCCCTAACCAGTCTGGCTTAGTGGATAGAGTGACGGCCTGCAGACTGAAAGGTTCCAGGTTTGATTCCAGTCAAGAGCATGTACCTTGGTCTCGGGCAGATCACCAGTAGGAGGTGTGCAGGAGACAGCTGAGCGATGTTTCTCTCTCATGGATGTTTCTAACTATCCCTCTTCCTTCCTCTCTGTAAAAAATCAAAATATATATTTTTTAAAGTGAAGTCTGATACCATTAATGCCCTCAGAGTTCTGCTTAATGAAGAGTTTTATATAGGAAAACAGTCATGGATTGTTTCTAGCAGGTGGGATCTGAGGAGGGGGTCATAAGACACAGTGTTATTTCCACACCCTCAGCCAAAGCTTTGGCAAGACCCAAAAGTGGCTTACAAAGCATAATATTTTGTAGAGGAACTCAGATTTATAAAATCAGGTTTCTGTGTATAGTTGGGGAAAAGGCAATATGCCCAGGAAGACAGCTGAAGGCATTTTTTTAAATCAAAATACCATTTTATTGTCTGTGAGTCTTTCCCTGACTTGCTGCTGATGCCACTTCAGGTACCTTTTATTGGTGGGGAAGACGGAGGTTTCCAGGAAATAACGAGCTAGGAATAGGGAGACCTGGTGCCCTGGACTTCCTCGTGATCACTAATGGGCATACAACTCTTTAGAAAAGCAACTAATCTGTCAGGTATTCAGTTCAATAATAGTCCTATTCTTTGAAAAAAGGATAATACCACTTGCTCTGATTACCCAATGGAAGCTTTATGAATGGGAATGAGGGTGAATACAAATATCAAAGCACAGCTGAGCAGACTAGCACAGTGCAAAGCTGACGAGCAAGGAAGGAGAACAGCTGTCTAGCCAAGAGGGGCCTGGCCTCAGGGCCACCTCACAGGCATGCTGTTTTCCTGCTGTGCTGTGTTACAATTGAGATGTTTTGCCCTGAATAAAGTTTCCTTCTTCATGACAAAAGAAAAGTAAAAAGATTATACAGGATAATCAAGTGGGATTTATCTCAATAATCAAGGATGGTTCAATATCACAAATCAATGATATTTACGAATATCACAATATCACGAATATCACATTAACGAATAAAAGTCATATGGTCATTTCAATGGGATGCAGAAAAATTTTACAAAATACATTATCCATTTATGGTTTTTAAAAAAAAAATAAAGTGGACATAGACGGGAAGTACATAACATAAAAGCTCTTCCTATAAGATCAGGAAAAAGACTACGATGCTCACTTTTATTCAACATAATACTGAAAGTCCTAGCCAGAGCTATTAGGCAAGAAAAAGAAATAAAAGGCATCCAAATTAGAGATAAGTAAAACCATATCTATTTGCAGGGGACATATTACATGTAGAAAACACTAAATTGATGAGACATTAGCTAGACTCACCAAGAAAAAAAAGAGAAGTCGGAAAGAGTAAGCATTCCAACTGTTAGCTAAGAAATACAAAAACATCCCAACATTTAATGAATGAATTCAGTAAAGTTACAGGATGCAAAATTAAAATACAGAAATCTGTTGCATTTCTGTACACTAATAATGAACTGTCAGAAAGAGAAATTAAGCAAACAATCCCATTTATAATAGCATCAAAAACAATAAAATACCTAGGAATAAATTTAACTAAGGAGGTGAAAGCCCTTGGAATAATAAAATACCTGGGAATAAATTTAACCAAGAAGGTGAAAACTATACACTGATGAAAGAAACTGAAGAAGTCACAATTAAATGGAAAAATATTCCATGCTAATTTTTTAATTAGTATTAAAAGGTCCATGCTAGTCAAGGCAACCTACAAAATCAATGCAATCTCTATCAAAATTCCAATGGATCTTTCACAGAACTAGAACAATTTTAAAATGTGTAAGGAACTATAAGGCCCTAAGTAGCCAAAGCAACCTTCAGAAAGAACATGCTGGAGGCATCATGCTCCCTGATTTCAAACTATTTATAACAAAGCTATAATCAAAATAGTGTGGCATTGGCATAAAAACAGACAAACAGAACAATGGAACAGTAGAGAGCGCCCAAAAATAAATCCATCCATACATGGTCAATTAATTTATGACAAAGGGATAGTCTCTTCAATATACCATGTGGAGAAAACTGAACAGCAGCATGCAAAAGAATGAAACTGGACCCCTATCTTATACCATTTTACTCAAAATGGGTTAAAGACTTAATGTACAACCTGAAATCATAAAACTCCTACAAGAAAATATATGCGGTATGCTCCTTAACTCTGTCTGGTCTTAGTGAGTGATGATTTTTGGATTTGACATAAAAATCATAGGCAACAAAAGTAAAAATAAACAAGTGGGACTACATCAGACTAAACAGATTTTGTACAGAAAAGGAAACCATCAACAAAATGAAAAGGACACCTACCGAACGGTAGAAAATATTTGCAAATCAAAAATTTGATAATAGGTTAATACACAAGATATATAAAGAACTCATACAATTCAATGGCAAGAAAACAATCCTATTAAACAAATGAAAAGATACTCAACATCACTAATCATCAGAGAAATGCAAACCAAAACCACAATGAGATATCACTTCACACCTACAGGTATGGCTATCATCAAAAAGAAAATAAATAAGAATTGGTGAGGATATGGAGAAAAGGAAACCCTTGGACACTGTTGGTGGGAATGTAAATTGGTGAAACCACTATAGGAAACAGTATAGAGGTTCCTCAAAAAAAAAAAAAAAAATAGAACTACCATATGACCCAGAGATTCCACCTCTGGGTATTTATCTAAAACAAACAAAATCACTTTCTCAAAAAGATACCTGATTGCCCCAAGAGAGTCGTGTGCCCCCCCCCCGGGGGGGGAGGGGGGAACCCGGGGGAGCCGAGTGTCCCGGGAGAGTCGTGTGCCGGGAGGGGGGGGGGAGCCTGGGGAGCTGTGTACCCCGGGAGAGCCGTGTGCCCCGGGGGAGTGGTGGGACCTGGCGGAGCCATGGGCCCCAGGAGGACCGTGTGCCCCAGGGGAGCGGTGGCCGGGAGGTAAGGGCAGAGGGTGGGGTAGGAACCAGGTGGAGGGGAGCTATGAGGGAAAAAAGAACAATTGTAATAATCTGAACAATAAAGATTTATTTAAAAATTTTTTTTAAAAAAAAAGACAATGTATCATATGTGTGGAATCCAGAAAAAGGAAAACTGAATCCATTACTACAGAGAACAGCTTGGTGGGTTGCCAGAGGTGGGTAAATGGGTGAAGGGAACTAAAAGGTACACACTTCCAGTTATAAATGAATCCTGGGATGTAAAGTACAGCATGGGGACTATAAGTTATCCCGTCTACACTGCACAGTAGGTCCTCGGGTTACGTGGGAGATCCGTTCCCACCGGCGACATAATGCGATTCTCGCTGTAAGCCAAAACCACCTACATGGCACCTACATCACTCACTGCCCCCTGGCGCACAGACACAGCAGGAATTAGGCTAAACAGCAACAAAACTTTAAAAGCTAACAATTCCTGACCTTCACTTGTGGTACGTTACATAATAAAAAAACAGGAAGCACATAGGTACATACATCGAAATTATGGAACTTTTTTTTTTTTTTTACAAATAAATGGGAGATGGCGATGTAACCACGAAAGGACGTGCGTCGAGTCCATGTCACCCGAGGGCTGTCTGTGTATTTGAATGTTGCTAAGACAGTAAAAGTTCTCACGAGAAGAAAGACAATTTTATAACTACATGTGGAGCTGGCTGTTCAGGGAACCTACTGCGATCGTGTCACAGAACATGGTATACACCTGAAACTGATACAATGTTATATGTCAATTCTATCTCAATAAAAACAAAGCAAGCAAGAGGAGGATATTTATATTCATTTTATATACATATGAACACGTTTTTATACACACAGTTCATCTCTAGAAGATGCACAAAAATAACAAGAGTGGCTGCCTTCATGGGCTTAGTGGGTAAGATTTATCTTTTAATTTACCTCTGTACTATTTGAGTTTATTATGCATCACATGCATATATTATCCATTAAAAGTAATGTGTGGCCGAAACTGGTTTGGCTCAGTGGATAGAGCGTCAGCCTGCAGACTGAAAGGTCACGGGTTCAATTCCAGTCAAGGGCATGTACCTTGGTTGCGGGCACATCCCCAGTAGGGGGTGTGCAAGAGGCAGCTGGTCAATGATTCTCTATCATCGATGTTTCTAAGTCTCTGTCCCTCTCTCTTCCTCTCTGTAAAATACCAATAGAATATATTAAAAAAAAAAAAAAAAAAGTAACGCGTGTGCTTTGGCGGACTCGCTCTTTTGTTGTGAATGGGTTCCAATTATATGAGCTGCGTGGTCGGGTCCAGAGAGCGCATCCTCTGCAGGTGCCTGAGGCCAGGCGTGCGGGCCCAGCCACGTGTCTTCCTACTGACTTGCCAGGACGACGACTACGTGTCCTTGTGACTCCATAACCTTGTTAGCTTAGTGTGTGTGTGTGTGTGTGTGTGTGTGTGTGTGTGTGTGTGTGTGTATGGGGGGTGTCCCCCCGGCCTTCCCAGCCACAACAGTTATAAAAACTTTTTTACTGCTTCCCTTTTGTAGGTGGTTTCTTTTACTAAGCTAGTGAGCACTATTTTCTCATCAAAATTCCCCACTTTTGCCTGCTATATTGTTTTTCTCCGGCCGAGTAATTTTGAAATAATCATCACAGCGACAGTATTTCACATTTATTGCATACTTAATAAGTGTATTCGTTTGCCGCCATTAAATAAAGGACCACAGACTGGATGACTGGAGCAACTGAAGCCTGCGACTCTGAAGCGAGAAGTCTGGGGTGGAGGCGTTGGGGGGCTGGCTCCCCTGCGCCTCGCTCCGCGGCCTGGGTGTAGAGGGCTGTCTTCTCCCTGTGTGTCTTGTGGGTCCCAATTCCTCTTCTTATTAGGGCACCAGTCATATGGATTAGGCTCCACCCTAAGGACCTCATTTCGGCTTCCTTGCCTCTTGGAAGACCTTATCTCCCAACAGTCCGTCTGGACCCTGGGGGCCCGGACATCAACATATGAATGGGGGCCGGAGGGCCGCTAAGGGGGCACAATTCAGTCCATCACAGTACGAGGCAATATGCTCAGGGCTTTACATACGTGACCTCACTTAGTCCCACTCCCTCCACCATGACAGGGAACCGGTGCACAGAGAAACCAAGTTGTGTGGCGAAGGTCGTAGGCGGCGGTCAGAATTAGAATCTAGGCTGACAGCTCCAGATCCCACTCGGAACCACCACACCACACCGGAGTCTGTGTGTGTCCTACGGGGTCCATTAACGTTTCCCCAAGGACAGAGAATGAAACAGCTGCTGTGGTGAGCAAATCAAAAAGTCCCTCTCCCCCCACCACACACACACACACACACACACACACACACACAAGTTCCACTCCCAAACCGTGATCGTTTCCCGGGGAGGTCGCAGAGGGCCCCATCCAGTCCTCAGGTCTGTCCTGGTGAACACAGCCTCTGACCCCATCCTTCCGGCCCACGGAACCCTTAGGAGCAGGTGGTGTGGTCGCTCGCTCCCGTGCCTAACCAGACCCACGGAAAATGAAGCGGGCGTGGAACAAGAGGCCAAGCCCTGCATCCCCGTGGAGAGCGTGGGGGCCTCGGATAGCACAGTCAGTTACACTTGAAACCCTATCACGCCTGGCCCAACGCCAAGGCTGCTAGAGTTTTGTACAGAGGAGCCAGAAGAGCCCAAACTTTGCCCCGAGTCCCTGGCATAAGGTGAAGGAACGAAATGATCCCTGCCCAGACTGAAGTGCATGGCCATGAACTCAGGCTACTGAGCACAGAGCGGGCAGATAAGGACACCTGGAGTGTCATTTATCACTGCTCAGGTAGGACAGCGTGAATGTGGTGCTTTAGTTTCTCAGCTTAAACTTTCCTGTTAAAAGTATCTTTCCAGCCCTAGCCAGTTTGGCTCAGTGGATAGTGTCGGCCTGTGGACTGAGAGTCCCCGATTTTATTCCGGTCAAGGGCACAGGCCAGGGTTGCGGGCTTGATCCCCAGTAGAGAGGCTGCAGGAGGCAGCTGATCAGTGATTCTGTCTCATTGTTGATGTTTCTTTCTCCTTCCCTTCCTCTCTGAAATCAATAAAAATATAAGTGAATAAAAATATCTTCCCAAAATTCTAGTAAAGTGTGAAGGGGTGGGGAGGTTGCTCCAAATTAGAAGCATTTACCAGATTATAATTGTTTTAAATAAGATTTTTTTTAAAAAATAGGGCTGTAGCCAAAACCAGTTTGGCTCAATGGATAGAGCATTGGCCTGTGGACCGAAGGGTCCCAGGTTCGATTCCGGTCAAGGGGATGTACCTTGGTTGCAGGCACATCCCCAGTGGATGTGCAAGAGACAGCTGATCGATGATTCTCTCTC
The DNA here is from genome assembly GCA_963924515.1 of Vespertilio murinus. NCBI lineage: Eukaryota > Metazoa > Chordata > Mammalia > Chiroptera > Vespertilionidae > Vespertilio > Vespertilio murinus. Next base: position 168,090,296 of record OZ004705.1, on the reverse strand, counting down.
ATTGATGTTTCTAACTATCCCTCTCTGTAAAAAATCAATTATATATATATATATAGTTTAAATATATTTTTATTATTTTTAAATATATTTAAAAATAATAAAAATAGGGCTATAGTTACTAGCAGCAGCTTTCAACTGCAGGCCCTGCACTGAAGGAAGGAGGAGAAGCATCTTAGTTTCTGCAATTCTTAGACCCACCTTCTCATTCTGAAACAGACATAGCTGTAATCATCTTAACTAGGGAATTATTATTCAGGCAAAACATTACTAAGATCTCCAACTAACAGCCTCTTTGGTGGACTTCTCAGGTTAGAAATTAGATCACAAACAGAAGCTGTGTGGGGAAGCAGCTTCTGTTTTGGTCGGAAAGTTTGTAAGGAGGAAATCCCACAAGGTCGGGACCCCCAGGGGGAGCTGGCTGAAGGCAACCGCCTGCCTTGACTTTTCCAAACAAGTCTGGGCCCCCGGGTGTTTCACTGGAATCTTTACATTCAGACTTCAAAACGTCCTTGCTTAAAGGACACTGAGAGCATGTGTCTTCTCAAGGATGCTTACCCTGCTGATAGAATCTAATAGTTAATTTCAGTTCAAGCTGTTGTTACAATAAAAGCCTAAGGAGGCAGGCAAACAGGGCTGCTTGGTTGCTATAGCCAAGCAGCCCCTTAGCCCTCTCTTTCACAGAAACATGCATCAGAGTAATCATTCCTCCGTCACTCTGGGTCTGCTATTCAGCCCTGGCAAAGTTGAAGGACCAAGAATGTTAGATGCCATCCACGATGTTAGATGTCATTTCTAAAATATCTGTGAAGTGAAAATAAAACACTATTCACATTTTAGGAACCCCATACCACCATCACATTCATTTGGAGCACTCCCAATCTCAAATCTGGAAATATTCTTGACTAATTTCTGGTGAGACACCAAATCAATTTTTAAACACCCATAAAATGAGACACAAATCTTACATTAAACCAACATCAGTGTTTATTTATATCAACATTTTATTCAAACTCGCTTTTACACTGTACAAAGCCATGTAAACAACAACCAGTCTTAAATCCAGACGCAATGAATCTACAAGATCACCCCTGCCCATTATGTCCCACCAAGTCAAAATTGATCAGCGAAAGCTTATCTAGAAGGGCAACCTCCAAAAGGTCCAGGTTTGGTTTCGGTTTGAGCGGGATGTCAAACAGTATTGATTACCCCCTTGACTGACCAAGCAGCAGTGGAGCTGACAAGTTTCCTTCAGAGAAAGCGCACAAAACTGTAAGCATCTACAGGAACCACGTGACATAACCCAGCTGTAAGGGAGTCTTTGAAAACCACTGCAACCAGCAGAGGCCCGCGGTCGGCACTGAGGAAAGCGGTGCGCTCGGCCTCGAAGGCACGCTGCAGTGACTGTGGGCGCTTTATCGATAACCAGGCCCCTCCCAGGCCAATCAAACTCTCATTTAAGTAATAACGCACCCGTTTTGAACACGCCCAGGTGACCTAGCAGCAGCCAGGGTTAAAAACCACTCGAGCAAAGGCTTATCCCTTGGCCAGAGAACAAGAGTTAAGTGTGGCGATCGCGTTTCACGCTTGGCCCTTCTGCCCCGGCAGGGCATACGGAAGCCCAGTGCCGCTCTGTCCTGCTCAGGATGACAAAGCGCTTCCCGTATCTCCGTCGGGAGACACTCTGCACCCGAGATAAGCCACATGTAACAGGGCCAGCTAGTTGGGTCTGATCTCAAACACAATAAAACCTCAAACGTTTCCCATAAGCCCACTCCCTTAGCAAAGCAGTTTTATCCCTGGACTTTGCTGTGCGGACGCCTAGACACGTGTCAGGACCGTGGGTCTGGTAACGTGCGGGGCGGGGACTGCTTGGCCACCATGAACAGACTAACGTGACCTTGGAAATCTTGGGAGCTCTGGCTTTTCTCCTTTAAATACTGTGCTTTCATTTGGCATGGCGACTCTAAGTTACCAATGCTATCTCTGCTAATCAAAAGAGCAGTGTGCTAATTAGACCAGGAGGCCTTCCGGACGACCATCCGGACGTCCTTCCTGACAAAGCCGGCCGGAAAACAGAGCAGCTGCCCGCCCTGTTCCCTCTCCTCCCACTGCAGTCATTGCTCCAATATTCCCCTTCCGAATTCCTCTCTGCTGCCCTGACCCCACTCCACTGTTCACCTGAAGGATAGGGAACAGAGAGAGCAATATATTTTTAAAAATATATTTTATTGTTTTGTTTTGTTTTTTTTATAGAGAGGAAGAGAGAGGGATAGAGTTAGAAACATCGATGAGAGAGAAACATCAATCAGCTGCCTCTTGCACACCCCCTACTGGGGATGTGCTCGCAACCAAGGTACATGCCCTTGACCGGAATTGAACCTGGGACCCTTCAGTCCACAAGCTGACGCTCTATCCACTGAGCCAAACCGGTTTTGGCCAGATAGAGCAATATTAACCGCTTACATTTTAAGCAGGTAAGGTTGCTACTTAAACATATAAATGGAAAGCTAGATCCTTAAGGTCATGAGGCTAGAAAGGGAGGGGACAGGGATAGGGCAAGACATATACCCAGCAATCCATGTGGGGACGGAAAACTCTGCAATGATGACGATCAGTGAAGATATGAATCAACTAAAATGGTTGACAGGGACAATTCTTCCATCTTTGAAAATATCTATATCACGTCTGTTTAAATAGATTTTCATCTGCATAACAGAACACATCCTGACAAGACCACCAACACCAATGTGGTCAGTGTTGTGCTGGTAAATGTTTAACAACTGGCTCTCAGTCAAAGAAAACAAAACCCTGATTTGTGGTCCCGGCCAGTTTCTGTGGCATACACTCTCCATCCATGGCTGACTTCGGCTACTCATGTGATACCACTAAATGCAGAGCTGAGGAGAAACGGGCAGTAATACACTATTATATCCCACCAGAAAGACCCAAAAGATATAAATAATGTCAAGAATCAGAACAGTAAATATAGTAAATAATTGATGAGTGATGAATTTAGAGTAGGTATTACCTTTGGTTTCAATGTAATTTATTCACTTTTAGGATTATATAATTTAATTTTTAATAATGAGCATGTGTAACTACCAGGTTGCACATTCCTAAAAATTTGTGAGCAGTAAGAGCAGGCTCCCGCACAGTACTGAGTGGAGAATAATGGTTCAAGGGCATGGCTCGTGGGTTTGAAACAAGACTCGGCTACTTTCAGATTTCACTGGTCAGGTCACCTGATCTCTCTGTACCTCAGTGTTCTCATCTGTGTAATTATAGTACCTACTGCATAGAATTGTTTCAAAGATAAAATGAAGTCTGTGTATGGCAGCACAGCACCTGAAACAATAATCCACTCGATTTGTTATAAACTTCCTACCTCAATACGTTGTTGACAAAATTACTCAAGCTGAAAGAATGAAATTTTATTGATGAGAAAAATACCTTATTTTGAGATCTACATGAAGACAGTCCATTGTGCTTCCTAGGCAGTAAATGGTAATCTACTACTAGAAACTGAAAGGGGGAAAATGACCTCAATCAGCATGATGGAGGCAATGTGTTATTAGCTGGATCAGAAAGCAGAGAGGACGCCATGCATTCTGGGATACATCAACTAAACATCAGACTTAAGGTGAATGGTGAGAAGGATTCTGAGGCCGCTTCTAGACTCAGCAGGAATAGAACTTTAATACATAAGCAACAGTCAATATGGTTAATGGTAGTGAGAAAAAAAACACAACATGATCTATACTAATAAAAGGGCACTATGCTAATTAGACCAGACGTCTTCCGGATGACCATCCGCACGTCCTTCCTGACAAAGCCGGGCCCAGGCAAAGCGGCCTGCCGGCAGTCCCGGGCACCAGCGCCTGCTGCTGGCTGCAGCCAAGGAGATGGAGAAGCCGCCCGCCCCGCAGTGCCGGGTGCCAGCGCCTCCAGCTGGCTGTGGCCCGGGAGACAGAGAAGCTGCCCTCCCCGTGGCCCCGGGTGCCAGCGCCTGCAGCCTGGGCAAAGCCACCCGCCCACCATGCCCTGCGGCTGCAGCCGGTCCAGGCCCGGTGCCTGTGGCTGGCCGGCGGGAGGGAAGCCAGGGTCCTGGGAGCATGCGGCCGGCTGGAGGAGGGAATCCTGGGTTCTGGGTGTGGGGCCAAGCCGAGGTGGTTAGGGGCGATAAAGCCAGCAGGGGAGCAGTTAGGGGCGACCAGGCTGGCAGGAAGAAGTGATTAGGGGCAATCAGGCAGGCAGGCAGGTGAGCGGTTAGGAGCCAGCAGTCCTGGATTGTGAGAGGGATGTCTGACTGCCGGCAGTTGGACATCCTCCGAGGGGTCCCATATTGAAGAGGGTACAGGCCGGGCTGAGGGACATCCCACCCCCCAACCCCGTGCACAAATTTCATGCACCGGGCCACTGGTATCGTATATTTAAAAGTTGCTAAGGTAGTAAAAGTACTCCTTGCAGGTAAACGTGTCCCTTCCTAAGTGCTCCTACCTCTTGAGTCTACTAGTATCTTCAACAAGGGTCAAGGTCCAAAGCGTGCCTGGACTCAGAGCTGGGCAATCTCCTCCTCAGAGTAGAAGGTTCTCTGCGAGTGACACGTAAAAGGGCTGAGGAATGAGAACCTGCTCAGCGAGCCCACAGGTGTGACCCCATGCAGTGCACCAGACCGTGTCCTTCGTACCGAACAAGCCCCCGCCGGGGTCAGACTCAGCGCTGGCGGCTTCCTAGGCAGGTTTTCACTATGATCACCTCCACTGCACTGGGCTAGGTGATTTTCACAAAACTCTAAACCAAGGGTGACCTCAACAATTACATGTAAAAATACTAGACACAAACATACACCAGGGAAACAGGAGCTCCCTACTTTACTGCCTTTTCTGAAACTACATAAAACCTATTACATTCAAATGTATTGGCTCTTCAGCTAATGGATTTGTTACAGAAAATCTTACTTGAAAGCTTGGAGGAGGCGAGGATCTCATCGGCCCCGTCCTCTGTTATATTCCCAGCTGGTTGCTAACCATGCTGTGTGCTCAGTAGGTGTCTGTCAAACGGCTAAAAGGCGTGGACTTGGAAATCTTCCTGGTCCACAGAGAGGAGAGCTGTACACAACTGGGAACCCTTTTGTATCTCACTCATGCTACTCAAGAGCTATTTTCCTTGGTAAAAAATCAAACAGTCCACTACTAACTGTCTCTAAGAAGGGTAAGTTCTACAATTGGGTGTGATTTTTTCCAATTCTTTTTCAAAACATGAAGCAGCCGAAACCGGTTTGGCTCAGTGGGCAGAGCTTCGGCCTGCGGATGTAAGGGTTCCGGTTCAATTCTGGTCAAGGGCATGTACCTTGTTTGTGGGCACATCCCCAATGAGGGGTGTGCAGAAGGCGGCTCATCGATGTTTCTCTCTCATCGATGTTTCTGACTCTCTATCCCTCTCCCTTCCTCTCTGTAAAAAAAAAAAATTCAATAAAATATATATTTTTTAAAACATGAAACAGACCAACACTGCCAGGGCCTGACAATTGGCATTCCATTCAAGCATCCACTAGCAAGTACTCACGAAGCCCAGGGACACGGCTGCAGGGAGGAAGAGGCACAGGGCAAGCAGCCTGGCCCCAGCCCTGGGCCCAGCTCCTGAGGGCTCCGGGCCCAATCCAGCCCATGGTTTCCCGACTGCACACCACCCGTTCCAAGGTGGCCGGAGATTACCCATCAAGAGCACACAACACAAGACCACTGGTTTAGCAGAAAACTGGGATCAAAACCACAAAACACCTGGTGATGACACCTGGTACGCCGCGGCCAGCAGAGGAAGTTCACGCTTAGTCTACAGGGCTCAGCCCAAAGTACGCTCTCACATACTTGCCCAAAGACAACCAAAACTGGAAGCAGAGATAACAAAACTTTGAGGTAGATGCCTAACATCACCTTTTTTTTTAGTTTAATTACACAGCACATGAGTGATACTGAGATGATTTTAATGGGCCAAAAGTCTGCCTTAGAGTTTGAAGCAATCCTAACAAAAGTCTGTTTCTCTATCCTCTTCCAATAGCAGGTCTCTTCTGGAAAAACTGGATTAGTACAATATCTAAGCCAAATAATAAAAGAAAGCACCCCTAAAAAATTAAAAATTAAATTATCTTATGTCCAGCAATTTCACTTGTGGGGATTTACCCAAAAGAATCAAAAGCAGAGATTCAGATATATGCACACCAATGTTCATAGCAGCATTATTCATAATTGCCAAAAAAATGAAAATCACCCATGTGTCTATCAACAGATAAATGCATAAACAACATATACATAAAATAATATTCAAATTTACAAAGGAAATTTTAACATACTACAACATGAATGAACCTCTAAGACATTACACTGAATGAAGTAAGCCAGTCATCAAAGGGCAAATATTGTATGATTTCACATATATGAAGTACTCAGAGTAGTCAAATTCATAAAGACAAGAACACACCAAGACATATCATAATTAAAATGCCAAGGGCAAAAGACAAAAAGAGGATCTTACAAGCAGCAAGAGAAAAGCAGTTGGTTACCTATAAGGGAGCACTCATATGATTATCAGCTGATTTCTCAACAGAAACTATGCAGGCCAGAAGGGAGTGGCAAGAAATATTCAAAGTGATGAATAGCGAGAACCTACAACCAAGATTACTGTATCCAGCAAAGTTATCATTCAGAATTGAAGGGCAGATAAAGAGCTTCACAGATAAGAAAAAGTTAAAGGAGTTCATCACCACCAAACCAGTATTATATGAAATGCTGAAAGGTATTATTTAAGAAGAGGAAAAAGATCAAGTGAATTAAAAATCTGAGGAACAGAATAAACTGGTGAATATAATAGAATCAGGGGCAAAGAAAGGGAGTGGATTGATAATTATCAGGGGGAAAGGGTGTGGGGTGCAGAAAGAGACTGGATTAAATTCGTACACCTATGGATGAGGACAATGGGGGCGGGGGTGGGGGGGGGAGAGGTAAGGGCAGAGGGTGGGGCGGGAACCGGGTGGAAGGGAGCTATGGGGGAGAAAAAGGAGAAACAATTGTAATAATCTGAGCAATAAAGATCTTTAAAAAAAATTTTTTAATGAAAAAAATTTCATAAAGACAAGAAGTAGAATTAGTGGGGTGATCACATTTTAAGGTATAAAAATATCAAATCACTATATTGTAACTACCAATTAAATACCACTGGTCTTTCAGATAAAAAAAAAAAATTTCAGCACTAGCCAGTTTGCTTAGTGGTTAGAGTGCCAGCCTATGGACCACAGTGTTCAATTCCCAGTCAAAGGCATGTCCCTCGAGAGCAGGCTTGGGGCACATTCAAGGCAGCCAGTCAATGTGCCTCTCTCATATGGATGTCTCTCCCCCCACCCCTTCCACTAGCTCTAAAAGTAAATGGAAAAATATCCTCGGATGAGGATTTTTTTTTTAAAAAAAGAACTGATTATTAAGATGAATGCTAATTCTTAGAATTGTACTAAGTCTTATTCTTCCAATATGGAAATACATTATCAAACTTTAACAATGCCTATAACCTCATATGGCCATTCACATTTTGGTTTGTGCAACTCTAGTGGATTTTCCAGTGTGGATTTCTAAATGTTCTGCTATGTTCTTATTGCCATCCTTCTCTCCCTGAGCTGCATCTTCGGCCCCTTAAATGTAGCTGCCAAAAAGCTGCTACTGTCTAAATTCCAACCACCCACGGAAGGGCAATAAATGGAGCAGAGGTTATCTCCACGTTCTGGCTAAGAGAAACGCATAGGATAAGGAGAGCAGGAAGCATAAGCTGTCACTCTTCATTTCTCCACCAGCCCTCTCCAAAAGTGTTAGATTATTACTATAAACTAATGCATCGGCAGGTATACAAGGTGAACGGGCAGTAGTCAAGGAAAGTGCTATCATTCACTTAAGGAAAAAACAAAAGCAAATTTATATACTTAAGAGAAAGCAGACATACTGCAATCAGGTAGAAATTATTACGTCAGCATAAAACTTGGGAAAGAGAAGTGAACAAAATCAGTCAGCAATGCCAGTAATTTTCCAAAGGATGGCCCACACCAGCTTTGCCACACTCTGGATATGAAGTGCCCTTGTGATCCTTGACTCCGGGGCCACCGAGCCACTTTCCTGTCATCACTCTGATTTCCTAGGCATTTCAACTGCAGGAAGAGCCCTGGAGAGGGGATACAAGCACCCCAGTCACTGGGAGCTGCGCCTGATTGCAAGTGGAACTGGCGGCGGCTTACAGCGCTCACAGCGTGATTACCAATCAGACTCAGATCCAGGAGGAGCCTCAGATCCAGACTGTGGCCGAGGCAGTCACAGTCCTCCCGAGACCCGGTCACAGTCCTCCTCCAACGCAGCAACTCTAACCCAGCTCTGAGGTCGGAGCACAGCATTTCCAAGCCCCATTTTAACAGAGAAAATCCGCATAGAAAAATGGTTAAAAATCATCTTTCTTTTTAAAATGGTTAAAAATCATTTCCATAATTGAATGAGTTGCATATTCCACTGGATCTAAGACACTGGTCGTAAAACGCAACGTTTTATGTGTATATGGAAAAAAAACTGTCAATTCAATTTGTCACAATGTTAATCACTGATTTTAAGACATTCTGATTTCAGAGATGTTAAAAATGTGAAAAAAAAAAGTTATCTTAGAATCGTTTTAAATGAAATACATTTAAAAATGTATTCGAGGCCAAGGTCGGTTTGGCTCAGTGGTAGAGCGTCGGTCTACGGACTGAAAGGTCCTAGGTTCGATTCCGGCCAAGGGCATGTACATTGGTTGCGGGCACATCCCCGGTAGGGGGTGTGCAAGAGGCAGCTGGTCGATGTTTCTCTCTCATCGACATTTCTGGCTCTCTGTCTCTCTCCCTTCCTCTCTGTAAAATATCAGTAAAATATATTTTTTAAAAAAAATGTATTCGAGTCTCTTAAATTGACATGTATTCATAATCAGTAGCACATTCTTGAAGCTATCAATTTTGCTTCACTTCTCATTTGAAATGAAGAAAGGAGTGGCACTTAAATTATTTAATTTCTAGCATTCATCTTACACAAACTTTAAAACTTAGGGATTCCTAGTTTGAAAGTCGTCTCAGTTTCACTTGCAGAATCAGAGATCAAGAGCTGAGATGCACGAGGCTTAGGTAAATCAGGCACCGGACGGAGCCCAGGCCGCAGGGCCAGGGAGCGGCCGCCAGGCTTGAAGCCAGGTCTCCAGGGCCCTGCCCTGTGCTCTCTTCCCAGAAATCAGGCATCCGATGGGGCGTTAGCGTTCTTCGGCCCAACACTACACACAGGGTAAAACACGAACCATCTCTGTCCATTGTCAAAGAGGCCGTTTTATGAAATGACACTCTTCAACTTCCCTGCTAGGATACTGATGATTGATAACTTGTTCAACTAACCAATCCAACTAGATGGTTTCACTCTATTAAAACACCGCCCCACTTCTCAAAAACAAATGCCTAATGAGCCCCAGGCCAAACACTAGCCTGACACACGATCCTGCTGAGACCAGGGGTTCTTTCTTTACGCAAGACTCTGGGGACTGCAGAACGTATCACACCTTTGCAGCGTTTGCTGCACGCGGACGCTGACATTTTGATCCCCAGAGCATGCTGAAAATCTGCCCGCGCTCTGCTCGAACTGGCCTCTGGAGAACCGGCAATTACTCAAGGAAGTCCGACAACAGTCCACCTTCTCTGTTAGTCCCTCTTGTCCTGGTTTCTTGCAGGGCGAGTCACCGGAGAGAACTCGCGCCCTGATGCATCGGGGCGGAGCTGGCTGGAGGCTTCTGCGGGGGGCTCCATCGCAGCATTTCCAGACGTCTCTTCTACAGGATTCCCCATGGCATCATCCATTTCAATCACTTCGAAATCCATTGCATTCCATTTCTCGGCCTCATCTTCTTCGTCCTCCTCCTCATGGTCATGTAGCCCAGAGCTAGAGAGCAGCGATTTCTGGTCCTCGCTTTTCCTGTGTTCTTTTGGCTGACGACGGAGGGGTGAGGTGGCCAATTTATACATCACGGGAAATAAAACAGCCGTGGCTACCGCTGACCCCAGAGAGGTATACATGACGACAGGCAGGTCAGGGTACTTGCCTTGAAGGATTCCAATGACTGCCGGAATAGCCATTTCTCCCAGGGAAGCACCCACGACAAAAAACGCCGCGGCTTTCCCGCGGATGGTCGTGTACTGCTCGATCCACGAGATGCCGCTGGGGAACGTGGTTGCCATCGAGGCCCCGTACACGGACGTTGCCGTCCACAGACACGCGGGGCTCTTGTTGAAAAGCACCAGGAGCAGTGAGGACAGCAGGCTGCCGATGTTGCTCACCACAATCATGGTCCCGGGCCGGAAGCACGTGGCGAAGAAGATGGCCAGGCCCCTGCAGGCTGCAAAGGTCCCCCAGAAGACGGAGTTCAGCCCGGCCGCTTGGCCTTCCGTCATGCCCGCGTGGGTGGTTGCGAATGAGAAAACGTAAGAGCCGTACGTCACTTCGGCTCCAACATAAAAAAAGAAAAACAGGAAAAGGAGACAGAGAAGTGCGTTGTGGTATTTGGCTCTGCGAGACCTCTGAGTGGAGGTCTTGGCTTTTTCCTGCTGTGACCTCTTCTTGAAAAGCAGAGCAAAAAGGAAGACAGACACTACAAATATGTAGGTAGCGATCACAGCATAGGCCCACAGTAAGCTCATACTGCCAGGAACTCCAAACGGCGACTCCGAGTCCGCTTCCGGCGACAGGCGGGGGGCAGAGCGGTTCGCGGCGGCCTCGGTGTGGTTTCCGGCAGACGCGGGCGTGCCCAATGCCAACTTAGCCAGCAGTGGAGCCAGAAAGGCACCCAAGGCAAAACTGAAGTGTAAGGCCTGCATATGTGGGGCTCCTTTGTCCCCCCAAATAGCCAAGATTAGGACGTTACCACCTACCAATGGAAGGTGAGAAAGATTATTTAACATAGCGACTTAGTCAAACAAAACAAACACAGTTCATGACAATCAGAAAGAAGATGAGTCTACTTGACATGGCACGAGGATTCTAATACTCCAAGTTACCAAATGTCCCAACTGAGTCAATTCCATGGTTAAGGAACTCTAAGCCGCCGCCGCCAGAGAACTCCAAGCACTGTAACATCAAAAACTCACAAATGGGATTCTACAAGCTGGTAACCACTGCCTCCCTGAGCCAGGCACATTCCCCCAAGGCTGTTTATAACATAGTTCCAATGCCAGCCTGGGGGGTGGGAAGATACGCATACGTTTATGTATAAACATTTTAAATATATATTATCATCAGGTCATGGCCAAATTACCAACTCTTTCTGTACTTGCGACTGACAGCCACTTGAGGAATATTATTTCTGTATATAGCAGATGTGAAACACATGTTCCGAACCCGGACACTACAGGATTCCGCCGTGCCCACTGCAGGAAGCAGGGGTACCCCAGCGCCTGCAGGTACACTCTCTACACCCCTGGCAAGGTGAAAGGCAAGAAGCATAAAGTCTTGCATGTTCCTTTCCCTTTCTTTCTTTCAATATATTTGCAGATAAATTCCACCCTGTAATTTCACAACCAAACTAAGCCTACAGTATAAAATACTTTCCCCGTCCTATCAAATAACAGCAGAGTGGGGAACGAGGCCCTATTTGGATGCTGTCAATCGATACTCTCTCACAGAACACCGTTACTTAGCGTCACTGTGGCTGGCTGCTCAGACACAGGTGCCCTGTGTGACAGAGAGAGTGCCTGCCGGAAGGGGGGTTCTCACTAGGGGACCCCATAAACGCCTCGGTAGGCCAGTGCCTGCCAGTGACAATTCGGTATCGTCTGCTCTGCTTTTTCTAGTTCAAAGTCCTTCGTCCCGGAGATGACACGGAGAGGCTCACTGACCTGTATCCAGAATACCCATGGAAACGCCGAAGACGGACGTCATGACAATCAGTAACACCGCAGTCTTACAAAATGGGACAAGATAGAGACTGGCGGTGGTAGCCAACATGGACACCCCTAAGGAGAAAGGTAAAAGTCAGCTGCAGGAAACGAGGTTCGTGCGAAGAGGCGTGGATCAAGTCAGCAGCTGAGAAGTTATTTCATTTACACGCTTTTAAATCTTTGTGGGCTAGGAAAATTATTCGAACATGAATGCACTTCTAGCACTGCTAATACTCAAACTATAAATTATACCACAAGGCAAAGTTTTATCGCAAAACCGACAGCTCTAAAGTCATTTATTTCAATATTTCATATTTAAGAACCTAACGAGAATTTTGGATCTGAGGTTAAAAAACAAAAAGATAAAAAATAAAATGCAATGACTAGAGTAGGTTGCAGTAGAAGTGGATTAAATAGGTTATTTGGGGACTAGGGAGGGAAATCAAAGAAGTACATCCTTTTGACACATCTGGAAATCAGAGGATTATTTATTCATTCATCAACAATAGTAAATTATTTTCCTTTTTTCCAAAGCAGTTTTATCACATTAACCCACACTTCCTGTGAGCATGTCAATTTATTTTAAAAAGAGTTACTAAGTTAAAAGCTTTGCCATCTCTTTCAAGGGTGAGGTAGAGAGGTCTGGAGCCATCACTGGCATGGGGCAGCAGGAACAAAAATTTAGCTTATGTCATTTCACTTCACCACCCCCACCACCCCTCCCTTCTCAGCCCACGGGTTAGCTTAGGCAGGTTCAAGAAACTCATTCTGATCTCTAGTGACCCCAGATCTGCCCTCCATCTGACAAGCAGAGCTCTTTGGACAACTACATGTGACCCAGGGGTGGTGCCCAAATGCCAGTGCCAGTCGGGAAGGCCGGGACCGCTGACACGCGCTCGGGCTGAACCGCCGGAGCGGCCCGGCACAGGCTCCCGAAGCGGCAGGCAGCAGGCAAACCGCCTTCCTTCTCCGGAGGAGGCCTGACCACCCACTCTGCCAGCTGCTATGTTTCAAACTTAAAACCAAAATTACAAATCCCTGAAGGTCACAAAGAAGGTAAATTTACTTACCCAAAAGTAGAAAAGGATTCATGCAGTCAAAAAGAACTCCGCCAATCACAGAGCCGCTCAAATATCCAGTCGCGCGGCCCACAAAAATCAGAGAGAGACTGCTGATATTACGGTTCACGTTCGCCGCCAAATCTTGAAACGTGGGTCCCAAGATAGCGATACTCAATCCCTAAGATTTTAAAAGACAAAAGGTTTTCTTTACAACCATTAAAATAATGCCTGTCTACGTGGTAGCTTTTTTCCACCAGTTTCAGTGTGCCAACCCCTACTGTTTTCCTAGTTTTAACAGCTCCCAATTTAAAAAAAAAAAAATTCTTTTGGCTTTTGCTACAATTGTTTCCCTTTTGGACGATACCATAAAAGACTGTTTTGTATTAATAGTTAGTAAGCTGTAACATTAAGATAGTTTTTGAAATAGTTCTGTATATTTTGAAACATACTACATGCACAAATAGCGGACACAAGAATTTAGATGTTGCAATTTTAAACTATTAAATCATCAAAGTATTATTCCCCCTTTTTGATGTTCTTAAAGTAGACGACAATATGTGTAATCTAACAAGCAAACTGAACTATCAAGCAAAAGAGAGACAGATCATAGAGAGAGAGAGACAGCAGGGAGGGATCGAGCAAAAAAAAAAAAACAGAAAAAGAAAGAACTCACGGGCATGGACAACAGTGTAGTGATTGAGGGTGGGGGAGGGGTGCATGGAGGTAGGGAAGATATGGGGAGATATTGGTGATGGGGAAAAATAAAGAAAAAAATATTTACTAATATATTCCAGCTATAGGTTGGGACCTTTTGTGCTAACATTTCCAGCCAAAACACCAGAAAGACAGTGGGAATGCAAAACCAGCAGTCAGATGAAACCATTAGGTGAGGGGGGGGGGGGGGGACAGACAGCAGTATTTCCGGATGCACATGGGGTCCGCCATCCCTCTGAATAATGGCAAATAAAACACTCGGGAGATAAACCATTTAAACATTGATAAACCTACGTTTTTCTTCAAAGAAAACCCCACGCCATCAGTACTATCTAGAAAGCTTTCTTCGAGAATATCACATACACGCGTAAACAATTACTTTCAAAATGAAATTTTACTCAAAGACAGTGTAGTGCTGGCAAGAAATAAGGGTGACTGTTGGCTTTGAGAGGAAATTTGTTGAACACTTTAAAAATGTTTCTAATTGGTCTACATGTCAAGAATAATTTCTTGCATCATTATTTACAACCGCCAAGATTTGGAAGTAGCCCAAGTATCCAGTAGAGGAGTGGATTTAAAAAAAAAAAAAAGCTGTGGTGCATTTACACAATGAAATACTACTCAGCCATAAAAAGAAAAGGAACTCTTCCTCTCCGCAGCAGCACCGGTGCACGTGGCAAGCACTATGCTCAGTGAGATAAGCCAGCCGGAGAAAGACAAGTTCCCTACGATCTCACTCAGATTCGGCATCCAATTAACAGAATGAAGTAACAAGCGAAGTACAAACAGACTCATAAATGGAGAGCCGCCTGGCAGCTGTGAGGGCGGCTGGGCTTAGAGGGATTGAGCAAAAAGGAGAAAAAGCTCATGGACACACACAACAGTGTGGGAAACCGGTGTGGCTCAGCGGATGGAGCGTCGGCCTGCGGAATGAAAGGTCCCGGGTTCGATTCCGGTCAAGGGCATGTACATTGGTTGCGGGCACATCCCCAGTGGGGGGGGGTGCTGGAGGCAGCTGGTCGATGTCTCTCTCGCATCGATGTTTCTGGCTCTCTATCCCTCTCTCTTCCTCTCTCTAAAAAAGAAATCAATAAAAAATATATTTAAATATATATATATCGCTAACACCTCAATATATATATCAATAACACCCCAATAAATTCAATCAAAAGGTGGGGAGAACAATGTATTCCCAGTGCCCGGCTCTGCTCTAAACGCTGGCTGGGCCCCTCCCGGCCTCCAGGCAGGCACAGAGGAGGCCGGGAGGGGAGGCTGGGCCACCCGCCTCTAATCAGTTGCTGCCTCCAAAGCGCTGACTACACTAGGATCTGGGCGCAGTCAGGGTTCACCGAGCGGCTGCAACCATTCTTCTCTTCTCAACTCAAAATATTCTAAGAACCAGTCATGGCTCAGAGACCAGAGGTGACCTGACGGGACTCCCCTCAGAGGACACACCCTCCCCACGCCCCAGGGGCCCAACATTCAAGACAAGAGAGGAGGGGGTAGGCTTCCCGGGAGAAGGGAAAGGCGGGGCTGGCAAAAGGAACGTCCAGCCTTGCCGCTAGCTCTACGAGGAACACCGGAGCATCCGGAGGTTTGTTTTACACGGAGTCTGGGTCAAATAAGAGAGATGTTATCCCTGGCTCTGCCTCTTAACCAGCCGTGTCGTGGGCAAAAGCCCCTTTCCCTCTCTGGCTATATTTCCCCAACTGCAAAAAAAAAAAAGAGAGAGAGAGAGAGAGAGAGAGAGAGAGAGAGAGAGAGGTTTGGCTGACTGTGGTGAGAAGAAGAGAAAATCCCAGAATAGCAGTTTTGTAATAATTTGAAGGGGGAGATAAGGGGCCACGACTATAGACCTGACCATCCCTCTAGTATCTCCCCACCCCACGGAGGGGGAGGTAGGAAGGTTTGCTGAAGCTGGAAAAAATCAACCTCGCACTTGGCAATAACCCTCCAAGATCAGAACTGCGCCCATTTTCCAGGTCACAAAACTGAGGCTCCGGCAGGCCAAGGCGCCAAGGGCACACACAGCTCGCAAGCGGCGGAGGCGAGACCACAACAGCCCCTGCGGCGGGGCGCCGGCTCCCGCCCCGGCCCGGAGGGTGCGGTCCCGCTCTCACCAGCCCCAGGAAGGCCGCGCACAGGACGGCGGTGACGAGCCAGCGCAGCGGGCCCGCGGCCCCGCCGCTCCGCCGGGAGCCCGCCGCCGCCGCCGCCGCCGGCTCCTCCCCCGCGGGCGCCTCGGCCTGCAGGAGCCGCTGCCCCGCGGCCGGGGGCCCGGCCCCGCGGCGCTCCGCTTCCAACTCCAGCTCGGCGGCGCGGGAGCGGCGGTCCTGCTGCTGCTGCTGCTGCCCGGCTCCTCCGCGGGGCCTCCGGACCCCGCCGTGCCCGCCGGCGCCACCTCCCCGCGGGCGGAGCCTGGCCGGGCCGCCCGGGCCGACGGCGGAACCCGCCCGAGGCCGCGGGCAGCGCACGCACCCCGCCCGCGCCGGAGCGCGAGGCACCTGCGCGGACCACGTGGCGGAAATGGGGCCTCTTTCCCAGGCGGCGCCGCAAACAAGCTGTTGACGTCGTCGCCTAGGAGACCGGGTACGCGCTCTGGGGCCTTAGCGCATAGCGGCGCCCACAGAGGCCGGCGGCTGGCGCCCCTGGCGGAGCGAGCTGGAGCTGCAGCCTGGGCCCGGCGGATCCCGAGGTGAGAGGAGGCGGCCCTAGGGTCCGAGGATTGCAAGGGGGGCCTTCCTGTCTGTTTGGGGGCTCCGCTGCGGGCAAAGGGAGCCCGGAGGCCTGGCCTTTAAACAGCTCTCTAAAATTCTCCCGCTTTCGAGATCTGTCCCTTATCTGTCACTTAAGATTAGTTGAAACTCACATGTAAGCGTTCACGTGTCTGGTCTCATTTATCCCTCATAGCAACCGGGTAAGTGCCCTGTGGTCCTCGTGGTGCAGCTAGGAGGAGGAGGGGGAGGTCCCAGAGAATTCAGCCGCCGGCCCAGGCTCGGGCAGCAGACCAGGGGCTGCATGAACAGCATAACGGTAGCTCCGCTCGCCAATCCTGCAGCCAAGCCCATTGTCTCAGGAACGGAAGCGGGGCATCGGTTTGCAGGATCCCTGGGTGAAGTTATGCCAGCAGAGAAGGCACGGCCCTCTGCTCTTTGACCAAACAACCACAGACTCAACATGTGTGAATACTTTTCTCCATCATCTGTCTGAAATGTCCTTTTGCACCTGATTCTCTCTCACCCACTTAGGCTCCCAGGCTACAAACCTGAGTCTCATTAGCGTTTCCCTTGCAAACCGTCTCTCCAAGCAGCATGCACTAGGGTCTGTAATTCCCTTCCCAACCGGCCTCAGAAAGCACACAGATGCTATGACTTTAAGAGAACCTGTTTTAGGTTTCAGAGCCAGGAAAGGTCTCTCGGAGGAAAGTTTGATCTGGTTGAAAAGAAAGGTATCTGTAACCTCATCCCTAACAGCCCAGTCCATTAAAACCAACGCTCACACACATTTTATTTCAGTAAAGATAACGTTCATGTTTGTGCTATGTACTTTGCAAAGTTGGAAATACTTTTTAACAAGATTTGGCATCAGTGTGTTTTACACCATTAATTTTTTTTATTAAAAATGAAAATTCACTGATTTTTAAATTAAATTTTCTTTTAAAAAGGTAAACAGACTTACCTTTAGCCGTACTCATTGTAACATTTAAGACTACCAGGACTCTGAACCTACCATCACAACGGTCCCCTGTGTTGTACTGATCAATAAAGTCTTTGCTGTGCTGTACTATTATTAGCCAAAACCAATTTATCAGGAGAATAAAAACAAAGCAACCAAAATCAAGAGTGGGGAACAGAGGGGAAAGGGAAGGAAGGAAGGGAAGGGGCCCAGGCAGGTGCTCTCTAAGCGATTTGGTCTTCCTCCGGTTCTGCACGGAGGAGGCCACTTACCCCGAGTTAGCTACTGCTTTGCCCCGGAGCTGGGGATTACAGATGGCTTTTAGCCATTCTTATCTGATCATCGCCAGCTATTACCACACTTGATACCGCCTGCCTTCTTGGGAAATGTCCAAAACCTCTGTGGAAATCCCCATAATGGCAAGGGCTGTCGTGTTGCTAAGAACAAACATCAGTACCAGTATTTTCTATTTTTAAGTAAACTATATAAAAGCCTACCTTGATTTAGTTGTTAGTTATTAAACACCTAGTATGTGCCAGGCATTCTTCTAACAATGAAAAAAATGAACACAAATTCCTTCCCTCATAGACAAGATAGACAAAGGACAAATGCATTTGTAATATGATGTCAGAGAGTGATAAGTACACTAATGAGAAACACAGCAGAGTAAAGTAGATAGAGTAACAGAAGGGGGTATTTTAAGGTATGGTAGTGTTGGGAAAGGCTTCTGAACTGTCCTGTGGACATGTTCTCTTTTTTTCTTTTTAATATATTTTATTGATATTTTACAGAGAGGAAGGGAGAGAGATAGAGAGCTAGAAACGTCGATGAGAGAGAAACATCGACCAGCCGCCTCTTGCACACCCCCTACCGGGGATGTGCCCGCAACCAATGTACATGCCCTTGACCCGAATCGAACCCAGGACCTTTCAGTCCACAGACCGACGCTCTACCACTGAGCCAAACCGGTTTCGGCATGGACATGTTCTTGAACAATAACCTCCCTCCTCAGCCTCACTTTCCAAATGCATGGGTTACATTAGGTGGTCTCCGAGGTTCCTTGCAATTCTGACTTTGAGAAGAGCAGCAAACAGCTTAATTCATTTAAAACCATCCCTGCCCTAGTCAGTTTGGCTCAGTGGATAGAGTGTTGGTCTGCGGACTGGGCGGGGGGTCCTGGGTTCGATTCCGGGCAAGGGCACATGCCCAGGTTGCAGGCTCAATCCCCAGTGGGGGTTGTGCGGGAGACGGCCAATCGGATGATTCTCTCTCATCATTGATGTTTCTGTCTTTCTCTCCCTCTCCCTTCCCCTGTGAAATCAATAAAATAAATATATATATTTTTAAAATTAAAATAAAGTAAAACCATTCCTTACTCTCATTTTTGTCCCAATAGTAAAAACAACTTGAAACGGGTTTAATACCAATCAATACTATTACTTCCTTCTCCCCAGACTGGAGTTACGCTTCAAAGTTTTGTGGTAGGCAATTACAAAAAAAAGGTTAGCATATGTGCTGCATTTTAACAATTCTTTAACAAAAATTATTATATCCAAAACTAGGGCATGAAAAGTCACTGAAAAATTCCATTGTAGACATCCAGGAAGGACCAAGAGGGAACCCTAGATCAGTGAAGGAAGATTTAGTCAAGTCCCAGGAAGATTTAGTCAAGTCGCTCTTTCGGGACTTGGAGCAGCCATGCCAGCCAAGCTCACCCCGGATCCAATCCTGCTGTCTCACCCCAGCTGCGCTGGCCGAGTTCCCTGGAGAAATGTTCCCCGGATGGAGGCGGTCCATCTGCTAATGCTAATACGTTTGGGAGCCATTCACTTAGTCAGCAAATAATTACTGAGCACCTACTCCCTGCCAGGCTCTTTTATACATGTCGGAGATAAAATGGTTGACCAAACGCCCTACCTTGTATAGCTTAGTCCTGTGGTCGGCAAACGGGGGCTCGCAAGCCACATGTGGCTCTTTGGCCCCTTGAGTGTGGCTCTTCCACAAAATACCACGGCGTGGGGAAGTCTATTTTGAAGAAGTGGTGTTTAAGTTTAAGTTTAAAAATTTTGGCTCTCAAAAGAAATTTCAATCATTGTACTATTGGTATTTGGCTCTGCTGACTGAGTTTGCCGACCACTGACCTAGACCAAGCATGTCCAACTTGTGGCCTGCGGGCCACATGTGGTCCACAATGAATATGTTTTCGGCCCAGCCAATATAATGGTACGTAGGAAATGTTCTAATAAAGATTTCTTAACTTAATTTTTACAATATCCTGTTATACATAGTTATTATTTTTTAAAATATATTTTATTGACTTTTTACAGAGAGAAAGAGAGAGGAATAGAGAGTTAGAAACATCGATGAGAGAGAATCATCGATCAGCTGCCTCTTGCACACCCCCTATTGGGAATATGCCCGAAACTAAGGTACATGCCCTTGACCGGAATCAAACCCGGGACCTTTCAGTCTGCAGGCCGACGCTTTATCCACTGAGCCAAGCCAGTTTCGGCTATACATAATTATTAATAGAGGTTTGGTGCATGAAATTCGTGCACAGGGGTTGTATCCCTCAGTCCAGCCTGCACCTTCTAATCTGGGACCCCTCAAGGGGTATATGACTGCCTATTTAGGACCAATCCCAGTAGGATCAGGCCTAAATGGGCAGTCGGACATCCCTCTCACAATCCAGGACTGCTGGCTTCCAACTGCTCACTTGCCTGCCTTCCTGATTGCCCCTAACTGCTTCTGCCTGCCAGCCTAATCACCCCCTAACCACTCCCCTGCCAGCCTGATTGATGACTAACTACTCCCCTGCCAACCTGATTGCCCCTAACTGCCCTCCCCTGAAGGCCTGGTCCCCCACAACTGCCCTCCCCTGCAGATCTTGTCCCCCCAACTGCTCTCCCCTGCAGGCCTGGGTCATCCCAACTTCCCTTCTCTGCAGGCCCAGTCACCCCCAATTTCCCTCCTCTGCCAGCCTGGTCACCCCTAACTGCCTTCCCCTGCAGGCTTGATCACCCACAACTGCCCTCCCTTGCAGGCCTGGTCCCTCCTAACTGCTCTCCCCTGCTGGCCATCTTGTGGCAGCCATCTTGTTGACCACATGGGAGCAACCATCTTGTGTGTTGGAATGATAGTCAATTTGCATATTACTCTTTTATTAGATAGGATGAACTACTTTCTCCAACATGATTACTATAACCGTGTTGCATTCATTTCCTTTACACACCTTACTCGCAGCTGCACCATTTCTCTCCACTAATATTAGCAGCAAATATTTTAGCAGCCAATTGCCACATCATTAGTCTTGGACTGACTTGTATGATGTGCACAACAGGAAATATTTTGCTTTCTGAGAACAAGAAAAACAGGTTTATTTGCATTATGCTTAATTTGTGCAGTTATTCAGTGTCTGGTAAGTTAATGTTTAAGAAAAATATTATTTTATTAAAATGTTGTATTTTATGTTAATGATTCCTCATTTATTTCAGCCCTTTGTATTCAGCATGTCTCTATCAAAATAAACCTACGTTTTTATGAAAATTGAAACTTTTGGTTTTTTGTGGCCCACATAAACTTAAACCTTGTTTCTTTGGCCTGTGTTAGCCTTTGAGTTTGACATGCTTAACCTAGAAGGTGAATATAAACAGAAGAAAGAAGAGGTTTAAGAAGTAAGCCACAATGTACTCTCAGGATTTAGAGGTTGGGAGAGAGCAGGACTCAGCAAAGCAGACTGAGAAGGAGTGGCTAGAAAGATGGAGGAAAATCAGGTAAGTGTGCTATACTGCAAGCCTGACTCACAGATCAGGACTGATTCACTGCACCACATGAAATGAGGGTTGAAAAGTGCTGTTGACTCATACTATTTAACAAAAGGAAGATAATTCAATCAAAAAATGGGCAAAGACCTAATAGACACTTTTCAAAAGAGGACATAAGGAAGGCCAAGAGACATATGAAAACATGCTCAAAGTCACTCATCATCCAAGAGATGCAACAAAACAACGAGGTACCAGCTCACACCTGTCAGAATGGCTATCGTCAACAAATCAATAAACAACAAGTGCTGGCGAGGATGCGGAGAAAAAGAAGCCCTCGTGCACTGCTGGTGGGAATGTAACTGGTGCAGCCACTGTGGAGAATAGTATGGAGTTTCCTCAAAAAGTTAAAAATGGTCCTAATCAGTTTGGCTCATTGGATAGAGTATCAGCCTGTGGACTGAAGGGTCCCAGGTTTGATTCCGACCAAGGGCATGTGCCCAGGCTACGGGATCAATCCCCAGTGTGCAGGAGGCAGCCAATCAGTGATTCTCTCTCATCATTGATGTTTCTATCTCTCTCAACCTCCCCTTTCCTCTCTGAAATCAATAAAGATACACACACACACACACACACACACACACACACACACACAGAGTTAAAAATAGAATTCCCATTTGATCCAGTAATCCCAATTCTAGGAATATATCCCAAGAAACCAGAAACACCAGAAAGGGTATATGCACCCCTATGTTCATAATGGCACAATTCACCATAGCTAAGATTTGAAAACAACCTAAGTGTCCATCAGCAGATGAGTGGATTACAAAACTGTGGTACATCTACACAATGGAATACTATGCTGCTGTAAAAAAGAAGGAACTTTTACCATTTGCAACAGCATGGATGGACCTGGAGAGCATTATGCTAAATGAAATAAGCCAGTCAGAGAAAGATAAATATCACATGATCTCACTCATTTGTGGAATATAATGAACAACATAAACTGAGTGGGAGGGATAGAGCCAGATGGGGAGGGGGGAAATATTCTAGAAGCAATCCTATTATTTGCAGATTTTTAATATTTCCTACAACTTTTGTGATATCATTCAGTTAGTACAGTTTTAGTAATATTATTATACTTAAAATTCCTTTATTCTTGAAATGTTAGTGTTTATTGCTTGTAATATCATATTTAAAATCGTTTTTCTTGAGATATTTAAAGAGTGCCTATTGGGATTAATGCTGTGGAGGCCAGTGGTAACCTTGAGAAAAGCAGTTCAGTGGAATAGAGTCAAGAAAGAATGGGAGGAGATAAAATTGGAGAGAGCAGGTAGAAATTTCTTTAAGAATTTGTGTGTGTGTGTGTGTGTGTGTGTGTGTGTGTGTGTGTGTGTGTGACTTTTATAAATGAATGGAAAGAAATGAGGCAATAGCTATAGGGGGCATATGGTTTAAAAGAGATTCCCCTCTTCCCCAAGCTGCTATGTATATAATAAGTAGCTTGTATATATGCTGATGGAAATTATCCAATAAAGAGAGGGGGAAATGATGACACAAAAGAGAATAGACAGTTGGAACTGGAAATATTTAATTTGGGGAAGGTGATATAGAGGCACCTAGTGAGGTGAATAGAGTTTTGAAGACCTAGTGAGGTGAATAGAGTTTTAGGGTAAGGGCTAGGGAAGAAAGTGGAGACTGAAGAGATCTGACTGAGACAGAAAGGGGGATGGGAGGGAATGGAAGGGTCAATGGAAGGATAATCTCCCAGTTGAAGAGCAGGCCCAATGGAAGGAAGGAAGAGGGAATAAAGTTATAGGAAGCTGTGATGAGAGGGATGTTGGTTTCTAAGATTTCAAAGATGAAGCCATTTCTTTGAATGACAAGATGACAAGGTTACAAGGATCCCTCTTAAGTGGGTGAGAAAATAAAGTTGCTCTGCATGAATATTGAATGTTGGACCAAATGCCAGTTGCTGGGTTTGGATATAAGGGAGGGGTCCGGGAGGCCCACAGATGACCATGGCAAGGACAGGTAAAAGGAGGTAGAGCTGCAAGAGGTGAGCAGGGAGGCAGAGGGCCCTGCTCCGGAGACCACTGTGTGAGGTAGTGAGCTTCCTGACCTTGAAAGGGTCAAGACGCTGGTGACTCTTGAATTGAGGATTTTAAAAAACAAGTCTTAAATTAAAAATTTTACGTTTATCTGTAGGAAACTATGAAAAGATAACTTTTAAATCCTTTAAGTTTGATACTATGATAATCAGATTTTCTGCATACATTAGGATTCTAATTTAATCCATAAAAATTATTTTTTTCAGGAGAGCGAATTTTACCTTGCTCAGAATCAGTAACAATTTGTGATACCCATTCTTTCCTGGTTTTATCCAAAGCCATCCAGTGGCCTGCATATTCTGACCACTTATATGCAGGCATGTAAGAAATTATTGGATTAAATGATGTATTGCAATTCCATGTTCTTGAGTTTAATGTAAAAAATCTCTTTAGCACCATTCAATATAAATAATGTCTTGCTCTGTAGTTAGGGCTCATGAAATAAACATCCTCTGAATGTGGGTAATCTATCATAACAGGGCCTTGTTTTTTTTAATATTCCAGACTGGTTCTTGGTCATTCCCTGAGATTATCAATGAATAGGAGGTCACCTATACTGGCTCAATTTAACAAATACAATCAGTGTAAATAAAAGAAACATTAACATACATCTATATATCTATATATCTATATCTATCTATCTATCTATCTATCTATCTATTTATCTATCTCTATATATGTATATAAAAGCCTAATATGCCAAGTGTCCCCTCAGGAGTTCGACCGACCAGGATTTGGATCATTCTCT
This sequence comes from Vespertilio murinus, assembly GCA_963924515.1. Lineage (NCBI taxonomy): Eukaryota > Metazoa > Chordata > Mammalia > Chiroptera > Vespertilionidae > Vespertilio > Vespertilio murinus. The sequence continues at coordinate 168,066,258 of OZ004705.1, read as the reverse complement.
ATGACATGCGCTGACCACCGGGGGGTGGCACGGAATGAAGGAAGGCTCTGGCCGGCAGCTGCTAGGGACCTTATCCATGCACCGATTTCATGCACTGGGCCTCTAGTTAACTATTTTAAAAATATCAAACAGAAATAGTTTTTAGACTCTCCAATATTTTTGGGTCATTTCTACCCTTGCCCTTTCTTTTCAGAGGAACAACAAAACCCAAATATACTTGGAATAGACTGATATAGATTAAAAATCACACAGCATATTATCTTTTATTCAACTCAGATTTTTTTCATTTTAGTATAATTTCCCCCTTATTCCCCAGCAAGTCCATAAATATAATCATAAAGCCTTATAGAAATTTGCTAAAAAATTTTATTATATTTACTGAGAATATCACATTGTTCCACAGTAGAATGATCTTAACTCCCTAATGATTATAAAACTCTCTTCATTTAAAAGATTTTGGTTCTCTATATTAAATTGCACATTATAAAAATCAATTATAATTTAAACTCTTTGAAAAGATACATTTTTTAAAAGGCATATACTAAAATACTGCATACTGATCAAATCTAGCAATCATTTCATACAGTGTTCTACACTTAAACAACTGCTGTGCCAAAGACGGCATCCCGTGTAGTTGGGAGGCAGCGCTACATGGCAGTGCGCAGCACACTCTTGGGATCATTTGACTTTGATGTCTAAGATAAAGCATGCTTTTCTAACTTTGAAAATATGCAAAATGATTTAAAAATTACTTTTCATATCAACATTAAAATACGTTGGGATGAAAAAGGTTATATTATACTAGGAAATAATTAAAGCATCCAAGCTCTCTGTCTCTTCTTAAAAAATATACTTTATTGATTTTTTACAGAGAAGAAGGGAGAGGGAGAGAGAGTCAGAAGCATCGATGAGAATCATTGATCAGCTGCCGCCTGCACATCCCTTACTGGGGATGTGCCTGCAACCAAGGTACATGCCCTTGACCAGAATCGAACCTGGGACCCTTGAGTTCGCAGGCTGACACTCTATTCACTGAGCCAAACCGGTTAGGGTCCAAGCTCTCTCTTAATAATACTGTAGGGGTAAGTCTGTGGTAGCTATCATTTTTAGGTTAAAATAAACTGGCAAGAGACCAAACTGACAAAATGCAAATTTGCCAAGCACCATGTAGTGCCTGCTCAATCTTGCACTTCTCAAACCACAATACGTGTATTAACAGATACATCAGAAGTTACTACTAAAGGGATATTTAATCTCTTTACTATAACTTCTGATTAACAAGTTCTCATTCTCCCTTCCACACATAGCTCATGTTAACAGTCCAGAGAAGTTCTTAGTTAACAGAGAATCCAGGAAACTCTAGTAGATTCTAAATGTGTGGTCTTCCTAGTTAGTAAAATGGTAGTATCATTTTTCTAATTTACATTTAGAAATGTCTATGTTACATCCTCATAATATAGTTAAGGCAAAGTCTATGCAAGACAGCAGGATGAAATAAAAACCTGTGGTTCCCACTTCATCTGAGCCCTACGTTCAGGTACATTAGGACTCAGAAATCCACGTGGAATTCCAAGTGGAATTTTAGGTGAGTGTCACACAGTCACAACCATGATGCTGATAGCCCTTGATAAATCTGAAATTTTATGATTTTTGAAATTTGCTGACATAGTCCTTACTAACTTAGGTCTTTATGTTAAATCTAAAAGATGAACAACAATACTTTCAGTGTGAATTTTTTAAAGGTACAAAACTCATTGTTCAAGTTTTAAGATTGATAACCACCAGAACTCTGATTTTAGCCTGAAAAAATATCTTAAAATATCTACTTAAACAAGTGCAATTGAAAGTTATTTTGTATGTCTATAATTGTATAACAAAATATACATAATATTTTAACACACCCTCAGAATTATAGAATACTTTGTACAGCTAACTTTGTACTAGAAACATTGACCAGAGATGTCTGGGGCTATGTTTAGCATTAAGTTTTCATTTGGTGATCATTTTCATGTAAGTTGCACAATTTAAAGCCTTATGTGCTTACCAAAATTACATACCTCTAAGTAGATATTTGAACTAAAAATTTGCTTTATGGGTGAGTTTTTTCCTCCCAAGATGTATATAAAAAATGTAACTTACATAATACTGCCAGATCTACACATTTTCTATTGTGTTATAGATACTTTAAAAGAAAAAATAATTTTGAAAGAAACATGAAATTTAGCACCAATCTTGATCTAATCTTTCTTTGGTAGGAAAAAAAAAGGCACCAAATTCACAGTTTAGGGTCAAAATACAGCACTTCTGCCAATAAGCCCTAAAGCAATATGCCAATACAGGCTGCATCATGAAACATACATTTGCCCATGGTTTTCTAGCAATTAGTACACTCTATAGAAGATTACACTGAGGGAAGATCGCAGTAGAAAGGATTTGTGTTCACTCACATTTAAAATGTTTTTTTAAAAAAATATATTTTATTGATATTTTACAGAGAGGAAGGGAGAGAGATAGAGAGCCAGAAACATCGATGAGAAACATCGACCAGCTGCCTCCTGCACACCCCCTACCGGGGATGTGCCTGCAACCAATGTACATGCCCTTGGCCAGAATTGAACCCGGGACCCTTCAGTCCGCAGACTGACGTTCTACCACTGAGCCAAACCGATCTCGGCTAAAATGTTTTTAAAATCCACTATTTTAATAACTGACAGACACTGAAAAGTATTATCTGATAAAGAATAAAAGTCATACAGGGTGAGGCAAAAGTAGGTTTACAGTTGTGAGTACATGAAACAGTTTATTCTTGTATTATTAGTTACTCATTATTGTATTATTTTTATTCATACAACTATAAGCCTACTTTTGCCCCACCCTGTATATCCAAAATAGTATCACATATCTCACTTGATTTCTTTTTAAAAAAATATATTTTATTGATTTTCTACAGAGAGGGAGGGAGAGGGATAGAGAGCTAGAAACGTCGATGAGAGAGAAACATTGACCAGCTGCCTCCTGCACAACCCCCACCGGGGATGTGCCCGCAACCCATGTACATGCCCTTGGCCGGAATCGAACCTGGGACCCTTCAGTCCACAGACCGACGCTCTATCTACTGAGCCAAACTGGTTTCGGCTCACTTGATTTCTTAATGTTATTTTATGTAGATAGTTCCTATCGCTTACATGCTTAGCGACATTCAACTCCAAAATACTCTTCTTGCAGAACTCATACTGAAAAGGCCAGGAACATCCTTAATTAATTTGGGAACTTGTGAGTTAACTTCTACACTATAGACACAGACAACCACCGCATTTTCAAAAACTCCCGTGAGACCAAACATCGTTACTGCGAGGAGAGGGGAGCCTGTTACAGGAGGTCAGCATGTAAGCTGGAAGGCTAAGGCACAAGCATGCATTTGCTGCCAGTGGTCATCCATCTTTCGGCCACAGAAAACGCAAGTGAAAACCAGACCGCGTCGTCAAATGGCCAGCGTGATTTGAAAAGCCCCTGGTAAAGCATTTTAGTAAGTGTGTTCATTATTACCCAGAGGTTATACGTTTCTTCAGTTTTCCTCTGCCAGATGACCCACCAGCCAAATTAGTTAATATTCCTTGTATATCCATTTATATCAGAACAAAGCACTTAAGAAATCTTACTATTTTGACCTTAACAACGTGCACTCCCTTGCCCTTTAACCCCAGAATCGCCATTGGCTTCCTTCTGATTAAGCAAGAATTGATTAAGCCATGCTTCCAGTTGGACACTGAAAGCTGAGGTAGGTGGACGGTCGTGGTCCAGTGAGCGTCATGATCGAGTACTTAGAAAGGTTTCCTTTCATCCCCAGTGTCTTCCCAACGCACTGACAATAAGTTGAAATCTTCTGTGTCGTAAGTGAGGTAGTCCTATGTTATATGTCAAGAAAGTAATACCACAGAGGATTTCTGTGAATGCATGGAGGTCAAGATGATTAATGTTCACTACTTAAATATTGATAATTTAACAAAGGGCAGGCTAAGTAAAGTACTACGTATAGTAAACTACGAGGTAAACCACCGTTTTCCCAGATTTCAAGATTTTGAGTCAAAGATGTGGCAACGAATTGTTTCATGGGTCTTTATTGTCTCAGAAGGCGTCATCTGATAAAGTCCTCATTTATGGTAGTTCCGTAACTGTGCTTCTGAGTTGTATTCCGGTTTCACATGTAGCTATAGGCATTTGGCCCCTTAGTCTTAAGGACGAACCTATCGCTCTCTAGTGCAGCGGCCACCAACTGGTGGCCCGTGGACCCCTGGTGGCCCATGAGGTCTGAAAGGTTGGTGACCACTGCAAAACAAACCGTGATTAGCCTCTGCCAACAAGTAAACTAATAAACACACTGCGGCTATGAAAGAGCAGTGAACGCACCTCTTGACTCTTCGCCCCTGAGCCATTCTCAAACTCCACTCTAGATGGTCTTTTTATTTCCCTTATACCCAGTCACCCGCGAACACCAGTGAGTAGAATATGAGCAGAATTAATGATTACCAGTAAAGGAGCAAGCCTGCCTTCTATGGATTACCACGTCGCCAGCATGAATGGCAAATTGTTCTTTTGTTTTAAAAACGAAGCAGAAGGTTGGAGTTTTCTTTTAAGAGCTCATTAAACTATTACGGATGATGTACTTTCCTATCAGCCAAGACAACACTTGCCTTTCAAATTAAAAAATAATGTAGATGTAAAAAGAAAGTAACAAAGCTCACTTCCTCTTACTTTTCACATATGGAAAAAAGCAACGACTTTTAATCTAATATAGAAAGTGCTCCTTCGTGTTTATGCCAGCAACAATAAAGCTTTCAGTGTTAGAATTTTTTTAAAAGAGTTTAAATAAGTTTTAAATACTTAATTTGTTTACATATTTAAAAATTGGAGTTAATTAAACTTCCCACTTGTACCTCTAAGCTCACCAAGTGTGCCCCAGCCTAAGGCAGGCTCGCTGGGAGCTGCATCCCAAAGGCTCACTGAATCCAAGGCGTTCTTCATGACGTGCTCTCAGGACTAAGATTTAGCGAAACTTGAAAGGAAGAGCAAAAGCAAAGTTAAAAAATGTGTCCTCCAAAAACATTCATGCTCAGGACATGACAATCTTTTAAAAAATATATATATTTTATTAATTTTTTACAAAGAGGAAGAGAGAGGGATAGAGAGTTAGAAATATCGATGAGAGAATCATCGATCACCTGCCTCCTGCACACCCCCTACTGGGGATGTGCCCGCAACCAAGGTACATGCCCTTGACCGGAATTGAACCCGAGACCTTTCAGTCCGCAGGCTGACGCTCTATCCACTGAGCCAAACCAGCTGGACCTGACAATCTTTTCTCTCAAAGCATTTAAATAAAGTTTTATAGGTTAACACCAAAGATGCCAATTATATGAAACTCGCTTCTCCCCAAATTTTAATCGCATAATTTTAAAATGTTTTCATTGTAGACCATTCGAACTCTAAGTTGATGACAGAGAGCAAGCCATTCTCCAGGTCACACAAACTGAGGGGCTCCAGCCTCCGCCACCATAAGGTTCTGTTTATGAATAGAATTGGAAGCTTAATGCAATCACTAAGCAATTTTCAGTGGAAATTACAAGTCTTTAAAAATATATATATTTTATTGATTTTTTACAGAGAGGAAGAGAGAGGGATAAAGTTAGAAACATTGATGAGAGAAGAGCCATCGATCAGCTGCCTTTTGCATCCCCTTCCCCTCCCCCGGGATGTGCCTGCAACCAAGGTACACACCCTTGACCGGAATCAAACCTGGGACCCTTCAGTCCGCAGGCCAATGCTCTATCCACTGAGCCAAACCGATTTTGGCAGAAATTACAAGTCTTGTAGTAGGGCTGTAGACTAAGTGCGGCAACTGTGATCAAAGAGATGTACAAATTTTGAATAAAGTATCAATAAATTGGGTAGGTTTATTACGGAAATGGATGAATCCCAACAATATCCACTGCAATAAAATTTAACCAAAACGTTTCTGGAAGATCTTTGGGTATCTGTTACCTGTGTATCTGACGCAGAGTTTCTGTAAAGAGGAATGCTAATGGCTCCCCTTCTTATATAACTGCTGGCCTCAAATGCAAGGACCTTTCGAATGTGAGAATTTGCTGAGTCCTATCAGAATTAGGATTATGTGCTAGAAAGTAAGAGTTCTGACTCTATTCTATTTTTAGGCCTGTCTGGTCACTTTATTACAATAAAGTGGAAAGAATTTACAGAAATTGGAAAGGATTTACTTTAACTAAAAGATTAAAGTAATATTTCTTTGCCTGAAACACAAATCTTTATGGATATAGTATTTTCATTTTTTTTAAAATAAATCTTTATTGTTCATATTATTACAAATGTTCCTCATTTCCCCCCCCCCAATTGCTCCCCTACACCAAGTTTCCATTCAATTCTCTGCCCTTTCCCCATCCCCCATTGTCCTCAATCATAGGTGCAGTTTATGTTCAGTCTCTTCCCGTCCCGCCCCATTCCCCCGAGAATCATCAGTCCACTCCCCTTCCATACCTCTGATTCTATTATATTCACCAGTTAATATTGTTCATCATGATTTTTACTTCCCTTGGTTTTTAGACTCACTTGTTGATAGTTACGTGTTTGTTTATAATTTTTATCTTTATTTTCTTCCTCTTCCTAAAGAACCCCTTTTAGCAATTCATATAATTCTGGCTTGGCAGTGATGAATTCCTTTAGCTTAAATTTATTTGTGAAGCTCTTTATCTGGCCTTCGATTCTGAGTGATAACTTTGCTGGGTAGAGTATTTTTGGCTGTAGGTTCTTGTTGTTCATCACCTTGAATATTTCTTGCCATTCCCGTCTGGCCTGCATGGTTTCTGTTGAGAAATCAGCTGACAGTCGTATGGGTGCCCCTTTATAGGTAACTACCTGCTTTTGTCTTGCTGCTTTTAATATTCTCTCTTTGTCTTTAGCTCTTGGAATTTTAATTATGATGTGTCTTGGTGTGGTTCTTTTTGGATTCCTTTTGTTTGGGGTTCTGTGTGCTTCCTGGACGTGTAAGTCTATTTCTTTCACCAGGTGGGGGAAGTTTTCTGTCACTATTTCTTTCAATATGTTTTCAGTATCTTGCTCTCTGTCATCTTCTGGGATGCCCATAATTCTGATGTTGGTTCGCTTGAAGTTGTCCCAGAGGTTTCTTACATTATCTTCAACTTTCTGGATTCTCTTGTCTTCTTGCTTCTGTGGAGGAGTGTCCTCTGGCTCTTTGTGTTCCAAATCTTGGACTTGATCCTTGCAATCTTCCAATCTGTTTTTAGGACTCTGTATAATATTATTTATTTCAGAGATTGTATGCTTTATTTTTATGCTAGAAAGTTGACCCTTCATTATTTCTTGTTGATCCCTTATCATATCCTCATAGGTCTCATTTATTTTATCGGCCTTTTCTAAGAGATTGTTGAACAACCTTATAAGCGTGGCTTTGAACTCTATATCCAGTCGCTTTTTGTCCTCCATTTCTTTCGTTTGTGATCTGTTTCCTCGTTTCGGCATTTTCGCTGCTTCCCTGAGTTGGTAGGTTGGGAGGATCAGCTGTGTCTATGCCAGCAGACAACCTTATTCCACTAGACTTGGAAACCTGCAAAAGCCGCTCTGAGTTCAGCTTGGATGGGGCAGAGTTTCTGGGTGGAGCTTACAGCCTTGGCTTCCGGTTAGCCCCGCCCTCTGAGGTTCCTGAGTCTCAGTGTACCTCAGTGTCCTTTGGTATTCACTGCAAGCACCTCTGAGAGAAAGGCACTCTAGAGTTTTGCCCACTACCAGACAGTGTAGTCTCTCCCCCAACAAGCCCACAACTGGGGTTCAGAGCAGTTGGAAGTGGGGTTAAGAGCAGTCAGGAGCTTATGTCTCCTTCCCGCTAGGGCAATCTCGCGGCCCAAACAACAGTCTGTCCTCTGTGCGCGCAATGTGCGCGACTCAGGGGCTCGGCTTTTCGCCGTTCCCCCTGAGCTTCTGTCTTACAGCCCAGATTCCCCCTGTATGAGGCTGGGGCCCGAGGGTCTTGCCCAGGATTGGAGTTCAGTGCAGTCAGAACTGGGGCTCAGCACAGTCCTGAGCTTTTGAGTCCTTCCCGCTGGGGCAATCCAGCAGCTCAGTGAACAGTCCCTCCTCTGCGCGCAATGTGCGCGACTCCGGAGCTCTGCCTTTCTCGCTGCTCGGCTGAGCTTCTGCCTTACAGCCCAGATTCCCTCTTTGTGAGCCTGGGACCCCCGGGGTCTCGCCCAGAACTGGGGTTCAGTGCAGTCGGAGTTGGGGTTCAGCACAGTCTGGAGCTTTTATCTCCTTCCCTCAAGGGAACGCCAGCCAGGCACTCAGCCGCCCCTCCTCTCAGGCTCCGTCCTCTCCCCGCGCGCACCGTGCCTCCGTACCTTAGGCTTTTACAGCTCCTCTGGCTTTCCTTCTGGTTTTCTCTTTCCTTCTAGTTGTAGAATTTCCAGTCAGTCAACTTTCCTGTAGTTCTGGATAGTGTCCACTCTATATTTTAGTTGTATTTTTTGAAATTGTTGAGTGCGGCTGCAGTTAGGCTTTTACCTCTGCCGCCATCTTGTTGTGAGTCCTCGTATTTTCATTTTTTTAGTTTGTTGAACTTTTAAAACATTTTGTACCAAACAACATATTACTAAATATGCATTTTATAGAATTTAATATCTTACCTTTTATACTTTTTCTTTTTAACTTATATTATAGCACAGTCCTCTATTATTGTGGAGATTTCTTGGTGTTATAGATCCTGTTTGACTCATTGCATTAGACTGAAAACTATATACGTGTAATATGTGTGCAGTATTCTGAGATATAAGTTTTATTATAAATATTAAGTCACTTAGCTCTTTTATTATGAGAACTAGCAAAGCAGATCAAGTCTTTGAGTTTCAGATTATCACATTTTATTTCCCCCTAAAATCAGCCAAATTTTGAAAGCAAAAGCACTTTGGAGATCTTTACAGAGTAAATATTCTATTTTAGAATTATTCTTTCTGTAAAATTGTAGGTGGGAGTACTAGGAGTCTTATAAAAAATATAATGGCAGGCATGATTATTGGTCTTAGTTTTATGTTTTTGCTGATCTCAAAAGCACTGATCATGAGGAAATTATGTTTTTATAACTGGGCATGACTAAATGAAAACCAGATCATTTACGACATTATCATTTCTAAGTCATTTTCTAAAAGTTTAAAATAAGAACATAAAAGGGCAGTGTGTTCAAATGTAGGGTTTTCCCTTTTCTTTGTAACAGAACCACCCAAAAAACAAATTAGCTAAGTTCCTGAATATGAAATATGGACATATTTGAAGGAGTAACTTGTAACTGTGTGTACGGCCACAGTAAGTTGTTGAATGTCTTCACAATCAAAATTATTTAAAATCCTATTTAAAAAGAGATTCTGCATTTAGTGTTTATACACTTTGAACCTTCAAGGCTGTAGATGAGAAAGTTGATTCTGAAAGGAAAATTATTGTGTTTTCTCGATGTTTGATGAACAGCCTCACTTTCCTCCCACCTCCTGGTCCCCATCAAGTCTGAGTCCATATGCTTCCTAACGTCTCCATCCTCAGCAAGAGACAAGGAATGGAAGTGCTTTGCCTTTCAGACACAATAGTAGCTGAAAAGTAAAGTAAGGACATAATACACTAACTTCCTTTCCTTACAGAGAACTCAGAAACAGGTGGATCCTAGAAGTGCTTTAGAAAAGGACAACATTCGTCCTGTCCAGGTGCCATCCTTATACGCCAAGGTTGTGGGTTCAATCCCCAGTCAGGGCACACTCACGAATTAACTAATGAGTCAAACAACAAATTGATGTCTCTTAAAAAAATAAAAATAAAAGACAACATTCTTCCCAGATGAACAAGCTACATTTGAAGAAGATCTAATAAATACCCATATTTAAGATTTAAATATATGTTGCATATTATTAATTTTTAAACCCCTAAATAACAAAAATGTATAACTTCAGGGATTAGGAAAGTGTTCCTGTTTTTTATAGATGAACATGGGTCAAGACATGATTTGGTTGTAATTTTAGATACTTAAACTCTAATAGCTTGCTTTCAATTGTAGAAAAAATATACTAAGAATGTTAATGGGGAACACACTAGGAGAAATACATACAAATGCAAATTTCTGCCAGAAAGTTTTGGAAATGTAGGAGTTGTTTCTCTTTATAAATGCTTCTAACCTCTCATGATCCATTAATTTCATAAACCAATTTGAGCAACTGTATCTATCAGAAATAGATATTTTCTTTACAACCACAAAGATATTTCCCCCCACTGTGCCTGAAACTGCAACTGGACAACATGTTCAGTATGGCTTTGTTTAAATATCGGGTCCCAGTGCTAACAAATTCAGAAGCCAGAAATATTTTATGTTAAAACCGCCAGAGTATCTTTCATTCATTCTGTTTTTCTTTATTGTTATAATTTAAACAAATTCAGAAATTTGGAGCATTTTTTGGCTACTCCAAAAACGTACTGCAAAGCCAAAGGGAATAAACGTAAATGGGAGAAATGCCTGATTTTTTAACTGCTCTGCCTTTATGACCAGGAATCTCACATACCGGATCTGAATACATTGCTAGCATTTGCCCCAAAAAGATCTCTGACACTGGAGCAAGTCAGAACCTCTTCATGTGAGGGCCTATTTAACAGCAGGCAAAGTAGCTTTCACACACACTTGAGGTTTAGGTAAATAGCACATTTATCTAAAAGCCGGATTTAAATTTTGTAAAAAGTCTCCAAGTAGCAAAAGAAATTAAAACCTAGATAGATACCAGAACTAAAAACAGCATGTGAGACAACAAACAATATTTCCAGTCAAACCAAATTACAGCCTTTTCAGTATAGCTTGAGGTATTCTTGAATATTTGTAGGAGCTAAATAGCTTTCACAGTTTCCAAAGCTGCTTTCTACTGAGATAGGTCAAATTCTCATAATATTTAACGTTCAGAGATGTTTTCATGGACCAGAGTCTGTCCTCAGAGTCATGGAAATGTTAGCTATTCGGTGGCAGAAAATGGTTCTTGTAGTAATAAATGTTCGATTTCCCATTAGTGTGCTATCTTTAGGATGTGATTAAAAAAATAATTTGCAATTTATATAAAAGGAAGCTTGCTTAAACTTTGGAAAGCAAATCCAGTCTGGTGGAGGTATAGAAGACATTAAATAACAGAGTCAGATTCTTTCTTCACGATTCCAGGTGAACTTGACAGCAGGGAGTTCTGGTTCTCCAGCATTTTCTCCATCTTTTCTCCTCCCGTGGCAATATCGATCTCTCTTTGCTTCTTACTATGGATCCATGGGATAAAGCAAAGGACTGCACCTCCAAGAAGGGGAGGGACTCCAGCGAGATAGAATGCCACATCATAGGAACCCAGCTTCTCACGAAGTAACCCTGGGAAGGGAGAAAACTGTCACCAAAAGAACACAGGTGGGGCTCTCAGGGTCTCAGATCAGTCACAGTGACGGCCTGCCTGGTTCCAACCTAATGACTTCATCTCAGCAGAACTAGTTCAAACATCTCAGATTATTAAACACTAGGCGTCTGGTGCACGAAATTCATGCACTGGGCAGGTGTGTGTGTGTGTGTGTGTGTGTGTGTGTGTGTGTGTGTGTCTCCTCAGCCCAGCCTACCTCCTCTCACATACTGGGAGCCCTCAGGGAATGTCCTACTGACAGCATAGGCCCGCTCCCCTTTGTGGGAGACAACTGTGCTGATCAGGGAAAGGAACCAGCCCCATCACCCCGCTGCTGCAGCCACTGCCAGTCACTGCAGCCCCAAGGTGTTTTCATCAACACGGACTCTAGTCCCTTCACCACGAAAAAAAAAATGACAACTTTCTTTAGGTATTTTCAAGAAGTGTCTTTCATAGGATGTGACATTTCTTTCTTTTTTCTTTTATCCTCACCTGAGGACACGTTTCCATTGACTTTTAGAGAATGTGGAAGAGAAAGGGAAAGACAGAGAGAAGCATCAAAGTGAGAGGAACACTTTGATTGGTTGGTTGCCTCCTGCATGAGCCCTGAACTGGGCCCAGCCAGGGAGGAGCCTGCAACCTAGGAACACGTCATTGATCAGAATCGAACCTGGACTCCGCAGTCAGCAGGCCAGGGTATTATCCACTGAGCCAAACTGCCTAGGGCAGGATATGACATTTCTTAGCCCTCCAGCAGCGGACCTTCCTTTTTTTCTCCAGGAGTGAGGTGGAAAAGCCCTAGATTACCTTTTTGGATTCTTATACCCAAGTCACTAGGAATATTACCAGTGGCATACTAGGAGCTTAGCCAACGAGCGGTCAGGAAAGGTGTTTCCTCTGTAGTTCACACCAATCTCCTTCTGATCTCTGGCTCCGACCCTGCCAAGGTCTAAAGCCTCCAGCCCTGGGTGGGGGAACCCAGCTGGCTCCGATGGAGACCAAGGCGGCAAGCCTCTGGCCAAGGCTCCAGGGACCCCCAGCTCGCTCCGATTGCCCGGCTCCACCCCGGCCAAGGCGGCAAGCCTTTGGCACTCTAACAACTCCTAGGGTTGTGGTTCTGAGCCTGTTATTTAGCATACTCCTTGTATCTAATTTACCTAACATAGTCCAATTTTTAATTAATTATCTTAGTGGGGGGGTGGTTTTTTTTTAAGGTATTATTTTATTATTATTTTTTAATCCTCACCTGAGGATATTTTTCATTGATTTTTAGAGAGACAGGAAGAGAGAGGGATAGAGAGTTAGAAACATGAGAGAGAATCATCCATCAGCTGCCTCCTGCACACCCCTTACTGGGGATGTGCCCGCAACCAAGGTACATGCCCTTGACTGGAATTGAACCTGGGACCTTTCAGTCCGCAGGCTGATGCTCTATCTACTGAGCTACACCGGTTTCGGCAGTGTTTTTAAACTTTTTAAAAAATATTTTTATTAATTTCAGAGAGGAAGGGATAGGGGGAGAGAGAGAGAAACATCAATGATGAGAATCGATTGGCTGCAATGAATTGAGCTGAACTTTAACTGAGCCCTTTACATGCCAGAAATAGAGGACAGTACTTACATTTAAATTTTATCATAATTTTATCAAATTTTCTTATCATAAAAATTCACATTAGCACCCAAGTAATACTGAAATAAGAAACCTTTATACTATCATTCAGAAGATTTCTAAAGGTAAAATTTACATAACATAAAATTAACTATTTTAATGGCATTTAGGACATTCATAATGTTATGCAACCACCACCTCTATCTAGTTCTGAAATGTTTTAATCACACTAGAACAAAACTCCAAGCCCATTAAGCAGTTACTCCTTTATCCCCTCCCTCTGGCCCCTGGCAACCACACATCTCTCTGTCTCCATGGACTTACCTACTTTGGATGTTTACATAAATGGAATCATGCAAAACGTGGCATTTTGTATTTGGCTTTTTGTAGCACACACACACACACAAAAAAAAAAAAACCACAAAAGACTAGTAACTAATAAATTATACATTTATATACAAGTGAAACTTAGGACCGTTAGTAAAAATGCTATGAATTAATATAATTATTGGAGAACAATTACATTTACCTGCAACGGGTGGGCCCACAGTCATGGGAATAGACATGAATCCGAGCAGAAATCCAATTGCTTGGGAAACATCCTGGGCACCAACTAACTCAAAGGCAATGGGGGCCATGATTGAAATGAAGCATCCATCGAAGAGGCCCATGATGAGACAGACAGCGATGAGGGCCCCAAAGACACGACACAGGGGAATCATCATGGACATCAGACCAATGAAGACAAAGGAGAGCACCTAGGACAGACACCACGTGTCAACTCTGCTGTCAGCAAAAGTGAGTTTTACAATCACTGAGCAATAGGTGTAGAACTTTTAAGAAGTTACTGCTTAGTCACCTCCCCAGCCCCATTCACCTTGATTTTATATACATAATCACCTCCCGGAGTTCCCCTAGCACTTTCTCAGTATTTCCACGAAGGCAGTAATTTTCAACCTTTTTCATCTCACAGCACGCCTAAACTAATTACTAAAATTCAGTGGCACACCAAAAAAATTTTTTTTGGACAAAAAATAGTTGTAATTTTGTTTCATTCACACGGATGCCTGTTGTTGTGTTGGTTGTTGTCATTTTTGTTGTTGTTGTTGTTAATCCTCACCTGAGGATATTTTCCCAGATTTTTTTAAAGAGAGTGAAAGGAGCCAAGACCAGTTTGCTTCAGTGGATAGAGCGTCGGCCTGCAGACTAAAGGGTCCTGGGTTCAATTCCGGTCAAGGGCATGTGCCTTGGTTGTGGGCACATCCCCGGTAGGGGGTGTGCAGGAGGAGGCAGCTGATCGATGATTCTCTCTCATCAATGTTTCTAACTCTCTATCCCTCTTTCTTTCTGTAAAAAATCAATAAAATATATTTTTTTAAAATAAAGAGAGTGAAAGGAATGGAGAGAGACAGAAATGTCGTTGTGAGAGAGACACATCAATTGGTTGCCTCCCATACCGGTCCCAATTCGCCCTGGGAATTGAGCCTGTAACTAAGGTATACTGGAATTAAACCTGAAACCTTTCTGTCCTCGGGCCAACACTCTATTCAAACTGGCTAGGGCTGTGGTCATTTTTTTTATTTGACAGTCTAAGTGAAAAGAAGTCAGTGCCCTAAGTAGTCAGATATTACATGTTTTATTTATTATTATTATTTAAATATGTTTTTATTGACTTGAAAGAGAGAGGAAGGGAGATGGAGAGAGAGAAACATCAATGTGAGAGAGAAACATCATTCCGCTGTCTCCTGTGGAGACTGAGCCAGCAACCCAGGCATGTGCCCTGACCGGGAAGCCAACAGGCAACCTCTTGGGCATGGCCTCGTGCTCCATCAACTGAGCCACACTGGTAGGGCAGGAATTGATGTTTTAAAAATTCTTGAAAATTACTGTAATGAAAAAACCAGAAGGAAGTATTTTTCCCTCCCAGCCTGTAAGCTCTTTGAAGTCAGAATCAGTACAAGCCACCTTTGAACTAGATATTTATAAGGTTTAAAAATCATGCACTTGGTCATTGCTTAACAAATACTATTTCTTTATGCCCTGGCTGGTTTGGCTCAGTGGATAGAGTCGGCCTGTGGACTGAAGGGTCCCGGTTTGATTCCCGTCAACGGGCTCCATGCCCCATAGGGAGCAAGCAGGGAGGCAGCCAACCAGCGATTCTCTCTTATCATCGATGCTTCTCTCTCTCCCTCTCCCTTCCTCTCTGAAATCAATAAAATTATATTTTTAAATGATAAATTAAAAATAAATAAATTACTAGTTATTTGACTATCAGCTCAAATTCATTCATCAAACATTTGATTCTTAGCCCTGGCCAGGTAGCCAGGCAGTTAGAGTGTGCCAAGGCTGCAGGTTCAGTTCCTCAGCCAGGGCACATACAAGAATCAACCAATGAAAGCATAACTAAGTGGAACAACAAACTGATGTTTCTTTCTCTGTGTCTCTCTCTGTGTCTCTCTCTCTCAAAATTGGTAAAATAATTTATTTTATCTTTAAAATTACATATACTTTATTGTTATTAAATAAAAATAAAGTATTGTTATTTAATAACAGAGACATGCAGGGGGCAACCAATGAATTTGTGAATGGATGGAATAACAGGTTGATATTTGTTCCTCCCTCTCTTCTCTCCCTCTCCTCTCCTCTCTCTCTAAAATCAATTTTAAAATATTAAAAAAAAAGAAAAAGCTGAAAGTTTTGTCATGCAACAAATGTCCATTAGAGGGCTCCCTTGACACTTGAGAAAACAAGACCACATGTTCTGCTAAATGTTGACCAGGATATCCACAATTTGGCAATAACAAAAGGGGGAATAGCCAGAGTACAATAAATACTTTTAAAAGTGGCACTGCCCCACACTTCCTTCTAGCTGTATGCGCAGACCCTGTCCTGTGGCGCCTGCCTGGACCTACACAGACACCCACGGCCTCTCTGTCTCAGTGCCCGCCTCTCGACTTGGGAATGACATTACCTTCCTCCTGGGGCAGGGGCGAAGAGGAAAGGAGACAATGCATCGTGGAAGTGCTCAATGTGTGGTGGTTGGTATTACTTCACATCAGTTAACGGAAGTTCTGTGTGTGTGTTACATGCACTGAGCGCCCTGCCTCCTGGCGCCCCTGTGAATGAGTGACATCCAGATCAGCTCCTGTGGACGCCTGTCTGAGGCTTCTTTTAGGGACTCAATCCACCTCATGTTTGGTCTTCCTCGTTATGCTGCCTTCTGTTTCCCCCCGAATTACTGTCTTTTCCAAAGAACCCTGCCTTCCCATGAGGTGCCCAAAGTAGGAGCGCTTCAGTTTTGCCATTTTTTGCCTCTAGCTATGTTTCCGGCTAATTTGCTCTAGGACCCATTTGTCTTTCTAGTGGTCCAGGGTGTCAGCAGAGCTCTCCTCCAACACCGTATTTCAAATAAATCAGCTTTTCTCCTACCAGCCTTCTTCACTGCCCAACTTTGTATCCCTACAGTAAACTAATTACCTTTCTCTGCCTTCTCCAATCACCTTCCTGTGCCCAAATTCTAGCTCTCCTTCAAGGCCCTCCTCCTCCAATACGGCCTCTCCTCTGCAGAGTGAGCAGACATGCTGCCCCTCCACCCCCCAGCCCCTTCGTGGCTCTCCTTTACCTTCCTTCCACAGCAAAGCTTTTGGGCAAAGTCGTCTACATTTCCATTTATTCCACTGATCATGATCAGGCTTCAAACATTGTTTCCCAGACATAACATACTCCATCACACCTTCACCTCTTTGCACATATGGTTTCTCCTGCCTGTCCTCATCTGTCTACTTTTCACCACTCAACACTCTGCCAGCCTAGGAGGCCTGCTCACACCCCCACGAGTGATTCAGATGCTTGGCGCCTATGTTGCTATGGCACCCATCTAGCATACGTACATTCCACTGTGACATAACACTTATCTGTCTTCCCGTGATACCGTTAGCTACTAATTGAGGGTACAGACCATGTTTCATCTGCAGCATATAACAGTGTCTGGTAGGGAGGAGTCACTTAAAATACTTGTCAGATGAGGTCCATATGCTCTTAGGATTAAGCATTTGTTTAGTGTGTACTCCACAATACCCACAGGCAATTTGAAATAGGAAGCTCAAAAGACAAACATGCACACCCCTGAATTTCACAAGATATTGCAAAAGGCACATGACTATAAAAACTATGCCAAAACCACAATTCTAAGAAAAAGGAACGGGCAAAAAAACATTTTGATTCGGTAGAGTGCTATGGCAAAACAAAGAAGGTTGCTATTTGATCGCCAATTTTTCATACTGAGAACCCAAAACTCAAACTGATTTTGCCCTTGAAAAACTGCTAGAAGTTGGGTTCTAGAAAATATTCCTCATTTTTACAGAATTTGAGCAAATACATACATACGATGAGACTCCAGGTGGTGGAATAATTTTGCTGGGGGACAGGACGAAAGAGCGTACCTGTAGGTAAATCTTCTTCACACCGGGCACGTAGTCTGCGATCCGGCCGAAGAGCAGCCGTCCGACGCCCGAGGTGATGCCGATGCACATGAGAACCACCTCCTTGTTGGATTCGTCTTTAAACCTTTCGTTCACATATTTCACCTGGAGACCAAGGAGAAGGCGGCCACACTGAATATGGTAGGAAAACATGACAGGCCTCGAAGCACGGCACAAATGCCTTTGGGTCTCTACAATGTCATGGAATCTCAGCCCCTTGTAACTTCAGATATTCATAAAAAGTGCTCTGTGAGAACATATGAAGAAAAGCTAACATGATTTAGTGTGCATGAAGAAATGGGAATTTTTATAAGGTCTTTTTAAATTGTAATCAAGGGGCCGGGCCGGTGTGGCTCAAGGGTAGAGCATTGACCGATGAACCAGGAGGTCAAGGGCACATGCCCGGTTGCAGGCTCGATCCCCAGTGTGGGGTGTGCAGGAGGCAGGCGATCCATGACTCTCTCTCATCATGGATGCTTCTTTCTCTCTTCCTCTCTGACATCAATAAAAATGTTTAAAAAATAAATATATTTGTAATGAAGGGTTACCAACACACTTTGTAAGCTAACACGCTTTGTTAGCTAAAGGAAGAGAAGAGCCTTGTGAACACAGCCCGCAGCTTTGCTCTCTCAAGGTCACCAAGGATCCAGCACATTCTCTCCTCCCCTAAAAGGCGCTTAGGACCAACGCTGGAGTTTCAGCTCCTCAAGGAGGGCCTGGACCAAACTAACAGCCCTGGATTAAGTTGTACTGGAGCTTCCGGGATGAAAGCATAAGGTTCTCTACCTGTGAATGTGCCTATTTCTGTGACCTTACGATACGGAAGCATCGTAAATTAAAGAAAAGACTCCAGAGGGACTGCTTGGGTTCAAATCCTGGTTCCATCCCTTATCAGCCTGGGAAAGTTCTTAACCACCAGGACCTGGTGAACGGAGACAGCAATGGTACTTCAGGAGGGTAGCTGTAACTATTAAACATCCGGAGGAAGAACTTAGAAGAGTACCTGACACACGGCTAATAATGATCTGATATTAATTTTAGCCTAATTATTTTAAAGGGGCCTTTCCTTTGATTTACAGTCTGCTTAGAACAATGACTGTAGAGCCGTGTGCCCCGGGGAAGCAGTGGGATGGGGGGGGGGTGTGAACCGGAGGAAGAGTGGATTCTATTTGTGTGGTTCTGAGATAGTCACCATAAAACAAGCATACTGTCAAAGGACAGCGGGGAGGGGAAAGAGACCTGGGGGGAGATAAGAGATCAACTGAAGGACTGGTATGCATGCATATAAGTACAACCAACGGAGGGAGGGCATGAATGGGGGGGGGGGTGGCAATGGTAAGCTATGTACACATATAATACCTTAATAAATTTTTTTTAATGAAAAAAAAAGAACAATGACTGTAAGCCAACAGCCTGACACTGTTGAAGAAGGCAGTGTGGCAGGCAGGTGTTACATTGGGTGACAACACACAGCTCGGCACCCACCGTAAGCGTTGCTCCCACAGCCAGACTTTTACAGTTCCACATTCCGCCCCACCTCCCTTAGCATTTCTGTGTTCTTCATGATCATCTATCTGTGCTCCCAACAAGGAGAAAAAGCACACGGTGCTCCTACTGAGATGTTACAACAAACACAAACAGCTGTTTCAAACGACCAGACTCCCCGCGCCCCTACACCAAACACTGGCCTGAATCCTGGGAGCCTGCAAAGCAGATTTCCCAGCAAGTTCAAAGGCCCAGATGGCTCCCATGTGGCACCAGCAGCCTTCCTGGATGACATCTCCTTAAGAGACTTCCATTTCGCATTTTCAGCCTCCGTGGTCATGCCAACCCATCACATGTGTCTTTTCCCTTTCTAAAACCGGTAACTGTTCTCCTGTATTTTCACGCTGGTCCAGAATAATCCTCCTATGTATGGTTTGATCTCATCAATCCCTTACTCAGCAGTTTCCTGATGCCTACACTTATACTCCTTAGTCGAGCATTAAAAGCCTTCCTCGATCTGTCACCAATCCACCTTTGCACCTTTATTACCTGCCGACCCTTGACTCAGAAGCGGAGTAAATACCCAAATACCTGCGGGAAACCGGCTGCCGGAGAGGGGGTGTGCCCACAGAGGACCACCAGTGCTGCCACACTACCTCCCAGCCCCCTTTTATTTTTAAAAGACAGCGGAAATCTGGACTTTTTGTGTGCAAGTGCTGGCACCTAACTAAAATTAGAGCGCTGCATGATCCAACCCCACCCAGGCAAGCCAAACAAAACATGTCTGCAAACTGCATTGGGCCAGCTTTGATCTCAGCCCTCACCCATCGGGCCCAGCAGGATGGGTCTGGTCTCTTCGGTGTCTGAAACATTCTTTCCTCACTGCATTTCTGCTGCCTCTTCTGCCTTCTTTGACTCTCTAAATTCTACCCATTCTTTAAGAGTCTGCTTGAATCCCCCCTTTTCTAGAAAGCTGCCCTGGATTGCCTAAGTTTCTCACTCCCCCTTCTTGTTAACTGCCTGAAGTTTTCACTGGCACCTTAAGTACTGGGTTCCTTCCCAGCCTGTGTAGCTTCTAACTCTACGTATACTCGAGCAAATTCTTCCCCGCCAAACTGGACATATCCACCTGCCTGTGACAAAAGTGCTTCAGGATCAACATGCCCCATGCTGCACTCATGTCCCCTGACATGACAGCCCGTTCTCCCTCCATGTCAGTTAACACTGCTGCCGTTGGCCCAACTACCTGAGGTAGGAACCTGTAACTATCCTAGATTCCTCCCTCCCTCTCTTCAAACCCAACAGCGACCAGCCAGTGCGGGTGGTTTGGCCTCCTAAATCTCTGTCAGCCCACATTCCCCACACTGTTTTTTTTTTTTTTAATTGATTTCAGAGAGCAAAGGAGAGGGATAAAGAAACAGAAACATCAATGAGGAGAATCATTGATCCGCTGCCTCCTGCACACCCCCTTCTAGGGATCGAGCCTGCAACCGGGCATGTGCTCTGCCCAGAACTGAACCCAGGACCCTTCAGTCCAAACGCTGACGCTCTATTCACTGCGCCAAACCAGCGAGGGGCAAAACAGGTTCTTGTCACTTCTCACCTAGACCACTGCAACAGCCTCCTAACAATGCTTCTTGCTTGAACCTCACTTCTAAATCTCTAGCCTATATTTTCTCAAACCATCAAGTTAAGTTCTCTGCCCAAGATCCTTTTACGGCGCCCATAGGGTAAAGTTCAAACTCTTGGCCTGACAGATAAAACTTGCCTCCTTTGCTACTGCAGCCTCACCTTTGGCTGACTCCTTATATTCTCCATGTTAATTAACACTGAGTTGTCCAATATGGCCTGAGCTATTATGTACTTTAAATGTGGCTAGTCAAACTGAGATGTACTGTAAGTGTAAAACACACAGCAAATATAGAAAACTTGGGGTGGGAAAGGAGACATGCAAAATATCCCAATAATTTAAAAATATTGATTCCATGTTGAAATACTATTTTTGGCTATATTGATTAAATGAAACACGAAACTAATTTCTTTTTTTTTTCTACTTTTTAAAATATGGGGAAGGAGGTGGGGGAGGTAGAGAAGGGTGTAGGAGTGATAAATGGTGATGGAAGGAGACCTGGGGTGGTGAACACAAACTACAGTGTACAGATGATGTGTTGTAAAATTGTGCCCTTGAAACCCGTATAATTTTGTTAACCAGTGCCAACCAATAAAGTCAATAAAAAGGAAAAAAATAAAATATGGCTACTAGAAATTTTTAAATTCCATATGTGGCTTGCATTATATTCCTATTGAACAATATTCATCTAAGTAAGAAATCCACTTGTAGCTGGAGAGATAAGACAGCTGTCAATAAAAGGTCCCAAACTGGCTTATTCCTCTGAGCCCTTCATACTTCCCATAAGTGAGATATTAGATAAGGTAGAAAGAGATGGATTCCATCTCAGTTCTGAAGAAAAAGAATCACCTGATCTAAAGCAGGTGGGATAAAATTAAGTGTGTTCATTGCTTTTATTTGGAATTTGAATCCAGACTCTACTGTTATTAACCCACTTCAGGAAGCACCCAAAGGATCTATTCTAACTTTTAAAAATTATTTTTATTTATTTCAGAGAGAAGGAAAAAGAGGGATGGAATTATTTAAATATGCCGAGGTGGAGAAATCAAAACTTTACACTGCCCTCCAGAGGCTCTGCTTGGGTTCAAATCCTGGTTCCATCCCTTATCAGCCTGGGAAAGTTCTTAACCACCAGGACTTGGCGAATGGAGACAGCAATGGTACTTCAAGAGGGTAGCTGTAATTACTAAGAACTTAGAAGAGTACCTGACTCACAGCTAATAATGATCTGATATTAATTTTAGCCTAATTATTTTAAAGGGGCCTTTCCTTTAATTTACAGTCTGCTTAGAACAATGACTGTAGAGCCGTGTGTTGATAAAATTAATGCCGAGAACCAATTCCAGCATGTAATAATTACAAGAGTTTTACCAAAAGGTTGGTGAAGCTTGGGGAGCTCAACAGGGTTGAGTCACATGTAGTTTACCTGTTGGAAATGGCTACAAAGCATCTCCCCCAAACCTGAACGGTATTGTTAGCTGCCAGACAGCGCAGGAATTTTATTGCCTCCTGTTGGCCAAACACCTGAACAGCCGTAGGCTATTCCCTAAACCCACTATCTCTGTAAGCCCTTTGATACCACATCCTTTGAAGTGTTATCTCCACCTTGCCTTGAGACAAATTGTGTTAATAAAAACTCGGGTCCTTGGCGGGAGGAGGAGAGTCTTCTACCGGTAGCTCCTTCAGCTGGAAGCTCCTCTGACCCCCAATGCCTATCAAAACTATCTTTCGTCCACGGACTCCTCCTTAATCATCTGCGCACAGCCCTTTCTCCAGAATGCTGAACCTTTGTAAGGCTGGGGGGAAAGAACTCCCGCAGAGAAAGAGAAACATCAACGATGAGAAAGAATCATTGATTGGCTGCCTCCTGCACACCCCTTACTAAGGATCGAGCTGCAACCCAGACATGCGCCCTGACCAGAAATCAAACCATGACCTCCTGGTTCATAGGCTGACACTCAACTACTGAGCCCCATTGGCTAGGCTCCTTCCACATTTTCAAGGGGATGGGTGGTTTTTGCTTAATGTCTTGTATATAATGTTTATGTAATTTATTACATTGCAAATATGATCAAAACATTGGAGTATACAAGTTAAACTACAGGCATACTCGGAGGTATTGTAGGTTCAGTTCCAGGTTACCACAATAAAGCAAGCATCCCAATAAAGTGAGTAGAAATCTTCTGTCTTCAATTTGTAAAAAAAAAACGCCACCACAGCAACTATAAAAGTAGCGAGTATCATAATAAACAAGATAGGAAAGAGAGAGAAACATTGATGTGAGACACATTGATTGACTGCCTCCCAAACTCACCCTGACATAGGCCAGGAATCAAGCCTGCAACCTAGGTACATGCCCTTGATGGGAATCAAACCCGAGACCTTTGGATCTGAGGGCCAACACTCTAACCATTGAGCAACCAGCCAGGGCAAAGATAGCTTTATTCCTGGCGGTGGACTTGAAGTAACAGCAGACTGACTGAAAGTACAGAGGCAGTACTTTCGGAACACTAGAAAAGCTGGGCCAACAGAGGCCCCATAGAGCCCTGCAGGACATGGAACTAAAGGACTACAACGGCCTTTGCAGAACTGAAGGGGAAACGTCAACAATATGTGTCATCTGTTGTTGCGGTTACTATGCACTTCGGGAGATAAACAGATTCCAGGCATGCAGTCACCTGCCCTTTTCTGTGATGATTTTGATTCCCCATCCTCTTGCCCTTCCTCTTCAGATATCTGTCAAACTCATACGAGGGGTAGACAACAGGCAGGCGTGTGCCCTCACCTTGTCTCTAGGAGAATAAAGTCTTTTCGCTGGAGCAGGGGACCTTATCTTTTACCTGTGCATGCTTCATCCAAAAACATGGCGGGAAATGCTAGGCCATTTTCAGTGGTTTGGGAATGCAGAGTGATTTCTGCAGGTTCCTCCTTTCAACAGGGACACTGAGTTCAGGACACCTTCACTCTCTGCTTTTTACCCCAGAGATTAGCAGCCTCAGCTTGCTGCCTCTCATTTGCTTGCAGTTTAATTTCTAAGACTATATCCATTCAACATTTAAATGCCGTCCCATAACTCTAAAAGAGCATTCTGCTTAAATATACATTGTTATTTAATTTGTTGGAGTGACACTGGTTAATAAAATTACTATGTAGGCTTCAGATATATTAAATACACTTTTTAAAAGGTAAACTCAAACAAAGGAGCCTGGCTCCTTTAAAAATTTGAAGTACATTTGAAAAGGCGTAGACAGCCTGCTAGATGGTTAATGGGTAATCTCAGAATTTGTTGCAAATCAAAACTTTACACTACCCTTTGACTTCAAAGTAAGATGAACAAGTCTCCTAATTGGAATGAGGGTTTGGTTTGTTTCTTCTCTCTTTTTTAAACAACTCTGTTTTCTCCACCTCTGTGTTTGCTAAGAAAAGGGAGTAAATGAAAACAAGTGGGGCATTCCCTCAGAAGGTCTACAGGAGCACTGCACCCCAGTGAGGCGACTAAAGGTAGAAGAAAACTAACTCCACAGGTTTGGGTTCATAAAATTAAGCCCTTTACATCATATAATATTGAAATATGACTTTATGGCCACTAGATAGATATTGATTAGGTCAGCCGTAAAGTGTCATTGTAGCTTATTAAATCTGATCAACTGTGCTTTGAGAATAAACAGCTCTAAGAAATGCTTGAAGTAAAAATATAAAATGTCTTTGCCTGCCAACACTTTTAAGGACTATCACTTTTGGGCACCCCAGTGTCTGTTATTAGTAAGATTTTTCTGTCATGACTACACTGTGGTGCAGGTATCTGCTGCCTCCTCAGCGGCTGGCAGCATGGGGAGCAGACCTTTGGCCCAACAGGAACTCCAGAAGGCATGGGTAGTTGGTTCTGTTTGTTTTAAACAGCCCGGCTTCCCACTTCATTATGCTGGGTTTCCATGGTGTCCGTAATCACACATGGCACCATCAAGACATGTAAAAACTGGGACAGAGAAAAAAGAGGGAAGAGTTTCCAGAGGGAAGATTATTTAACAACCATAGGGGATGAAAAAAGAAAAGTTCATAAGGAAGAAAGATGGCTGATGGTGCTCTAATTTTGAACACTGTAAACATTCTTTAAAACCTTATTTTCCCTTTAAAACACACACACACACACACACACACACACACACACACACACACACACAATTTTCCTTAGATTAAAACAAAACAATCCAGCCTTGATATAGCATTATTTAGATCAGATTGAGATTTGACAAAATGTCCTACAGCAATTATCAGTCCAAACCATTTTGGAGTCCAGCTGGTGTTGCTCAGTGGTTGAGCATTGACCCATGAACCAAGAGGTCAGGATTCGATTCCCACTCAGGACACATGCCTGGGTTGTAGGCTCAATCCCCAGTAGAGTGTATGCAGGAGGCAGCCAATTAATAATTCTATCATTAATGTTTCTCTCCCTCTCACTTCCTCTCTGAAATCAATAAAAACATATTTAAAAAAAACAAACAATGTGGATTTAGATGCCAGTTCAAATAATCCTAATTTTTAAAAATTGATTTTAGAGAGAGGAAAGGAGAGTAGGGGAGAAGAGAGAGATTTGTTGTTCCACTTATTTAAAAAAAATTTTTTTATTGATTTCTTACAGAGAGGAAAGGAGAGAGAGAAATAGACAGTTAGAAACATCGACCAGCTGCCTCTTGCACACCCCCTACTGGGGACGTGTCCAAAATCAAGGTACATGCCCTTGAATGGAATAGAGGGACCTCGAATGAACCTGAAACCTCTCAGTCTACAGGCAGAAGCTCTATCCACTGAGCCAAACCGGTTTCAGCTGTTCTTATTTATGCCTTCATGAATTGATTCTTGTATGTGCCCTGACCAGGGATCGAACCCACAACCTTGGCGTACCCAGCCAAGGCAGTCCTGAATTTGTGAAATTAAAATGGACTTCATCTTAAAATAGAAAATAAACCACTAGGATTGTTAGGTAACTTGAAATTATTTAGTGACCCTGGTAATAATTTCTGTGTTATAAACTTCACAAATCATCAAAAACTGGCCCGCCCTGGCCAGTTGGTTAGCTCAGTTGGTTATGGCATCGCCCCTATATGCCAAGGTTGTGGGCTCGACCTTGAGTCAGGGAACATATAAGAAGCAACCAATAAAGTCATAACTAAGTGGAACAACAAGTTGGTATTTCTCTCTCCCCCTTCCTCTCTCTCTTTGAAATCAATTAATAAATCAAAACATTAAAAACAAACTGTACTAGTCTGTCCTGGAACAATGAAATTTGTTGGGATTTTTTTTCCAAATTATAAGAAAAAGTTTACTTTTCACAGAGGTATTAAGAGGTAAGCCACAAAGAAGTGGGCCCAGGAAACCGCTTCCTGGAGCCTAGGAAAAAGAACCCTTCCACTGTGGTCATTTCTGAGACATGCTCCTTGAGGAAGGGCGTTGGGGAAGGCTCAGGCATGCTCCAGAGAGAGAGAGAGAGAGAGAGAGAGAGAGAGAGCCACAACCTGTTGGCTTATTTACATCTTTATTCATTACACCTAAACCCAGATGTGATTCTGGACAGTGTCTTTCTTGGAATCTCATTTTGGGCACACCAGATTCACCACTCTCTGACCCTTGATTCCTGGCTAGTTCATTCCATGGATGAACACAACGGAATGTGAATTGTTCAGACAGTGTCTTTCTGAGCAGGAGTTACAGGGCCTTTACTCTGGCCATCACATTGGCCGCAGAGGGCTCAGCCACGGTCTACAGCCCTTTGAGGAAGCACAGTGGTTGCAAAGGCTCTTGCAGATGTGATGAATGCCCTTATGTGGCATCCTGTGTTCTCCATTTGTTTTTAGTTTTTAAGGATATGCTCTTTTAAACTTACTCCTGGATTTACCTGGTTATAAAGTCACCCATTGGCTAAATGTGTATGCAAATAAACGGATGTGTGGGTTATGAGGTCAGTAATCAGTAGATGATGAATTGCATGAATTTGAAGAAGTAGTCCAAAATGAACAAATGCACCCGACAAAAGGCTAGTTCAAGTAAACCTAAATTTTAGAATTTTAAAATAAATTTCATGTTGAAATAGGAAGGGATAATTTCAAAAGCATTATTTAAGTCACTAGAACTTTACTTATTTAATGACCCGGCAAGAATGTCAGTAAGCCAGATATTTTATAAATTATCAAAATTGGTTCCATTTCTTCTTTTTGTTTTTGTGTGTGATTTTTTTTCCTTTTTATTGAATTTATTGTGACAATGGCCAACTAAATTATATATGTTTCAGGTGCACAATTCCACAATACATCGTCTATACATTGTATTGTGTTCACTACTCAAGTCAAGTCTCCTTCCATCACCATTCATGCCTTCTATACCCTCCTCCACTTCTTCCACCCCTCCCTCTAGCAATAACCACACTATTTCTTCTTGAGCAATGAAAGATGTGTAGACTGGTGGTTTATTGAAAAAAATTTTTACTTTTTTGAGAGAAGCAGAGAAATTGGAGCATTAGTTCTTATTCAGTTTCTTAATTTTACACTTAATTCTAAAATTTGAACAAAAATTATCCTTCCATAAAAATTTCTATCTTCTAACTTCACCTCACTAAAATTCCATCAGACCAGTGATGTTGGCTAGAGAATGCCTTTACCAAAACCTCTATGCTCCTTTCTCCTCTAGACTTTGTAAGGCATAGAATATTGAGTCTTTTCTATTAATTCTAAGAATTTATCTCATTGCTGACTTTTCCCTAGTATCACTTCAAATTAATTTTTTTAAAAAATGTAGATGAACACCCCCATCCAAAATAAATAATAATAATAAAATAATTAAAAAATCTGGATGAAGATTAAAATTGTTAGGGTTAGGCCAAGATCAGTTTTGTTTTCACTGTTGTCATTTCCACATACTTCTGAGATTGTTTAGCCCTATCTTTTACTCTTTCTTAAGAATAAGACTATTCTAGAGTTTGGGGAGGATGGGTATGATTAACATTATTTTAAACATATTCAGTTCTATCTTGTGATTTTAAAGTGTTTTGGGGGGAAAGAACTACACCCCTGTAGGAGGATAGATAAGAATATGGAAGGTCTAAGTCTGGATTAAGGCAACTGGCACAGCAGAAAACACTTGTGTGGACTGGGAGTTGGAAGGCCTATGCAGGGTAGGAAAAAGAATGTCAAATTATGAGCTCTACTCATTACTAATTCTAAGATCTTGGGTATCAGTTACCTGATCTCAAATACGGGTAGTATTGGTTCACAATATGGGTAGTACCCCTAAGAGTATCTTTCCAATACAGTTGTACCCAAGAATCACATATTTTAAAATAAATATTTTAAACTATTATAGAAGTCCCCATTTTAATTTTTTATTTTAATAAAATTCACATCACCTTACATTTACCACTTTAACCATTTTTAATTGATTTTTTAGAGAGAGGAAAGGGGGAGGGGGAGAGAGAGAGACATCGATTTGTTGTTCCACACTGTTGTCCCACTTATTTATGTGTTCATGGGTTGGTTCTTATATGTGCCCTGACCGAGGATCAAACCCACTGCCTTAATGTATCAGGTTGACATGCTCACCAACTGAGCTGCCTGGCCAGGGCCATTTTCAAGTGTACAGCTCAGTGGCAATGACATACACTCAACTTCCTGTCAATCATCACCATCCTTGATTTACAGAATTTTTTCATTTTACCAAACTAAATCTCTGGACTATCAAACAATAACTCCTCATCTCCCCCTTCCCCAAGCCCTTAGCAACCCCCATTCTACTTTCCATATCTATGAATTTGACTACTTTAGGCACCTCATCTAAGTGGAATCATAGTATTTGATCTTTTGTGTCTGGCTTATTTCACTTAATATGTCTTCAATGTCCATCCACACTGTAGTATGTGTCCCAAGTATTACCTTTTAAAATATATAATTTTTAAAATGTTTTTATTGATTTTTAGAGAGAGGGAGGAAAGAAGGAGAGAGATAAACATCAACATAGATTGCCTGCCTCCTGCACACTCCTGCTGGGGATTAGAGCCTGAAACGTGGGCATGTACCCCTCACCGGGAATTGAACTGGTGACCTCCTGGTGCATAGGTGGACACTCAACCACTGAATCACACCGCTGGGCTAAAATATACTACTTTATCCTATATTACTTTATCCTTAAATTACTTCTTTTGCTTTACTTTATGTTATAGGTAGGCACTGACTTTTTACAAAAGTACGTGTACAGGTAGGTTTATGATCCAGGAATTTTATTTCAGAAAAAAAAGGAGGCACTGGATCTGACACACTGCTCTAGACATGTGACAGGGTTGTAGAGCTTAAAAAGAAAGAGGTGGGATGGGACACTAGATCTGAGCCATCCCAACGCCTGGATTCAGAGTGGCCCTAAGAGTTGAAGAGCAGGAGCAAGGAGATGCCTGGCAAAGAATTATGAAAAGTCAGGAACATAAGAAGGAAACCATGTGATCACATAAACAAAGAGAGTTAAGTAGGGACAGGGGTGCTTGATTTATGTGGTCGCTACTATAATTCTCTTTAAATTCCACAGTCAATGTGTGGCATCTTTAATCCCAGAGACGTGTACATGGTCTAGAGGGGCCTGTGTTAGTGTACTTGCTGGTGTGGTCACCCGCATGCATCCCATTCTCCGGAGGCAGCTGGAAGAAGGTACAAAGCATAGGAGGTATTATTTTACATCAGCAGGGCTGACTGTGTACCTCTCGTCACCCATTTCCACATCGTTAAATTATTCTACATTGAAATCAGAGTAGATAGGCATACTTTTACTTCTATTGTGTAAGCTTTAAACCACACCTTGTCACTAACGATGTGACCAGAGAAATACTCTAAACCAGTTAACTCCTCTCCTTGTAAGATAGAAATAAAACTGTTCCCACCTTCAGGGGTTATATATTGAAGATCAAAGAAAGCACCTGAAGGAGATATGGTGTCATTAGAATGAAAAGTAGTCATCAGCAGGGAAATTAGTAGACCTCATATTTCAGCAATTCAACCAACCTACAGCTCAGTCTGAAAATGGTCCAAGCATCTTTGCATGCCAGGCACGTGCTAGGCGCTGGGGTGGAGCACTGAAGAGGACTCTGTCCCTGCCCTGGCAAGTGTTCACTCTGCCTTACCTGTTTCTTCTGTATCATTTCCTGAGGTGTCGGGACACTTTCAACATAAAACTCAATGTCTTTTGTAGATAAATCCACAGTTTTCACCAGCCTTTCCCATACTTTCATTGAACACATTATACGATATAAAGGCCTAACAAAAATATACTATTGCTACATTTCAACGTAAGTTAAAATTAGATATTTTTAAATATTTGTGGATTTCTTTCTCCCTAGCAAATTTTAAATCCTTTGGTGATTTGGGACCTACATTCTAGGGATAATTTTCATGCCTGAATAAATCATGCATTAGTTCTAAAAAAAACCACTGAATTACCTACAAATACTTATTTTTTACTAACTAAATATAATTTGGAACATGTGACAAACTTCTGTCTTACTAAAAGCAGCAGCTCTGTTTTAGTTTAATTATTGGTAACTGATTAGTTTTCTATATTTCTTACGTATCATGTCCTGTTCAGCTTCAAGATCCGATACTAGTATATTACAATTTTTAAAAACTCAAAAGAAAAAAAAAACCTAACTTGTTTTAATGGTTTTCTGTAGATATTTAACGTCACCATTAATGAGTCACAAGTAAGACCCTTATTCATCTAAAGTAGGAGAATGCTGGTGAATACCGCCCAAGGTATAAAATGGATAAATGGGCAAATTTGCACTAACCTGAGTAGTCAAATTGCAGCAGATGTTGAGATCTGCAGGGAAATAAATGCAAGGTTAGAAAAGCAAGAAAAGCAGAGACACCATTGAAAAAAAATCTAAAAGAAGTGGGTATAAAATGAAGGAGAAAAAATGTCCAATTATTCATGTCATAACCACTTGAGAAATGAGCGACAGTAGTGTATTATTAGAAGATATAAGTAGCGAATAAAGTCTCTGAAGAAAAAGCAATGCTTGGGTACTCTGTAAGAATTAATTTTCAACATGCAGATTTTAATACAGGGTGGGGCAAAAGTAGGTTCACAATTGTTCCTATGCTAAACCATAACGAATAAATAACAACACAAGAATTATCTGTTTTGCACACTCACAACTATAAACCTACTTGGCCACACTCTGTATACATTTAAGGTTTGGGCATTTCTTACATTGACATTTACTTGGCAGAACAGACAGGATTCCAAAGAAGCCCGCACAGGCCCACGTGGAGACCTGGACCTGGTGCTAGGCACCCCAAGGCCCGCTGTGCCCCCCCAGCTCCCGCTGTGCATTGGGTGAACTGGTCTCTCAGACTCCGAGGCCTGTTTTAGGATCCTGACTTTATTTGAGCTGTTCTTAGAAAATCCTCAAGGCGGACAGGGTTGAGATAATCCAGGGACAGGGAAGAAGATGAGTGGCTGCTTTTAATTGGATTGCTTACTGGTAGTCTGAACAAAATCTTTGCTGGTTAAATGAGAGACTGAACTCTCCCTAGCTCGGAAAGAGAAATGATACTTGCTTCCAAAGTCAGTGGGGTGATGACAGTTGTTTCAGATCCCCAAATCCGAAGTGGCAGAGGTGGGCAGTACCAGGCATGCAGGTGGTAATGCAACCGATCCCCGAGAACGGTGCCTCCCAGGCCAACAAGCCCCGACAGCCTGCCTCCCTTAATACTAAGAGGGCCAAGATGAGTCTCCTTTCATATTTATAAATCAGTATTTTGTGTGCACAATTAGAAAAAGCCAGCTATATTTTCACTGGTCTCTCAACGTTTTGAAAAGAGGATTTACCATTAGTAAATGGACCAACCACCACTGTCCTTTAGGTGTCAAACCAATTCTTTGAGGTATTAAAAATGATGCCCTTATTTTTAAATGGGCAAACGTCATCTGGAACTTGACTTGTCAAGGACAGATATAAATTGTGAATGCTTTGAAAACAACAACTGTTCTTTTATAAACTGAGTTTTTCTCATGACAACAGGTCTCTGTTTAGGTCTGTGTCTATACTAGTATATGTATGCTGTAAATTGAGAAAATTTTCTACCTCCAGATGGTATTCTTAAAATTAACTTAAAGGTAAGTAGTTGCAAGGATTGTGTATTCTAAAATTATCAGAAATAAAGGAACTACCTCAAATGCTTTTCAAGTGCACATGATCTAAGGTTACTCTTTAGTAAATAAAAGTTAAAGTTTGTTGGTTTAAGTAGAACAGACATGTCTTTTGAGTTACTAATTCAAATGCACTATTTCTACTTTACCTGGGTTTACAAAAAAAAAAAAAAAGGTAATGTTAATAATTGACTCTGACATCAATGAAATATGTTTATAGAGGTTATAAAATTTCTTCATAAATTTTCCAAGCTAAATAATGCGAATTGCTTACTTCTTAGTTTTCAATGCAAATTGAGTTTTAAAATCTCAATATACGTAGGAATATAAATTATAAGTTAAATTAGGAGAAGCCCCTGGATCACCTAAAAAGATTTGTTTTTATGTTATATTAGAGGCCTGGTGAACAAAATTCTTGCATGGAGTGGGGGGGGTGGTGGTGGCTCTGCACCCTCTCCCAGTCCGGGACCCCTCACTCCTTACCGCCCACCTGCTTACTGCTCCTTAGTGCTCAGCTCACTGCTCCTTGGCGCTGCCAGGGAGGCGGGGGAGGATCCTGCCACTGCCACTGTGCCCACCAGCTGTGAGCCCCGCCCATTTCTGGCTGAGCAGTGCTCCCCCTGTGGGAGCACAATGACCACCAGGGGCAGCTCCTGCGTTGAGCACCTACCCCCTAGTGGTCAGTGCACATCATAGCAACTGGTCATTCTGTTCACTCGGCTGTAAAGGCCGCTTAGGCTTTTATTACATAGATTGCATGGGAAGCATTGTAAAATAAGCGATGAAAGAAACTTCTAGGGGGTGTTGCATGGGTAAACAGCAGTTGGAAATTATACAAATAGGGCTCGGGCAACCCAAGACAGCCACTTACTTGGTTCTTCAAAGCTCCTTAAACAACCCCATTTCTTGGTTTTTGCATGCCTTCATGCATCGTAGTGTGTTTAAGCTGGAGTTAAACTAGGAGAAGGAACTTGACACAGCTGACATTATTGAAAGGAGACATCTTACACTATTGCCAAGGTGTGATAAAGTCACTCCAAAAAAAAAAATGACAAATAGGTAACCACTTCCTTTCACAGTGAGCTCCCAGGAGAAAAAGACTTTAGATTTTGTTCTTTGGAAAGGACATCAAATAAAAGGAACTCTCCAACCTCATTAGAAGGGACCTTCTCAGGTGCCTAGCTTCAAATGGACACCTATCCTTGTCTCTGACACTCGCCTCCACCTACAACAAACATCAAAGACTCCTCCAGGATGAGAAGCTGCTGGCATCAGAGACAGACAGCTGTCCCAAGACAATAAAGCCAGTTTGACTGCTATTGGCAGCTTTGAAGAACTGGACTGTCAAAATGGTAAAGTGATCAATCTCTTGACTGGAAAAGGAATCCTATGAGTTTACTTAGGCTTATGTATAGTGAAAAACAATTTCTTCCCTCAATTACATAATTCTGTTTCTACTATGTACACATATCATTTTGGGCTATGATAAGCTTCCATTTATGGAGCATGGAAATTCCTGGATGTTACACCTGGTTCTGCCACTTGTATAACTGTGAGTTCTGGCAAGCAACTTAAACTTTCTGTGTCTTAGTTCCTAATCAGTCTTAAAAAAAAAAAGAAGAAGAAGAAGAAGGATGAAACAGGCCAAAATGGAGTCACTTTTGCTAAGCCATATCATCAAACCAAAACTTAATATCCTAATTGCAGTTTCAGCCTCTCCTGGGAGTGGAGTTTTTATTATATATATATATATACACACCGTATTTGCCGGCGTATAAGACGACTGGATATAAGACGACCCCCTAACATTTCCACTCAAAATACAGAGTTTGTTATATACTCGCCGTATAAGACTACCCCCCACTTGGAGGCATATTTTTCAGGGCCAAAAAATCGTCTTATACGCTGGCAAATACGGTATATAAAATTGATTTTTCACAGAGAGGAAGGGAGAGGGATAGAGAGCCAGAAACATCTGAGAGAGAAACATCGACCAGCTGCCTCCTGCACACCCTCCTCAGGGGATGTGCCCACAACCAATATACACGCCCTTGACCGGAATCGAACCTGAGACCTTTCAGTCCATAGGCCGATGCTCTATCCACTGAGCCAAACCGGTTTCGGCTGGGAGTGGAATTTTAAACCAGTCAGTTTGAGATTTCCTGAACACTAGTGAGGTAATCTGCCTGTTAAGACTCCTTGCTGTCTCCCAAAGGAAGGTGTCTTTGCCTGAAATAATCCACTCTTTTAACTTCTTAGTCCCACCCTCTTTCTACCTATAAAAACTTTCCATTTTGTACAACTCATCAGAGTGTCCTTCTTGGTGCTAGATGGGATGCTGCCTGATTTATGAATCGCTTAATAAAGCCAACTAGATCTTCAAATTTACTCAGTTGCATTTTTTAACACATCTGGTGACAGCTTCAGAACCAAGTGAACTTCGGATGGCATTCTAGGACAATGACAGACAGGCGCAGTGCCACAAACACAATTTTGAGCTCATCGTCTTTCTCCAAGTACTCTCAGGACATTGGTAAGTCCCCCTCCCCTCCTCCCACCCCACCCCACCAACACCACACACACACTCCGGTTTTTCACTCTGCTCTCCGAGTTCAGCTCCAGATCTGAACATCTTTCCTTTCCGGGTAAGGTCAGTTTGTGATGGGAGACAATTCTACAGGATTTCTAGTACCAACAATTAATCACACACAACCTCATTATGTGATGTGACAATAAGATGCAATTCCATTATATGTCCTATATACTTATGGTTCAAGACAGGACATTCACACTTGTTGTATTGGCTGTTGTCAATTTTTTATTTGACAATCTAAGGAAAAAGAGGTCAGTGCCCCTGACTAAATAGTCAGGTATTGCATGTTTAAAAATTCTTCTGGCACACCAAGTGAAAGTTACTGGGTTAAAGGATTCTGCCTGGAGCCAATTGAGTTAGCAGACTCTTTCACCCAGAGCCAAGCACCTAGCCTTTCAGACCGAAAGGAAAGTAGGATGTATTTTTTACTACAAAAAGGTGTGAGAAATGAAGCTGCATTTTTAAGGGAAGTGAGAATAATTTTGTCTAAATTAGAATTTCTGGTTATGAAGGATAAACTAAATATATACAAAAAGCTGAAGAGAGAGAATTTTACCTGTGGCTAAAAATTATATTATTTAATTAAGGATTTTCTAATTAATTTAATATCAATGGTATATTTATGTAAAATTAAATCTTATTTTTATCATCCGCTAAAGGTTTTTTTAAATATTATTTTAACCAGGTCTTTGATTACTTAAGAAAACTGAATCTTCTCCATAGTAAGAGCTAACTTTCTGCATTTGTCTTTGTAATCTTTCATTGTCACTTTGATAAAATATATAATGAGCCGAAACCGGTTTGGCTCAGTGGATAGAGCGTCAGCCTGCAGACTGAAAGGTCCCAGGTTCGATTCCAGTCAAGGGCATGTACCTTGGTTGCGGGCACATCCCCAGTGGGGGGTGTGCAGGAGGCAGCTGATCAATGATTCTCTCTCATCGACGTTTCTAGCTCTCTATCCCACTCTCTTCCTCTCTGTAAAAATCAATAAAATATATTTTAAATATATATATATATATATATATATATATATATATATATATATATATATAATGAAATACTGTTTCATAATAATCTGTGATCCTTTTTAGCCAAGTGTTCAAACCTTCTGATATTTTTGGCAAAACTCCAAAAATCAAATTCTAAGTGAAGTCTTTTTGGACTCCACACTAACTTGGAGATTTCCCAGAGCGCCCTTAAGAGACAGAAGGGAAACTTGCAAGATGAAGAAACCTTTGGTCTAGGTCCAGAGTAGCTGATAACGGGCAGCATTCCAACTCAGACCCCAGGAAGGGTCAGCAGACTCTTTCAAAAAAAAGAACATGAGTCTTAGAGTGTTCAAACCCCAGCTGAGCACAACTCAGTGAGTGACCTTGAACAAGTGCGGCTAGCGGAGTCGTTTCCTGAGGTCTAAGTATATAGTTATTTATTACACTTATTACACTCAGCCTTGTGATGGTTATGTGAGATTTTTGTGAACATGCTTGACACATGATAGAGTCTTGACAAGTGAACCTGAACTCCCGCTGAGGAAGCCACACAGAGTTCAAAGCTATTCCTAGTTGCCCTGAGCTCCAGGCTTAGTGCAGTATTCCTGCTGGGACTGCAACATGAACAGAGGTTTAACAGCCACATTCCATTTTTGACCCATGAGAGCGTTTGGCATTAATCAAAGCTATAAAATATCTCTGGAGGCACTACATGTTCAACTTACTGATTTGTTTGTCTCAAATTTTCATTTCTAATTAAAAAGTACAACTTGTTTGTTCCCAATTACAACTGGTTGTGGTGTCCACTTAATTACCCTATCAGCAAGCAAATGATTTGTCATTAATCATAGCATCAGGCAAATGAGTCCATCTATTAGGTTGAAGTTTCTTTTTGAGAACAGTCGATTACTTTCTGCCTTAAAACTGACACACGTATCTAATCATGATTTTTAAAAAATATATTTTATTGATATTTTACAGAGAGGAAGGGAGAGAGATAGAGAGCCAGAAACGTCGATGAGAGAGAAACATCGACCAGCCGCCTCTTGCACACCCCCTACCGGGGATGTGCCCGCAACCAATGTTCATGCCCTTGGCCGGAATCGAACCTGGGACCTTTCAGTCCGCAGACCGACACTCTACCACTGAGCCAAACCGGTTTCGGCCATGATTTTTTTTGAAAGCAGGCTAACACATCTATGCTGAAGATTTCAACATGAGTCAGTCTTCTTCTCTTTGATAGAGAACTACCTATGTGGGTTTAAAACTTAAAAAACTAAAACTACCCAACTATCCTATGTTACAGAGTCGAAGAACACAGGTACTAAATATCTGTTTTCAAAGGTAAGTAGTGGTGTGAAGATGTGAAGCAATTAAAATTAAATCCTTCTCCTCATAGTGAGGATGGAGCAATGAGAAACCACTGAGAAACTTGTGTCACCATAGTCACTGCTCTGTGGTCAGTGCTCTACCAAAGCTACGTGGACTTGTAGTCGGCCTCCGGCTCCCGCATCCTCATCCTAGTCTTATCCACACCACCAGGGCTCTGTGGGTTTTCAGTCGCTACACAGTAGGCAGACACCGATTGCCTAGCTTTCCTTGATAATGAGGATGGCCACCAAGAATTCCTTTTCCCTCCGACCATACACTTACAATTATGACAGACACACAGAACTTTCTTTGGTTTATTAGGTTATAACTTCAACATATGCATATAAGGCTGTGGTTCAAAGCAAAAACACATCAACTCTTTCCTCCATCAACAGATGGCATTAGTATTATTCAATTATTCTGGGGTTTGCTGAGTTTGTGCTTATTTGTTAAATGTTTAATGACTATGAATACCAGAATGTCTTCCAAGTACAAAATGTGAACAGTAATTGTGGCATCAAAGAAGAGAATTTTAAAGATTAAAATAGTGAGAAAATAAGTTGCTTACATGAAACCACCAGTAGAATAAAAAGATCTAGGGTGTCCTGGCTAGTGTGGCCCAGTTGGTTGAGCGTCGTCCCATGCACCAAAAGGTTACCAGTTCGATTCCCAATGCGGGAGGCAGCCGATTGATGTTCCACTCTCACATTGATGTTTCTCTTTCTCTCTCTCCCTTCTTCTTTCTCTAAAAATCAATAAAAAATGTTTTTTTTAATATGCTTTTAATTGATTTCAGAGCAAGAGAGAGAAAAGAGAAACACTGATGAGAGAGAAAACAAATCGGCTACCTCCTGCACACTCCCTACTAGGTATCAAGCCCACAACCCAGGCATGTGCCCTGACTGGGAATCGAACTGGTAACCTCTTGATTCTTGGGTCGACACTCAACCACTAAGCCAATCCAGCTGGGCCAATAAAAAAAAATTTTTT
The DNA here is from genome assembly GCA_963924515.1 of Vespertilio murinus. Taxonomy (NCBI): domain Eukaryota; kingdom Metazoa; phylum Chordata; class Mammalia; order Chiroptera; family Vespertilionidae; genus Vespertilio; species Vespertilio murinus. Next base: position 168,028,458 of record OZ004705.1, on the reverse strand, counting down.
TTAAAGATTGAGGGGCAAGCTGATATGTAGGGATCAGGTGAAAAGGAGACAGCCAAGAAACTAAGAAGGAATGAGGTATCATCTCCAATGGAGAGGTAGGGGGAAAACCAAGAGTGTTGAGCTTCTGGAAGCTGATGAAGAAAAACTGGAGAAGGAGGAGCCTTAGCAACTGAAGCCAGAAAACTAAACAAACTCTTAGGCAGAAGAGGCACCTCATAAAAACTGAAGCAACTGCTATTATAAATGGTTATTTAGAAAATCAGGTCTCAGCGAAATTCATCTGTAACATTTGTACCCTCAAAATGGAGACTGTAAGTGGGCGGGCCTAAGAGATCATGTGGAGCTTCCAAGGAGCAATATGATGCTTTATTTTTAAAAGCGACACTAAAAGATAAGACCTCCAACCTTGCTTTGAGAGCAAGATTGCCATAAAGCATACAAAGTCCCCCCTCAAATCATCATGAATAGTCTAATAAACAAGATCTTAGGATTTTAACATAACCACAAGAACACTTCATTCTGAACCTTTAAAAAGACCTAGATAGGCAAATTAGTTCCCTAGTTAATTAAGGATCTGGTTTTAACCCAAATCTTATGCTCAAGGCCCAATTCCAATCCTGTGAAGTCTTTAACTAACCACTGTTCCAAATGGATACCATCTTTCTCCTTTGATGATATAGCCCCTAGAACTACTCAATCGGCAACCACTGTGTCTTAAAATAACTCTCATATTTATACCAGAACTGGATAGATGCTTTACATACATTTTCTCTAATCCTTACAACAACTTTGTAAAGTTGGGTTTATTCCAATTTTATAGGTGAAGAAACTAATGCTTGGAGAGGTTACCCAAGGTTGTCCAACTAATAAAGAACAAAACCAGGACTCAAACCCAGATCTGTCTTACTTCAGAGCCTTTACCTTTACCCATCCTATAATACTGCATCTAAGTACTAAACTAATTATCCTTCACTCTCTCTGTGGACCCCCAGGCAAGTTTTCAAATCTCAGTGCCTCAGTCTTCTCATCCATGAAATAAGGATGATACATCACAGCGAGTGCATTATTTTGAATATTAAATAAGATAATGTATGTGAACGTCCTTTATAAGCTGTAATGGTCTTTATTACATTACTAGATTTTATGTTCCTTCAAGACAGGTTCTTACCCTTAGGTATCTATGCCCTTCAACACCCAAAAAGGGTTTATTATGAACTGAACATCATCTACTGGTCTTTGGAAAGATTTGAGACACCTTTTCCCACTCTGAGGAGGAAAGAGGTGTCACAGTCCAGAAAGTCTGGATTAAATGTCCTTAATTCAAACTTTAAATTATAAAAGATGGACAACTCAGTGCACCCATCAGACACGAGTTTCAAACACCTCCATGGCATTTAACTGTCTGGTGTGTGCTCTCCAACATGGCTTTCAGGGCCACAACAGTTTGACAAAGAGAAAATCCCAAATATCAACACCTTTTCTAAGAAAACATGCCTAAAGGAGGAAAAGCAGAAAAGAGGCCTGGCTTGTTATCAGAACAGAAAAAAAAACCTCGCCGAAACCGGTTTGGCTCAGTGGTAGAGCGTCGGTCTGCGGACTGAAAGATCCCAGGTTCGATTCTGGTCAAGGGCATGTACCTTGGTTGCGGGCACATCCCCAGTAGGGGGTGTGCAAGAGGCAGCTGGTCGATGTTTCTCTCTCATCAATGTTTCTAGCTCTCTATCTCTCTCCCTTCCTCTCTGTAAAAAATCAATAAAGTATTTAAAAAAAAAGAAAAAAAAACCTCACTGCTCCTGCATTTCCTGATTTATAGCCTCCTGGTGACCAAAGTGTCTGTAGCACCGTCTCCCTCATCACTCACTACTAAGAAATTTGTTTAAGGAGGTGACCATAACATATGTATTAAGTTTTATTAGGCATACTCCCTTCCCCCCAATAAGATGAGCATATCTGCCCAGGCCCATGCTTCTCAGCGGATAGAGCATTGGCCTGTGCACTGAAGGGTCTTGGGTTCGATTCCTGGTCAAGGGCACATACCTGGGCTGCAGGTTCGATCCCCACCCCAATTAGGATGCGTGCAGGAGACAATCAATGTGTCTCTCTCCCTGTCTCCCCGCTCCTTCCCTTCCACTCTCTCTAAAAATCAATGGAAAAAAGTATCCTTGGGTTATTTTGAAGATTAACAACAACAACAACAAAAATAAGATGGGCAGATCTGGTGGGATCGCCAGGGAAGTGGCGCATTGTGCTCCAAAGTGAGGCTCTACTAGATGTGCCACCAGGTAAGCAAGCACAGTGGGAGGGAGCCAACCCATGCTTTGCTGTTATATGAGCCTTAGGAAGTCACTTAACATCATTTCTTTTTTAATTTTATTTTGAGGATATGTTAATTAAAGCTGGGGGTAATGAAACAGGAAGGACTTAGGATAGAAGAAGCAACAGGAGAAAGGGTAGTGGAGCTGCTCTGGCTCGCTGAGAAGTCAGACAAAAAGGGGGCCTTCGGGGCAGGTTCGGGGGACGAGCCTGGGAGGAGCTGTCTCTGCCCACCGTTCCCCGGGTTGTAAGTCTCCTGGGGTCCCCGGGAGGTTAGGAGAGCTGTGCTGAGGGAGACGAGGAGGGGAATGGGAAAGGTGCAGGCGTGCTCCAGGGAGGGAGAGAGCGGCATCTTTGTTAACAACGGATCTGTTTTCCAGGCGCAAAACACAGGCTAATTTTATTTACTTTGCCTCAGATTTCTCGTGATCAAATGAAATAGTGTATGTTAAGTTTACAAATTATAAAAATATTACCAGAAATAACCAGATAATTGCCTACTACTTGTGCTTTGGTAAATGTTTGGTATAGGAGAGCTGAGAGACTGATTTCTCTGGGTGTGTTCACCTTATAGTATCAAGGAAAATTAAAAAAAAAAAAAAAAAACTCTACTCATCTTTAAAAAGAACATAACAAATGTTATCTTAATAAGAGAAGCCATGGAAGAGGGAGTTGGTTAAGCTGATCCTTCCACAATGGATCTGTAGTCCAGCAACAAAAATATAGTTTCCAATGGTTTAGATATGCCTCCCTAAGAAGTGTGCAATGGATCATTAGATCGAGATGTAGCCACTTACTGCATATGTGACAGGGGTACACACTCACTCATCTTACCTAGAACCTCAGTCACTAAAAAATGCCAAGTGGCTCACAGAACTAAAAACTAGTTCTTCTTGTCTCCTCTATGAACATCTCAGTGCTTCCCAACACCTCTGGCAAAAGAAGAATAAGAATTGAGAAATAAAGAGTATTCTTGGATCCAGGACGTGCCTGGCATCTCTCTTCATGTTCCCTTAACCTAATCCCTAGGAACTGGGCACAGGAACCCACAGTGTTGAATGTGTGGTTTACCAGCTGACCCCTTGTGCCCAGTAATTTTTAGACCAATGTTACAAACTTTTGCTAAAACTTTAAAGAAAAATCACACGAATGTCCAAAAGTAGACTAAAAGCTAAATAGGATTCCGGTTCACACACATACCGTGTTTCCCCGAAAATAAGACATCCTCCGAAAATAAGACCTACTTACAGGTTTCCTTCTGAGTGAAATATAAGGCATCCCCCCGAAAATAAGGCCCCCAGGATTCACAGTTTGTCTGGTTTGTGTTGACAACTACCGTACTACCGTACGCATACAGGCAATAAATTTCCTTTACTTTCATTTAACAATAAATGTGTACCATATTCTTCTTCATGGAAAAATAAGACATCCCCTGAAAATAAGACCTAGCGCATCTTTGGGAGCAAAAATTAATATAAGACACTGTCTTATTTTCGGGGAAACAGGGTAGTATGCATACAAAAGAAAAATTTATCTTAGTATTATTTTTGTTTATCAAGTATGTTGACCTGTAAATACACTTTCATCCGCAACAGTAAGAAAAAAGGAAAAACACATAAAATAAGCATCGTAGAGCAAATACCTGCCAGGGGCAAATATTTTAGACACGGCTTCTTCTTGGTTCGGTAGAAATAGAGACAAGCAATATAAATTGCTTAAGCACTTGAGATCCTGATTTCCTATGAAACCCTTCCCTCTCCTCTCATTGGGAACTTGCTAACATTTCTTAAAAACTCAATCCCAGAAGCGTCCCACAGGCTTCTTCGTGTCAAGGCCACTAGCTTTTCCTATATACCTAATTTCCACACGGTTTCAAAAAGGATTTATTGAAGTTGGCAAAAACCACTGCGCCATCTTTGCCCCAGGTTATGATCTGCAAGACACTTGAAGCAACATGACCCATCAAGTTTTTCAGACTGATGCCTGAAGTTGTTTTTGTTTGTTTAGGTTTAGTGATGTTTAAAATATCAAAGCGCACCATTAAACATTCCCTCTCTTTCATGATCTGATAGCTCTGTTGTCTTAAAAGACCTTGAACTTCAGGAGTCCCTGAATTGTGATCACCAGAGATTTTTTAAGGCCACAACTTCAACCTGGTCTATTTGCTCTCCTAGGTTTTCCCTGTATGAAATAACATCCGTTACCAGCAAAGCCAAGAAGCATACTCACCAAGTGAACATAAGGCACAAAGTATCCAAAAAGTGCAAGCGGTATTCCAACTGCCCACACTGCGTAAGCCTTCACCCTGAAGATGGCAAAATTGAAAATTTTTTTGGGAGGACTGAACTTCCTCTTGGAAAAGAAGGAGGACCTGTTGCCTCCTTTGATTCCACTCTCTTTATCCCTGACGCTGGGAACAAGAGGTCGGTAAGTAAAGCCAGCCAGAAAGAGAACAAACATGAAGATGCAGAGGATCCTCAGTGTGTAAAAGAGGTCCAGATTGTCGGTCAGAACCCTTAAGAGGAGAGGCAGCAAAATTGTGAAGAGACTGCTGCCAGCGGTGACAATGCCATTCACCAGTCCAAGGCGCTTCTTGAAATAGTGTCCCAGGATGACCAAGGAGGGCTGGTATGCGAAGGAGCAGCCGCTGGCAAATATGATCCCGTAGGTGAGGTACAGCGGTTCGATGGCACTGCGTAAAGATGAAAAGGGTGAATGAAAAAGCGGCTTTCATTATTTTTATCATTTATCATCTCCTATGAAACCCTTCCCTCTCCTCTCATTGGGAACTTGCTAACATTTCTTTAAAAATCAATCCCAGAAGTATCCCACGGGCTTCTTTGTGTCAAGGCCACTAGCTTTTCCTATGTACCTAATTTCTGCACGGTTTCAAAAAGAATTTATTGAAGTTGGCTAACACTGATAATTTTATCATTTTTATCATTTATTATTTTTAAAATGCCAGTGGGTTTTAGTTAATCAGTGTGTTTTCTACAAATAAAATGTAGCTAAAGACAGGTGGAAAACTTAGTAAACCAAGAACGTAGCACTAAAAATATTTTAACTTAATCTGAATGGGTAACAGTAATGCCTCAAGTATGTGAAAAATGTCCGCTAAGGTCATGGGTGCTCTTGTTCCTCCTCCTCTTCCCATGGGTTTCCGGTGGGCCCCGCGGCACTGGGTAGAAGCTGTGCGCTCTCCGCTCTCACACAGGACCCGCCTCTGTGAAACCCGCAGTGTTGAAACTAACACAAAACAACTCAGTCTCAATAAACGGTTAAACTATGAAAACTCGTTATTTTATGGAGTTTTCCCGGGCACAAAGGAAAAGGCTGTATCTTATATTTCCTCCGCAGGTTACGTCAGGATCATCTGCACGGAAGAGCAGCTGCGTCTCATTTTTGCTGGCCTAAGGGCTGCAGACCAACCTTCGCCCTGTACCGCACTGTTCTCCGAGTTATGCAAGATAGCAAGAAGTCATACTCTCACTGCAGAAAGAGCAAGGGAAGCATGTTCCCAGTTTGCAAGCTATAAGGCCACATACGTCTCAAAGAAATAATAAGGGGTTAAGAATTTTATAGTTTAACCAAGTAACTTAATTATACAGCTCATAAAAACAAAGGAGCATATCATTACATTCGTTGAAACAATTAAGGAGAAAAAGAAAAAACAATATTTTTTCTTTGGAAATGTCTAATTCAGAAGGCTATTTATCAAACTATCTAATAGAAATTAAGATAAAGTTGGTTAATGATTAAATTTTGGACAATAATATTAGTCTAGCAATATGCTGAGGTAGGCACAGGAACCCTAGAATCTGATAAAAATTAAGCATGTTTGCAAACCTTTCAGATGCCCTTTCCCCTCTATTAATCCACAACTGCATCATCTTTTAATCAGGTTCCAGAGTCACTCCCAGATTAACTTGACCTCACCCTGATCATCTGCTCTTTATTCAATAAATATATATTCAGCAGCTACTGGGTTCCAGGTACTTGGTGAAAAAAATATTTAAAATGTGGTTATGCCCTACTCATAGTCTGCTTAGCAAAACAAGATATCTATCCCATATACTACAGAACAAAATATAAATAACATTTCATTTATTCTGCATCCATTTTTTCCACAGAAATAGTTTTTCCAGATAACTGCAACTTACTTCTTAAGGCACTATTTATTTTTATTTATGATTTTATTTTTATTTAATTTTAAAGGAAGAATCTAAATCTATTATACATTTCTCTGCTTTCTTCAAGGTATATATTAAAAATGGTATTCACCAGGGGAGGATGAGTGGGGCGGTGGTAAGAGATCAACCAAAGGACTTGTATGCATGCATATAAGCATAATCAATGGACACAGACAGTAGTGGGGTGAGGGCCTGTGGTGGGGGGTGGGAGAGGACAATGGCGAAAAAGGAGAATTATGTAATACTTTCATCAATAATGAATTGGCTGGCGCCATTTTGATGCTTAGCCATCTAGTTTCCCAGATGACCTAATAAATTCATAATTATTTAACAAAACAAACAAAAATAAAGAATTTAAATATTTTAAAAATGGTATTGACAACAGCATCATCATGAACGTCAATTGCTATATGATTACACCACAGAGCTGTAGAGTTGTCAGCTGCAAGACCAGGGAGCCACTAATATAAATTGAGAACATTCTTTGGACACCATTTTAAAAACTAAATACTTCCTATCTCTCCCAAAAAAATCAAGTACAAAAGCTTTGTGATGGGGTTTTCAATGCCACTGAGTCCTTTTCATTTACTTCTAAATGTTCACCTCAGTAACAAATGGATCAAATTGTTGGAAGTTTGACAACTGAACAAGTGCAGTGCAAGTCAGTAAGGTACCACTCATGTGTGTAAAAAGGATTCAGAGAAGGGACATGACGTGCCCTGGGACTGCTGGAGAAGGTTTTCCTAAGAAGGCAGAACTTGAACTACAGGAAAAGTGGGTCCACTGTTCAACACTCGGAACTTATACCACATTTCCCCTCGCTCTTGCGTATTGCTCTAAAAGCGTGGTATCTTTCGCCAGGCCGGTGTGGCTCAGTGTTTGAGCGTTGACCAGGAGGTCATGGTTTGATTCCAGGTCAGGGCACAGGCTTGGGTTGTAGACTTGCTCCCCAGGAGGGAGCATGTAGGAGGCAGCTGACCAATGATTCTCTATCATTGATGTTTCTCTCTCTCTCTCCCTCTTGCTTCGTCTCTCTCTGAAGTGGAAAAAAAGAATATAAAACCACATATTTAAAAAATAAATAAATAAAAGTTTGGAATCTTTTGATCAGTGGAACTGAATGGAAAATATGAGAACATTACATGTAGTAAATAATGGTTTCAAGACATTCTGTTGAGTCACAATGTAAAACACATTTCATAATTTTTATTTTTCAATCATCAAAAAAGTTTGAAAAACATTGCTTTCTGTAAGTAGGTTTGTATATATGTTTTTTGTCCATCAAATAAGGTAATAAATTACATCGGTTTTCTACCTGTTGGTCATTTCTCTATCAAAGCCTGATTGTTAATATATTCAGCAAGTGCTAGGGCCACAGGTACTGCAATGGGTACATGGAAGCTTCCAGATCAAAACAGGTACCTGACACGTTGGTAATAGCACAATATTGTATTATTGCCAAAAAACAAAAACTCAAATTAGCCCTGGCTGGTGTGGCTCAGTTGGTTGGAATGTCATCCCATGCACCAGAAGGTCATGGGTTCAATTCCTGGTGAGGGCACACGCCTAGCTTGTGGGTTTGAGCCTGAGTTAGAGAGGCAACAGATCGGTGTATCTCTCTCACATCTACGTCTCTCTCTCTCTCCCTCTCTACCTTTCTCCCTCTTTAAAAATAAATAAATAAAAAGGTTAGAACTTCCTTTAAAAACAAAAAAGTAAAAGTAATTACCTAAGCAGAATCTTATTTCAAACAAAACTTTTTTTGTTTCTTTAAAAGTCAACTTTAGAAGGGAAAAAGTCATAAAGGCACTATAAAGTATATACACTATAAAGTATATATTTTATATAAAAATATAAAAATAATTGTTTAAAATCCAAATAAAATTTCTAGCGCTAGCTGGTTAGGCTCAGTGAATAGAGTGTCAGCCTGAGGACTGAAGGGTCCTGGGTTTGATTCTGGAAGCTCGATCACCAGGCCTGGTCGGGGAGCATATAGAAGACAACCCGATTGATGTGTCTCTCTCACATCAATATTTTGCTATCTATCTCTCTCCCTCCCATTCTCTCAAAAAAAATTTTTTTTTCTAAGATAGGTGAAAGAAAGAGGCTCATTTTACAGATAAGGAAAGGGTATAGATAGGGTAGGTGGGAGTAAAATTAGTAAACCAAGAGTTCTGTTGATTAAATCCAGAATATTTAAAAACAATCAGGGTAACAAATGTAAGTGTGTGGTTTTTTTCCTAATGATTCAATAATGCTTTTCAACTAGTGCATGAAGATAGCTAGGTAAGGGAAAGAGGCAAAAAATGAGGATTAAAGCTCTAAAGCAGACAAATGGAAATCATTTTAAGAGGTTTTCTTGTTAACCACCTGTTAGCTAGAGCAATATATTAAACCAGTGTTTCTCTGGGGATTATTCTGACAACGCAAAGGGATTCACTAGCAGAGCTGGAACTGCAGGGAGACGTGCTTCATACAGGAATATGCCCATTAGCTCTTTGCTGTTAGTTCCTCTTCATCTCTAACAGACACAGGCAGAGTGTACTGATTTTTTTTTTCTTTTAAGCTGCATTTGACCACTTCAGTTTGCCACAATCTTTTTTAACTTGTGTGTGTGTGTGTGTGTGTGTATGTGTGTGTGTTTAATGCACACAGGAATCCTCTACCTGGCTGAAATAAATATCCAAGTTTTTTTTCATGAGGAAAAATATTTCATATCAAGCCTATGAACAACTGCTTCCACAGACCACTTACTGTACCCTTCAGGCCTCAGACTGAGCTGACCTACAACTAATGCTATTGCTTTAGACAACTCATTGTATGAGCCCTTTTAGGACTGTTATGTGATTAGGAGGGAAAAATAAAAGGAGAAACATTTTTCTTGCTCCAGGGAACATATACAGTAAATCCTGAATAACATCTGTTAGGCACTGTAAGCAAAAACATTCAATTTCTCGAGCTCTGGTTTGCTGCTATGGATAACAACGAGAAAGTCATATTGCTTACAGTTTAAGCAACAAAAAGGAAGTTGTTTTCTTGTAAACAGCAAAGTTTCTGAAAGGAAAACTTTAAGGTATCTAACAGTTCCCAAAAACCAACATGAAGAAACCAAGTCCTTACCTTACGAAAGAGCTGGACATGAGTCCAATGAATCCAATAGCAGCACCCACAACAGCTGTTTTCCGACAACCAAATATGTCTGTGAAGATGCTGACTATTGGGCAGCAAAAGAAAATCATCCCCATGGAGAGAGAACTTACCCATGCTGTAAAGAGAGGAAAAAATAAAAAAGGGGTATTACGACATAGTAAATTACATTTGCACTTACTCCACAAGTTATAATACATATTAGGAAAATAGTAATAGTCAAAATGTCCAGAAATAAGTGACTGGATAAACAAATTATGCTATATTCATATAATAGAATACTACTCAGCAATAAGTAAGAGTGAACTACTGATAAATACAACAACATGGATGAAAACCAAAATAACCATGCTAGGTGAAAGAAGCCAGAACAAAAAGGAGTCTATAAAGGCCGAAACCGGCTTGGCTCAGTGGATAGAGCGTCAGTCTGCGGACTGAAAGGTCCCAGGTTCGATTCTGGTCAAGGGCATGTACTTTGGCTGCAGGCACATCCCCAGTGGAGGTTGTGCAGGAGGCAGCTGATGGATGTTTCTAGCTCTCTCTCTCTCTCTCTCTCTCTCTCTCTCTCCCTCTCCCTCTCCCTCCCTCCCTTCCTCTCTGTAATAAATCAATAAATTTCCTTTTAAAAAGGAGTCTATAAAGCATGATTCCACTTATGTAAAATTCTAAAAAATACAAATTAATCTATAGTGCCAGAAAGTATATCAGCGTTTTCCTGGTTGGGAGCAGGGGGGAGAGAAAAGGGAGGAGGGAGCTGGAGGAGGGGATTACCAAGAGGCACAAAGAAACTTTTAGGGGTAATGGTATGTTCATTATCTTCTCTGCAGTAGTGGTTTCACTGGCTTATACACATATGACAAAACTCACCAAATTACATACCTTAAAAATGCTAAACAGTTTATTACATCAACTGTGCCTCAATAATACTGATAAAACAAGAAATGAATCTATGTGGAAGATTTCAACAGCAACAAAAAAAATGTCATAAAAAAACAAACACACGGAATAAAAACCGAGAACCAGAGGGAGAACTAGACAAATTCACAACTGTAGTTGTATATTTTAGCACAGCTCTCTCAGTAATTAATAGAACAAGAAGACACCCCCCCCCGGAAAAAAAAATCAATAAAATATACAAGTCTGGATGACACTATCAACCATCTTAACCTATTGACATACATAGAATTCAATATCCAACAATTGTAGAAAAATTGTTTGCCCTGCCAGGGAGGTCATTAATTACTGCTGAGGGTGGGGTGGGACAGGTGCAGGAGAGAACTAATCTTTCTGGAATGCCTTCTAATCCACGGGAAGGACCTGCACAGAACTGTCTTAGATCTTTAGGCAGCCTTGCAAGGTATATTATCTTCATCTTAAATATGGGGGAAAGATTAGAGATGTGAAGCAACTTGCCAAGGTTATGCAACTTTTGTGGGATTCAAATCAAACATTCAAGGTGTAAACAGGAATAAGAAGATATACCCAAGAGTCCTTCATTTAAAAACATCCACCATGAGTACCCACAGGCAAGCACCATGATATATATATATATATAAAAATTTTTAATTTTTTTCAGAGAGAAGAAGGGAGAGGGAGAGAGGGATGGAAACATCAATGATGACAGAGAACCATTGATGAATTGGCTGCCTCTTGGCTGCCCCCAACTGGGGATGAAACCCGAACCCAGGCATGTGCCCTGACCGGGAATCGAATCGGTGACCTCCTGGCTTATAAGTCAATGTTCAAACATCTGAGCCATGCCAGCTGGGCCGATGAAGAAATTTTTTTTACTCCAGATTACATATTACAAAGCTAAATGTGGAGAGAGGAAAAAAAGGATCTTAAAATAAAGAATATTTTGACCTTGTCCTCATGATAGAAAAGGTTTTTCAAGACATTAGTACAAACCATGAAGGAAAATATGGATGAGATCTAACCTCATTAAAATTTACAACTTCTAAGTCTCAGATGACCCTAAGACCAAAGCAAAAAGAGATGATCCATAGAAAAGGAGATCATTGCATACATATAGCTAGCAAATTATTACCATCTTGCATTTATAAAGAAAGCCTATAAATCAAGAAGGAAAAGACAACCCAAAAGCATGGGCAAAAGAGTTGGGAGGAAAGAGACAGAAGAGAAAACCCAATGGCCAATTGACGTTTACAAAAGTGTTCATTAGTAATCAGAAAAAAATACAAATTAATAGAATAAGTCACCATAATTTGGCAAAAATTAAGAAGTCTGACCTTAACAAATTTTAGTGAGGCTATGAGGAAATGGAAACTCTTATGCATACCACATAAACTGAAATTACCATCGTGAACAACAATTTGGTAGCATTTAGAAAAAGCCAAAGATGTGCAAACCTCACATTCTACCACTTCCACTTCCAGGTATGTACTCCAGAGAAATTTCACACATGTACACAGGCGACAGGAATAAGAATATTCACCGAAGCACTGTTTGTAACAGTAAAAAACTAGAAATAGCCCAGCTGCACAGTTCAGTGGCTGAGCATCAACTATGAACCAGGAGGTCACGGTTTGATTCCCGTTCAGGGCACAAGCCTGATTTGTGAGCTCAGTCCCCAGTAGGGGGTGTGCAAGAGGCAGCCGATCAATGATTCTCTCATCATTGATGCTTCTATCTCTCTCTCCTTCTCCCTTTCTCTCTGAAATCAATAAAAATATTTTTAAAACAAACAAAGAAAAAACAATCTTATGCTTGTAACTAGTTTTGTCTGAGCTAGAAATCTATTTCAATGAAACCAGCCAGAACATCCAGTCCTTGAAAACATAAAGACAACTAAGCTTCCTTTAACAATGAGAATATCTGCAATGTGAAGGGGAAATGGAGGGTTAAAATAATTGCTACAGAGTAAACTAGAGAAGAAGGGTCCTGACTATGAACAAGTGGCTTCACCAGCCATATCAGTCCTGCCAAAGAAGGTAAATATCAAGCCAGCCTAAGAGAGGAAAGACATGTATTTCAAAAAAAGTCCTTTGTGAGATCTTGAAGAATTTAAAAGTGATTTTAATCATAAAGCTTTATGTTGCCATTTAATACTTAATAGCAACATGTATTATTTAAAAAGTAAAAAGGAATATTAATACCTCACAGAGCTTAGAGTGCTAAAAGTCATTCTGGATGGCTTATACTATCCCCATCCCCCACAAGAGGAGAGAAAGAACTGTCTACTCCAAGCATGTCAAACTCAAAGGCTCACACGGGCCAAATAAACAAGGTGTAAGTTTATGTGGGCCACAAAAAAACACACAAAAGCTTCAATTTTCATAGAAACGTAGGATTATTTCGATAGAGACATGCTGAATACAAGGCTGAAATAAATGAGTAATCCTATCTAATAAAAGAATAATATGAAAATTGACCATCACTCAAACACACAAATTGGCTGCCCCCATGTGGACAAAGATGGCCGCCACAAGATGGACAGCAGGGGAAGGCAGTTGGGAAGGACCAGGCCTGCAAGGGAGGGCAGTTGGGGCGATCAAGCCTGCAGGGAAGGGCAGTTAGGGATGACCAGGCTGGCAGAGGAGGGAAGTTGAGGGCAACTGGGCCTGCAGGGGAGGGCAGTTGGGGGGGACCAGACCTGCAGGGGAGGGCAGTTGGGGGGGACCAGACCTGCAGGGGAGGGTAGTTAGGGGCAAACAGGCTGGCAGGGGAGCAGTTAGGCATCAATCAGGCTGGCAGGCAGAAGCAGTTAGAGGCAATCAGGAAGGTGAGCAGTTGGGAGCCAGCAGTCCTGGATTGTGAGAGGGATCCCAGATCGGAGAGGGTGCAGGCTGGGCTGAGGGACACCCCCACCCTTGTGCACAAATTTCGTGCTCCAGGCCTCTAGTTATTAACATAATAGAACATTTTAATAAAAATTAATATTTTTTTCTTGAAAATTAACTTACCAGACACTAAATAACTGCACAAATAAGTGTAACACAAATAAACCTATTTTTCTTGTTCTCCGAAAGCAAAGTATTTCCTGATGCTCACACCAAACAAGTCAGCACAAGACTAATGACGTGGCGATCGGCTGCTAAAATATTTGCTGCTAGTACATATTAGTGGAGTGAAATGGTGTGCACCTGTGTGTAAGGGAAATGAATACAACACGATTATAGTGATCAGTCATTCTCGAACGTTGTAGTTTGTTATTAATAACTAGTGGCCTGGTGGATGGATTTGTGCACATTGAAAGGAAATTAATTGGAAGAAATATTTTAATATCGCTATTCTCCCTTTCTCTATAATAGAAGTGACAACCAAATTCAAGATCAACAATGATAGCTCGAAACTCACGCGAGCGACTGGCACCAGTGAGAGCGTAATATGTATCACGCATGCACAAGTCAACTTAGCCTTTTATAAACATAGAGTAAACCTGCTTAATTAGACCTGCTTTCTGATGTAGCTAAACTTTTTCCAACCCAGTGAAGCTCCCCAACTTCTCCTTCAGGTAACTGTCAGCAGCACAGCAATAAATATCAACATGAAGCAGATTATTACTGTAAATCACACAGGGAGAACAAAGGGTAAAATATTTAACATCAGCAGTGTTTGACTATATTCTGCCAGTGAGAAAACCTGACGTCATTTTCAGGGCCCACCATGTCTTACTTCTTTTTAGTCAGGTCAAGTCTCTAAACTTTCTAAATCTCTGTTTCCAGCTAATGAAAAGAAAATAGGATTCCACTGAGTCTCCTATCTACCTACTCTAGGACTTCTGTGAGGATCAAATGAGATGAGGCATGGAAAATGCTTCACAGATTTGGTTAAAGTGTGAAATGTTTGCACCTGGCTTTAAAGCAAGTTGTGTTCCTGGGCTGAAGAAACTCCAAGGAGGCTAGTTGCTAGGAAGAGGAAGCAAGGGATTGCTTCATGATGTCATTACTTAGTGCCCATAGCCACTGTTTCCAGGCTGAGCTGGGCTGTGGGCCACATTTTGCATCATGGGGTCTTGGCAGTGTGTGATTTGATGGGCTGTGGCTCTGGGGTGTTCCACTTGGGAGAAGCCGAGTGTTGCTTTTTGGGTGCCAGGTCCGAGGCATCGATTCTCTATAAATGGCCAATGCGTGTCACAGCAGCTCCTGTATTAATTGTCTGCCCCCTGGTGGTCAGTGCGTGTCATAGCGACCAGTCGGATGGTAGGACACAGCATATTAGCCTTTTATATATATAGAAGATTATGTATAATAGGATATTGTAAAGATTAAGTTATTAAATTTTTATTAAAACGCTTCTGACATATATTGGCTGGGCTGCAAAAATATTTGTTGTGGGCCGCATGTGGCCCGCAGGCCACGAGTGTGACATACTTGGTCTACTCCATTCGAAGGGGTTTATCTGAATATAAGTAACTTAGTCTAGAAAAACTCCAAGGTAAAATTTCTGGTTAATCTCAAACCAGAGCCTCTTCTGTAGCCCAGCACAGAGCTTTGTGTACGTTTCCTAGAGTTTCGTGCTAAGTGACATTTACTAGGTGCTTCCTGTGTACCAGGCACTATTTAAGTGCTTTGTATGCATTACTACTTTAATCCTTAAACAACCCTGACTGAAGTACTCTTATTATCCTTATAGAGGAGGAAACTGAGGCAAAGAATGGTTAAACAACTTGCCCAATGCCACAAAGATACAAAGTGGAGGAAGGGAAGCCAGGCAGTCTGGAGACCGAGTTTCAACCACTACACACCACCCGCCAGGAGCAGCCGATGCCTGTGAGCAGCTACAGCACAACTCTGGAGACACCAGGAGCACCGCCTCCTAAAACCGCTCTGTTCGAACAAGCCCTGGTGTTCCAGGAAAGCATCAACCTGCACAAATAAGTTTCAACCTAACAGATAGATTTCTATCTCCATCCTAAGGGCTAACGAAACAACGACTCTCAGATCAGCATTCCTGGCAACAAGTAACTCTGCCAGGGAGTTACTTACTACTGAATGGCAGAAAACTAAGAGATAGCGTTTAAACTGCCAACATAAGCCATCAGCAGCGTTTTCAGGCTGGGTTGCAAGCCAAGGCTCTCACTCACATTCCTCACCAACAGAGGATATTGGGCCTAGATCAGCTTTTCCATAAAAGAGTTCATTAAGACAAGCTGAGTTGATGAATAACTGAGGGGAAAAAATGGCTTAAAAGATACCAAAACCAGTCATATTTTACTCCGTTCTTCTATGTTCTAGAAATCTTGACCTTCTTGCCATGCCATGAAAAGGGGGGGGAGGGGGAAGAGATTTGTCTTAGCTAAGTCATATTTATCTCTGCTATTCTATTCAATCTCAAAATCAAATTCAAATCACAGGTACCTAGTGACAGTGTAACAGTGAAAAGCTAGCTGATCAGCTAAGACTAAAGATGGGGGTGACGTGGCCAGCAGGACTCCCTCAGAGACCCTCCGAGGGAGCCCGGCAGGTCACAGGCCACACTCTCACCACAAATCTTATTCCAGAACACGTGGCCGCTCAGCACGGACACCGAGAGACTCACAATTGCTCAAAGAAGTCCATTCCCACATCTGCTGTCCTATATCCTAAAAACAAAGGGGTCTCATCTAAAGGCCATGAAATTGCAGCTGAGTCACTGCCAAACTCCCAACTGGCACCACAGAAGACTCACTGCGTGCAGAGGACTGGAGCTGCAGAAGCACTCAGGTAAGAGAAAAACTAACTTAGCAAGTCTTTCTGTAACACAGCATGACCGCCGCCGAGGATTCCTGCATAATGAAGTTTCACTTCCAAGTAGAGGTGAGTATTCAATCCTTTTCTTGCTTTTCTTCCTGTTCCACTTCATGGTTCTGATGGCACTCACCAATTAGCATGATAATCACAGCCATTGCACATGGAGAGAAACATTTGGCAGCATTAGAAAATTCACATTACACTTTCTGTTTTTTAATCCTCACCAGAGGATACGCTTTAATTGATTTTAGCGAGAGAGAGAGAAAGGGAGAGAGGGAGGGAGGGTGTCGGGCAGGGGTGGGCAAACTTTTTGACTCGAGGGCCACAAGATTGTTCTTAAACTGGACCGGAGGGCCGGAACAAAAGCATGGATGGAGTGCTTGTGTGAATTAATATAAATTCAAAGTAAACATCATTACATAAAAGGGTACGGCCCACTCTTTCGGCTCCAAGCGGGCCGGATAGAACAGCGGGCCATAGTTTGCCCACGCCTGGTGTAGGGGAATGGAGAGAGAGAGAGAGAGAGAGAGAGAGAGAGAGAGAGAGAGAGAGAGAGAGATTGATTTTGTGAGGCGGAGAAACATGATTGACTGCCTCCCGTACACGCACAGGAATGACACTCCAACCACCTGGCCAGGGCTAATTCTCAATTTCTTTACAACATAACTTTAGCCTGGCCGGCATGACCCAATAGTTGAACACCAACCTATGAACAGGGGAGTCATGGTGGGAATTAAATCATGCCCAGGTTGGGGGCTCGCTCTCTCTCCCTTTCCCTTCTTCTCTGAAATCATTTAAAAATTCTTTAAAAAAACAACAACACATAACTTTACATATTTCCTAATTTTGTTGTTGTGAAATTTAGTTGTCAAGTTGATGGCATATTCTAACAGTTGCTAGATGTAAGATATGTAGAACTCCGTGCGTACTTTTTAAAGCAGGCTGGGCTGGCAATGTGCTGTTTCTTCACACTATACGGATGTGTTTTTGCATTTTCTGAACATAGGTTACATTTCACAGTAAAAGAAAGGGGAAAGGAAAAAGGAAAAAGCATCTCAGAGGTCACATCTGTGGCCCTGATGGATATACTATAAATCTTCCAGCCAAACTTGGTAAAAAGCATGGAGAAAGTAGGTTCACTTTGTTTATATCTGAGAACAGCTTTTGAGCATTTAAGTCAAACCACACAACTCTCCCGAACCCTCCTTCCTGAGGCAGCCAGAGACCTTCTATTTACATCCGCTCCAGCGCTGTTAGAGGAGCCGGGAAGGAACCAGGGAGGAGAACATCCAACCGGCACCGGCCAGGCACAGGCCCAAGGGCTTTCCGTGGTCACTTAATCCCAGCAGCACCCCGCCAGTCAGGGAAGACTGACTCTATTTTAACGGCAGGAAACCTGAGGCTCACAAGGATTAAGACTTTAAAAGGCCACAGAGCAAGTTGGTAGAATGCTGGCTCAAGGCCAGCTCACTGAAGATTCCTCAAATATACTGATAGATCCTCCCTTCCTCCAGTTGATTGACAGACGTAAACCCCACCTGTGGCCAGACATACCTGAGCTCTGAACCACCAATCAGCACCTGCCAAATGCCCTAAGCCCCGCCCCTATCCTTAAAGGTGCTTGTACTGAGCAAGCTCTTCCTCTCTTTCTCTCAGGAAGTAGCTGGCGGAGGTACCCTCTCTCCAATAAAAGCCTGTGTCCTGGCATCCCAGTCTCAGCTACCTTCTTTAATTAATCTATCATATACCAAATTCATGGATTTATCCAGGGTGGGAATAAGATCTAGGAACTGGAAAAATAAGTGGCCATCATGGTAACTAAGACGACCAGGCTAGGGGTTGTCAACCTGCCATCTTGACTGCCCATCTTTTTATTCCTTCCGACTCTTGCTAAGCAACATTTTTCTGAATTCTCCAAGTTTTCTACAATGTTAGTGTATTACTTTTATAATTAGAAGGAAGTGTTTGTTTACTTTATGCCTGTATAATGTTTTCCATATGCTAGATATAGTTCTAAGTGTTTATACTGAATATGGTAGTAGGAACTGCTGTTTGGGTTCTGTACTTATTTGTCTGCTAAAACAATAGAAAGTTATTTTGATTTTCTGAACTTATGTATGCTATCCCAATACTCCATTGATGATGGTTTGAATATCCCATTGATTGTGATCTCACTGGTCATCGAAGCACATTTCTGGGACCCAAGACAGTTCAATTATCCTAAATTGCCTCAGTAAGTACAGATAGTGCATTCCTGTTGACTCAGTGATCCCAGAATCTGGATAGCACAATTATTCTACATTGTCCAGGTGGTCGGTCCCTGATAATGTGTTTCTGTTGATTCAGTGATTCATAGATAAGTTGCTCAAATTCTGTTTCTGTAAAATCGTGAAACAGGTTCCTCATTCCAGATCCAAAGATGTAATCGATACTTTTGTGATATTCTACCAATATAAGCCAGGCGTGGCGAGCTGTTTGGGGCTGCGAGATTTGGAGCTTTAGCTCCTCATATGCCACTGGCTGTTAATAAATACTCCATAATTTGACTTTTTTAAAAAAATATATACATTTTATTGATATTTTTACAGAGAGAAAGGGAGAGAGATATAGAGCTAGAAGCATCGATGAGAGAGAAACATCGACCAGCCACCTCCTGCACTCCCCCTACCGGGGATGTGCCCGCAACCAATGTACATGCCCTTGACCGGAATCGAACCGACGCTCTACCACTGAGCCAAACCGGTTTTGGCCATAATTTGACTTTCTTGGGGCGTCCTTTGAAAGATGGGGTTACACTACAACAATACTAATTAATGAATATAAAAATTAATTCATTTAATTGTCATAACAACCCTATAAAGAGGGAGTTATTAATATGCCTTTTTACCTAAGGAAACCAAAGCACAGAAAGATTAAGTAACTTGACCAGCTAGTGCCAATTCTAGCTTGTGTAAACTATGTTCTCAGAGATTTGCTGTGTAAGATGAACTTGATCAGATCATCCATGCTTCAAAGCCAAAAAAAAAATTACATTGAATTTTACTTATTTTATTAAGGAGAAAAGAGGAACCGAGTGTCTCCAAACTGATTGAACAGGATTTCTACTTTGTCCCGTTGCCTTTCACTCAACTTACCTCTTGCCACATCTGGCTGCACCAGAGAAAAGGGTAATTTGGACGGGGGAGCTATCAGTAAAGATCTTGAATGTGCCATCGCTTCCCTGGGGTGTTTGGAGTTAGATCAAGCGGGCCTTTGGATACCATGCGGCTTGTCTACCAAGTTACACAAATTTGGAACTGAAAAGCCACTTTGAATTAAACTCAACTTAAATACAGGATAACAGCGCTATCACTAAAATAGTATTTGTCAAGCACTTTGTTCTTCCAGTCTGATAAGACTGCTTTTATAACCACTGCTGAGAATCCTGACAGCGATGCACAGCCCACTCGCTGAAGCTTCACCCTCTGCTGAAGCGCCGTATCAGGTGGGGACTGCTTCTCCTCTTTTGCAACACCGAACTCCAGCAGCCTGGTAGTTTCACATCGGGTCCAAGTCGCTGTATTTTTCCATTTCCCCCTGACTTTCTTGGAAGCCTGACAGACTACACGGAAAGATGAAGAGTTTCCAAGGTCCAAAAACACAGCTGCTCCTTCCAAGGCCAGCTCCAAACCTGACGTGGCCACCTGGTAGGCATCACCCCAACCGATTGCGAAGGCCTTGCAGCCTTTTCATACGGCAACCTTTTCCTTTGCACTGGGCAGACTTACTGCTTAACTGTAAAGCTCACTGCGTATCACATAATGTTAAATGAAAAATGGACATTCTCTTGGTGTGTACAAATTATACCCAAGTAAACACAAGAACTGGAAGTGAATGTGAAAAGATAAAACAGTTAATTTGGGGATAAAAATTGTCTTGACTTATAAGCTTTGTTATTAATAATATTGTATTGTTTGACAATAGAAAAGCACTAAAGAGGTAAGAACCACAATCTGTAACTGGTAAGCCACTTTTTTTTTTTTCTTTTTAGTATATTTTTATTGAGTTCAGAGAGGAAGGGAGAGGTAGAGAGAAACATCAAAGATGAAAGGGACTCATCGATTGGCTGCCTCCTGCACGCCCCCGCTGGGAGCCGAGCCTGCAGCCCAGGCATATGCCCTGACGGGGACTTGAACCATGGCCTTCTGGTTCACAGGCTGACCTCAACCACCGAGCATGACAGCCGGGCAATAAGCCACTTTCTATAAGGGACAACACAACAAACAGCCTCCCTTCATGCATTTCACTTACTGGGGTTCAGTGGAACACTTCAGGGCAGCAAGGCTTATAACATGGTGCTACAGGACTTCTACATTTCTTCTTAAAACTAACTGGTATTGTCTGGATCAGCTGGTCTACTTTCTTCAGTAAAAGACCACCACTCCGCCCCTTTCTTATCAGCCCATAGCCAGGTGAGGACACATTCCTCAGTCTAGCGTTAAGCATGGTTTGAGTATTGGTTTCACCGACCTGCTCTGGGACCACACGCAGACTGACTGACCTCTCTGGGCCTCGTTTTCCCCACAGTAAAACGGAAAGGACAGCAGTGTCTACCTCAGAGGGCTTAGGATTAGTAGATTAAGTAGATAAAGGAGCTTGTCACTAGCTCTCCATAAGCATTAAATAAATGTTAGCTATGATAATAATCGCATATCATTATTAGAATGTTACTTGATTAAACTGATGGGATGATTCAAAGAAACAGACCGCCAAGGGACTGGAACCCTACTTGGAGGAGAAAACACCAGGGTATCGCTGCCCCTTTAGCCCTTAGTGGACATGAGAAAAGCTGCCATCAAACAGTCTCAGGCTGCACAGCCGAGGTGGCGCCTGGGGTTGGACAGCCTGGACTCACCCACCTGTGGGAGACATGACCCGGCCCACGCCACCTCAAGGAGCCGCATCTCTGTGCACAACAGGATCTTGCATTTCCCCTTCACTCCCCTACTTCCCAATCCCTGTTTTGTACCCAGTGTTCAGGAAATAGCCTCTTTTTCCTCCCTGCCCCCCAACTCTGCCTCCATCCATCCTCCATGCCCTTTAGACTGGTAGAGAGATTCATTGATAACAAGAACCATAAAGTCACTTCAGAGATGACCGCTGGGAGCATACATGACAAACTGCACCCATTATCAGAGTGGGAGCACACGAGCAGAAGCACTGCAGTGCTCTAACTGCTGATCTGCCAGGCACTAGCTTTATGACACCAGGAAGGAAGAAATGTTTTGCCTATACCTTTGCTTCCTTCACAACACCTTACCCAGTGCTTGCCCAAAGCTGGACGTATCCCTCCCCTGCTCTTTAACCTGGCCTACAAATCCTACACAATGCACCCTCCCCCCACCCTATCCCCAACCCCACCCATGCCCCTCTCCGCCCAGGACAATGTCTTCCTGTTCGGTGCCACTCTCATCCTGCCTCTCAGACTTTGCCCTGCCATTTTCCTCCTCCTGGAAGGCTATTCTGCCAGATCTTTTTTTTAAAGTTTATTTGAGCCCTAACTGGTTTGGCTCAGTGGATAGAGCGTTGGCCTATAGACTGAAAGGTCCCAAGTTCAATTCTGGTCAAGGGCATGTACCTTGGTTGTGGGCACATCCCCAGTAGGTGTGCAGGAGGCAGCTGATCAGTGTTTCTCTCCCATCAATGTTTCTGACTCTATCCCTCTCCTTTTCTCTCTGTAAAAAAAATCAATATATTTTTAAAAAATTTTATTTGAGGGAGGGAGGGAGAGAGGGAAGGGAGAGAGAGAGAGAGAGAGAGAGAGAGAGAGAGAGAGAGAGAGAGAGGCACATCAATTTGTTGTTCCACTTATTTATGCTTTCATTGGTTTATGTGCCCTGACTGGGATTGAACCCCAAAACCTAAGAGTACTGGACAAGGCTCTAACTAACTGGGCTACTCAGCCAAAACTCACTGCTCTTCTTATGGCTGTGGCCACTCAAGTCTGAGAGCAAATGCCACTTTCTCCAACAGAATTTCCCAACCTAAGAATTCCCTTTTCAAATACTGTCCCGTTGGACTTTCTTCAAAGCCCTTATGGCTCCGTTACCATTTTTTACCACTAAAATGTAAATTATATTAGAGTAAAGACCCTATCTGTCTAGTTCACTGATGCCTAACCCAGTGACTAGCACACAGAAGGGGCTCAGTTTTCGTTGTGTTAAATGAGTCACAGAACCTCTGTGATAATGCTACCCAGTATTTATTGATTGCCCACTATATTGATTACCTACTTTCTATTCTTTATCTCATTTAAATTCTCCCACAACCTCACAAGGTCCCCCATTTTACAGATTAGGATACTGAGGCTTAGAGAGATTAACTTGCTGTAAAGCCAGGATCCTGGTCTCATTCATAAAAGATTATATAATGATATAAAAACTCATATTCTTAACCACAGAACTATACTACCTCCAAGTCATATTTCTTCATTTGTAATATGATAACAGTCATGTCATTTCACGAGTCTAAACAGGTTTATTGTTAGGAGCAAACATATAAAAACACTGAAAAGCATAAAGTGCTATGCAGATGCATTACAATATCTAAATAGTCACGATTGCCTAATGTGAATCTAGGACAGGTCAAAAAGAAATGTAGCCAGAACCGGTTTGGCTCAGTGGATAGAGCGTCAGTCTGTGGACTGAAGGGTCCCAGGTTCGATTCCGGTCGGGGGTCATGTGCCTTCGTTGCGGGCACATCCCCAGTGGGGGGTGTGCAGGAGGCAGCTGATTGATGATTCTCACTCTCATCGATGTTTCTAACTCTCTATCCCTTTCTCTTCCTCTCTGTAAAAAAAATCAATAAAATATATTTTTAAAAAATATGTACATGCAGGTGTCTGAATAAAGCCACTAAGGATTCAAGTTGCTAATTGCCATGCCTGTCTTTGCTAAGAATTTGTCATGGAAATCAGTATACAACAGTATTCAGTATAGAACAGTACAAGGAACATGGAGTTTGAAGTCCAAAAATCAGGTCTGCATCCTAGGTTCTGCAGGTTTTATCTAGTGAATCTGCATCTCAGTTTCCTCATCTGTACAATGAGGAGGGGAATAATACCACCATCCTACATGTTGGCCAAGTTAGGATTAAGGATGCTATTTACGTAAAAATACACCAGGAGTATAAAGCAGTAAACAGACTTTACATTTCTTATACAGCAATTGAAAGCAATTCTAACAGCAAATATACAGTATAAATATAAACTTTTATTGCTATATAGATTGAAGAGAGTGGTAAGAAATTACTAAATCACAGAACTATCCAAGAAATTGGACTCCTTTATTCAGACCATCTAGAAAAACTCATCAGAGGCAAAAGGATTTTAAGGGCAATTTGATGAAACCTGGAGAGAGTGGTTTTTTGGTAAATTCATCAAATCACATAGTTATTTTAATACATCTTAATTTTAACATTTTACTATAAATGTATCCTGGTATTCAAAATCATTACTTTCCAGAAATTTCACGGGAGATAAATGTCCACACATATCATTTAATAAAACATACTACCATTTCTACAAAGGCTGACCCCAAATCTGTCTCAGAAGCCCTAGAGATGAACTGACAAATTCTCTGTAATTTAATAACACTGCTTTTAAGGTTGACAATATGAGCTTTAGTGTGGCTGGTTATAGAAGCAGGAAGATCTTTTAATAAAATATGTCTGCAGATTTCACAATCTATTTAGATGTGGCTAATGAATTTAGAAACAAAAATAAAGACTGATTCAGGGTTTAAATTAATCTTATTTAACAAAATTTAAGACATTTTCATAAAATGTTTTTCTAATTTTATTTCATCTTCCCAATATAGCAATACTAAGGTTAAAGTATGACTATTTAAAAAAAATTGATTTTTTTTTAGAAAGAGGGAGATGTGAGAGAGATACATCATTTAGGAATCAAATCTGAAACCTGGGCATGTGCCTGCTCAAACCACTGACCTTTGGGTACATGGGACGACACTACCAATTGAGCCACACCAGCCCGGGCAAAGTATGACTATCTTTAAAGAGCTGTGCCATTTAGCCATCAGTACTTATGATTCAAAGTCATATTAATTAACAATGAGGACAATTTCCAGACACTGTGCTGTGAACTGAACTTGAACTCTGATGAAAATGCAGAGGTAGGAAAAACAAACAGCTGATAAACAACTTATAAACATTTGTTTTTCCTATAGAAAGTCTATAAAGAATACTTTCTGCTTCATGTTTTCAGAGATTTATTTTTTACAACATACTAAAGATCACACTAAAATTATTACTACTCAATAATGTAAGCCGGATTAAAGTTTTAGGGATTCCATGAGAGAAAAGCACTCTATTGGAGAAAATAAAAAACTTATAAAGTTGTGTGTGTGTGTGTTTTTTTTTTTTCAAACTCTAAGTATAAAAGTCCATTTCTCAGCCATCAGCCAACTCCAAATAATTAGGCTCAGAATAAGCAGATAAAAGGGCTCAATTTAAGAAGAGCGGAAAGCACAGGATCCTCCGTGTTACTGTGGCCAATCCCATCACCCAAAGTTTACTTACTTCGTGGCATCTTAAAAACCGGCCCACTGCTAATCAACAGTCCCTGCATCTTATCTTGGGATGAAATCATCCTGGATTTAGAGCGAGTTTCTCTCAGGACCCAGAGTGTGCGCTTGGCTGGCAATGAGGCCTCTCTCGGCTGCCTGGGGTGGGCACTGGAGCCGGGCCTCTCCCACCTCCAACCCGTGAACTCCCCGCTGCTGACCCAGCCCCCACCCCCTCCGGCACTTGGAGATTTTAAAAGGAAAAACAGCGGGAGAGGGGGGGGGGTGGGACTTAGGCCACTGTCACCCTGAGGGTAACATAATGCACAGTCTCCTCTGCCTTGACACCACCTTCCAGAGGGCATTGAGGTGAGAAAGGACCCCTGAAGTCAGTATGGAGGGGGAGGAAGCCTCAGACCCAGCACCCAGGGAAACCAGCGGGGACAAGGGACTCTGCTCCAACTCTGGCTCCTACTCGCCCCTTGGGCCTAACATCAGAACACTTAGGAACTTTTCCTGGCGCTTTGTCTATTGGAACACAACAGAATCAGCCGAGGTCGCTGTCACCTCCTGGCTCTGGGGCTCCAACAGTGAACCACATAGCTGAGGGAGCAGCAGGTCTCCAGCCGGGAGGGTCCCCCGGATTTCGTCCTCCCTAAACTAGACACGGAGGAAGAGAGCGAGTATCAGACACAGCTCCTTCTCCGGCGGGAGCCGCAGTCTCAGAGCGCTCCTTCCACCAACCTGAGCATGGACGTGAAGGACACAAGTAAGTAAATAATTGATCCAGTCAGCAACGAGAGGCTAACAGGAAGATTCTCTTACGCTGCTTTAATCTGAAAATGGAGGCATTAAAATATCCTGGGCCTTTACATTGTAATTATCAGTTGCTCATGAGAGAATTATATTGGATAGGGGGAAAAGAAGTAGAAATACAAAAACAGAGTTACAGTGGAACCAGGCAGAGATCAGCCCCATAGGATGATGACAGGTGGGAAGAATGAATGGGCTAGAGTCAGAAGGAAGCATCTGATGATTAAAACATACATGGGGTGCCCAGCCGGTGTGGCTCAGTGGTTGAGCGTCAACCTATGAACTAGGAGGTCACGGTGTGATTCCCGGTCAGGGCACACGCCTGGGCTGCGGGCTTCACCCCCCAGTGGGTGGCATGCAAGAGGCGGCTGATGGATGATTCTCTCTCATCACTGATGTTTCTATCTCTCTCTCTCTCCCTCCCCTTCCCTCTCTGAAATCAACAAAAACATTTTTTTTTAAAATCATAGATGGAGAATATAAGATCCAAATCACAGCAGGCTCCCAGAGAACACTGATCTTTTCAGAGGGAAAGTTAATATGCAACATATGAGTGAAAGCCAAGCGCAAAAATATTATGCCACGAACAGGTGAGGCAATGTTTGTTTTCCAGATGGGATGATTCTCAGTAATGATGACCTGGTAGTAAATAAAATAATAGCAGCAGTGCCTAGCGATGATGCCCAGCACTCCTCTCCCAGGACATGGGTGTCAGCAACTGAGGGTGAACTCCAACCATGCAGAACGGCTTAAAACAGAACCCGCGGGTCCTCTCTGGGGAAGCAGGAAGCAGGCGCTGTGCTGAGTGTGATAAGAACTTGATAAGCACCAGGTAACAAGAGCCCTCACTTAAACCAGGCGCTACTAGTAAGTCTGCATGGAAGAGCTGCAGCCGGAGGGATCTCAGTTGTGCCCTGGAAACTTCCTTCCGAGAGCGCAGTGAGACACACGGCCCGGTTCCTCCCCAGCCAGCCACTGTGGAGAAAGGAGTCCTCCCTGGTGGGCAGGCCAGCAAGCATTCCAGCTTCTCTCGCCTGGAAATCCAGGGACCAGAGTCCAGCCAGGTTCTGCACTCCTTTCTCACAGTCAGCAAATCAGCTGCCAGCCTTACAACCCGAAGCACTGCCTCCGCTGTCCACGCAGCTGAGGTGGGTTTCTAGGGAATGCCGAGGTGTGGACCAGTCCAGCAGTCGCCAACCTCTCAGACCTCACAGACCACCGGTTGGCGACCGCTGGGCTAGCCTGAAGCCAAGGGGCAGAGTCAGGCCCAGGTTCAGGACACCCAACAGTAAGATAAGAGGTGGGAAATGAATGAGTGAATGAATGAATGAATGAATGAATCATAGCTATCAAAGCTGGGGGACTCCCAAGCAACAGTAAGGGCAAGTCACAGTCAAAAAGTCAGATATTGCCAAAACCGGTTTGGCTCAGTGGTAGAGCGTCGGTCTGCGGACTGAAAGGTCCCAGGTTCGATTCCGGTCAAGGGCATGTACATTGGTTGCGGGCACATCCCCAGTAGGGGGTGTGCAGGAGGCAGCCGGTCCATGATTCTCTCCCTCATCATTGATGTTTCTATCTCTCTCTCCCTCCCTCTCTGAAATAAATAAAAATATATTTAAAAAAAAAAGTCAGACACCAGGAAGCTGACAAACACAGGTAAGAACTCAGTTTGGAGAAGGAATTACTCATGTCATTACATGTGCACATGAGAACGATATGCGTGGTGCAGTAAAGATGTGTTCTTGCAGAATGTACCATATATAGAGGGAATGTTAGATTCAGTGGGATTATTCTTCTGACCAAAAAGCTTCACAGGCCCACTTCATCACATGTCAGATTTCTGCAGATCTGTTTGATCCAACTATAAAGAGAGCTTATCTTTCTATTTGAAATAAATCAACACAGAGGCCACTGACTGTGCAAAGAAAGTTTAATTATTAGCATGAACTTTACCATTTCCTTTATGCTCTGCAATGCCAGTTTTATTTTATTTTATTTTCCATTTTTGTAGGCTGGGAGGTAAGTAAATAGAGCAATGCTTTCTATCCAATTGTCTCCCAAGCCCATGTTTCAAAGTCCCAAAGTTTAATTAGCGGAATTGGGAGGATGTCCTGAACACAACACTTTGAAATGCAATGCCAGTTTTAAGTGCAAATATAAATTTAACTCATATGTAAAATCACCTAAATTATGCAATTTGTATTTCATAGCTCATCCGCAGAGGCATCCCAAGCCAGCCAGAAGAGACAAATCCAGGCCAGACTCAAGAAGGCTGGGATGAGGAGCAGAGGGTCCCCTGCATGCATCCACCTCAACAGAGAGCTCCTTTGGACACAAGGGCACTGGTGGGAAACGTGCAGATGCTCTCAGGGGAGGGAGGAGCGGGGGGGGGGGGGGGTCGGCTGCAAGTAAACACTCAAGCCTGACAGCTGCTCAGTTTTGCCTTGAACCCACCCACCAGACCAAGGCCGTGGGGAGGCAGAGCCAAGGATCTCCCTGCCCGTTGGCCAGCCACAGCAATCCACGGGATAGGAGGGAAGCCCAGCCTTCTGTGCCACGGAACTACCTGTAAAATTCCACACACGGACACACTAGGTACTCAGACTGGGGGCGAGTTAGAGGCTGGCTTACCAAATATGCCAGCATGCTACCAGAATGGAGGTGGCCGCCACCACTACTGCCCACAGCACTACAAGACACAAGCACCTGACCCCAACCCTCCCTAAGCTACCTACCTCCTCCCCGTGGGAGGCAAAGGGCAACAGCAACGTGGGCTTCCTCCTCCCCAGCACCAGCCATTCCCTCCTCAGGGGGAGGCAGCAGTGGACGTGGGGCAGAGCCCCGGGAGGTAGGGAGGCAGGAAGGCACATGAGCCAAGACCCCCAACCCTGAGCACGGGCTCCACTGTCCCACTGGACTTCCTTTACACAACAAGATCAAATACAAAATTACTAAGAATTTTAAGATTCTGAGAGGAAAGAATTAAACCAAGGATGAGAGACCCTTCTGAACACAGAACCCTGCATGATCGCATAGGAAGCTGGCCCTACCTGGTTCTGGCTATAATATGAAAAATCAAAGAAAAGGGGGTTAGTCTGTAGCTTCCCACAGAGCTGCTCTAAATGGGAATAGAAAAATAACATAGTTTCTATGAAAACTATGTGCCTCCAAATTCAGTGAAATCTTTTTTTTTTAAATATATTTTATTGATATTTTTACAGAGAGGAAGGGAGAGAGATAGAGAGCTAGAAACGTCAATGAGAGAGAAACATCAACCAGCTGCCTCTTGCACACCCCCTACCAGGGATGTGCCCGCAACCAATGTACATGCCCTTGACCGGAATCGAACCCGGGACCTTTCAGTCCGCAGACCGAAGCTCTACCACTGAGCCAAACTGGTTTCGGCTCAGTGAAATCTTGATAAGGCTGGTGCCACAGAACTAAACGCATCCAGGCCTCCAGGGAACCAGGTGTAGCTCGGGGGGGGGGGGGGGGGTGTAAGAAGCACGTGGGTCATTATCTATTATCTTTACAGGTGACATCATTTGACACACTCGGCTCACTTAAACTGGAGCTTTAAGATCACGTGACAATACACATTCCAAATATACTTGGAATGAATGAACAAATAATTAACAGAAATATTTGACAAAACACTCTGTATTTTTCCATCAGAGAAAAAAAACTCCTATTTGCCTCATTTCCACATGCACACATTTTAAAAATAATTCCCCATGAAATACGCTTTCTTTCAGAGCAGTGCACTTTACACCAGAAGTTCTGAAGAATAAAAATAACCCTGACACCCTCAAACACATTTGATAGTGATTAAGCACTGTCAAATCAATTCTTTTTTTAAAAATCTCACGTTGACCACTCAACAGTGACTGAGACAATCCTAGAATCTTGTTCAAATACTAATAATCAGCATTATGACATGCTGTTCTTCTTCTTTTTAAAGAGGCTGCCAAGTAAGAGGATGGAAGCCTGGCCCATGTGACTCAGTGGTTGACATGTGACTCAGTGGTTGACATGTGACTCAGTGGTTGACATGTGACTCAGTGGTTGACATGTGACTCAGTGGTTGAGCTGGGGCACATGGCTGGGCTCCATTCCCAGAGCGGGGCGTGCAGGAGGCAGCCGATGGATGTTTCTCTCTCATCGATGTTTCTATCTCTCAGTCCCTCTCCTTTCCTCTCTATAAAATCCATAAAAATATTTTTTTTTTAAAAAAAGAAAGGGACAGGAGTGGGAGGAGGAGGTCAATTGGGGTGGGGGGAGAGATTATAACAATTTCAATAATAAAGACAATTTTTACAAAAAGAAAACTAGCACACCAAGTTGTATGTGTATTTTTTAGTGGTACTCAGTGCCGATAAGGCAGACCCAGATCCTGTCAACCACCACTGAAAATTACTACAGACGCTTTTGAAAAACAATTTGGAAGTAGGTTTCATGAGGCCTTTGTTTCACTGACCTTAAAGAAAAAATTTGGAAAGTGGCAAGTATTTACATACAAAGATTGTCATAGCAGCATTGTTAATATTAGCAAATAAGTAGCAAACATTAGGAAAATGTTTAAGTGGGGTTTTGTATATCTGCATAATAGACTGTCATAGAGCCATTATCAATTATGATTATAAATTATGAATAATCTTTAATGAAGTGATAAAATGCTTATGACAGACTGTAAAGTTCAAAAAAATTTAGTGCATAAAACTATATATTCTGTATGATATCTGCAGTTACCTACGGTATGTTTAAGAATTGATTGAGAGATTCATTGGGAAAACACTGAAAGATAAAAAGACTAAAAAACTAAAAAAATAAAAAAGGTGGTCAAATAATGTACAGCACCTACTGGCTCAGCATAAATTAAAGCCATTAAAACCAGTGCTTAAAGCGGTCCGTGGAGGCGGGCCAGCCTGTGACCTATTTATGGCCAGTTCATAATGAGATAACTAAGGAAACTAAGAGTGTCTCCAAATGTTTACAGCAATTTGAAAGGGTACCTTTACCTTTATGTCTGATAAATCTAATAATCTATGACACAAATAAATCCAAAATCATTATATCTGCCTCCTTTTTTCTCTTCAGTCTGGACTGGAGATATGCACATAATAAGAGGTTCTGATTGGACTTTTACTTCACTTCCATTTAAGGTATAAAATGTATATTGTGTAGGTACCCTATACCTATATACTTAACTATATAAAAGCATATTTTGGGTTTTTTTGTTTGTTTTCTTTCTATACTTAACTATAGAAAAGCATATTTTGAAAATGTAAAGCTGCCAAAGTTACCTAGCCCTAAATTAGCCTACAAAATAAGTTAAATCTCTAAAACAGTGACATGTAGGCAAATTGCCATCTACCAACTCTAAACTCTGATTATAGGAGCCCATTTTTGCCAATCATAAACAATGCTGACGAGCACTTTTCACACTTAGTAAACGCCTATGATTTTAAGTAGACCCAGCGGAAACATCTTGGTTATTTTCCCAAGAAACTGAGAAAGTATTACACACAGAAAAATGAGAAGCGAGGAAAATGCTTCAAGAAACCCAAATTAGAGGATGTAGGAAGAACAGCTTCAGCATGTTTCTCTGAATACCAGTGCAACTCTGCAATGTGAAGAAATGTGCAAATCAGCTTTTATGAAAATAGATACAGGCATTAGCCTTATGAGCACATTTTTATATTTCTAAATATTTAAGTTAATTTCTATGATGAATAGCCCCATTGACATTATTTAATGGTTTAAAGTAACTTGATATTTTTAAAAAACCACACCTAATCAACGTTAAAGGAAATTCCTTCATCGTAAAAATTATGAGTGTGGATATATAAAATATTAGAAGAAAGACATCCAAAATAATAAAAAATAAAGACCAGAAATCCTACCAATACCATGGTTTCCAAACCAATAAGATTATAGTGTTCTTCTGCAGTGCTGTTCAGTTTCCAAAATTCCAAGTCCTAGGTAAGGCCTGGAGGTGATCCAAGTTTCAGACTATATATAAGTTTTTTCACCATAACTGTTCTGTTGGTTTATTTTTCTTTCTTTCTTTGAAAGCCAAAGATAACAGCTCTGACACAGTGGGGATAGTAGCAATTATTTAAGTTCCAAATAAATGCATTATGTTTTGTTTTATTCACCTCTTTATAGCAAGAGGTAAAAACCTGCTTCCTCCTTTCTTATGTTGCTCTACTGATACCCTAAGCACATTTGTGGATTTGATTGTGAAATCTAAATATAACAAAAGATATTCATAATTCATTCTGCCAGTACATCATGATTTCAAAATGCCCCAAATTCAAACAAACAAACAATAATAACAAACAAGGACAAAAAGCAAATGTCAACTTGTGAAAAATATTTGCAACTCATATTATTGACAAATGGCTGGGTGTCACAATAAAGTAGTAATTCCTACAAATCAGTTCTTAAAATGTTAAAAAGCTAACATTCCAATACAAAAATAGACAAAGGGTAAACCAGACAGTTCACAAAAAGAAAGTACAAATAAGAAACTCTTCATACAAAAGAACATCTCCAACCTTACTCATAATAAGAGAGAAATACAACTCATAGTGAAATAATTCTTTCTCTAGCAGATTGTCAGAAAGTGTTAGCAATGTGAAGATATATGCAAATCAGCTTTTACGAAAATAGAAAAATTGGGAAAAGTTGTATTGGAAAAGTTGAGGGTAAATCAAGCATTCTCGTGTACTACTCTTGGGAATGTAAAGTGGCACCAACTTTACAAAGAAAATCTGGTCATTTTTATTAAAATTAAAAATACAGACCAAAAAGAGCATTATTAGGTCAAATGACAAATTTGGAATATGGATAATATATTGTAGAGAAACACATTGTACCCATGTTAAATTTATTAAAATTCATAACTTACAATGGTTATAAAATTTGGATTATTCTCATTTTTGGCTTTGTCTTCCTGGGGCTCTGTTTCCTCAGTCAGATCTAAACCAGATTCTCTGTTTGTGTTGGTGAGGAGAGGAAAGTAAAATTAGGTGCTGATATCTATGCTCAACTGTTTCCAGCTTCCTCCTTAGAGTTTCCTTATCAGCAAACATCACCTGAGGTCAGTCATCCATGGGTGCCAGACATGGCTGAGTGAATGAATAAAGAGAGGTTTAAAGCTACCATAACTTCCATAAAATTTACTGACCAGGTTGTACTTTGTCTTTACTATTTGCATCAGTTTTATTTTCCATAATAATTACATTTCTAAAATTAGAGAAGATTATTAACAAGAAGCCCTATTAGGCCAATGGTCTGAATAACAAAGTTTGTATGTAAATGTTTTACCTTCGGGTAGCAATATGCATTAGTTTTATTATTTACATATCGCCAATTACTTTACATATTTTTGTGTTTATCATTTTTTTGGTGAATTATCTGTTCATGTCTTTTACTTATTTTTTAATCTTTCTTTTTTAAATTAGATTATTATCTGTGTACATATCTTACCATTGCTCCCCCACCTCCCATACTTGCCCTTTTACTTATTTTTGTTTTGGGGTGACAGTGTTTATAAAAACTGTAATTTAAGAGGACAATGACATCAAATCCAACATCTGTCCTTTCTGAAAAAGTGGCCCTTCAAATGTTAATAATTTGGCTCAGCTCTTCTCTCCTTCCTCCTCTCCTTGCAGTACAACAGGAAGGGCACTAGATTTGGAGTCTTAAGACAAAGGGTCATTGCTGAGTCTCTGGGACTTATTTACTTAACCTATAAAGTTGAAGGGGCCGGATTCATTGGTTAGCAAGGCTCTAAAAGTCTAAAATCTATTATTCCTCTTTTTCTATTCTCTCAATCAGGACCAGCCCCATTCTACCTATGATGACAAGAGGATTGCACTGTGGGCTAATTATGGGAGTTTTATTCGGTAGCCACAAATCAGTGGTCACGTTAAAATAAAATAAAAAGGCGCTGGCCAGTACAGTGCAGTGGGGCATCATCCTGTGCATGGAAAGGTTGCCCATTCCATTTCTGGTCAGGGCACGTGCCCAGCTTGTGGGCTCGACCTCCAGCAGGGAGCATCCAGGAGGCAGCGGATCGATGCTTCACTATCGCACCAAAGTTTCTCTCTTTCTCCTTTTCATGTCTCCCTATTTAAAAAAAAAAAAAAATCCAAAGAAGAAGTATAGAGAAAACAAATAATGCTTCATGTCATATAGAATCTTAGTTAAGATTCTACAATCTCAGGGTCAGACTTTGGCTCTTTTAAGGATGTTAGTAACATTATTACAAATAAATAGCTTCAAAGCAAATAACCAAATATTGACTAACGTAACACAGTCCAAAAATTTGGTTTATTTGGTAGTGCAGAAGAATAAGCCAGTCACAATGGCTTTGATCCTCCCACTTTTTTTACCAATCCTCTTCAATATTTTGATTTCCACACTATTGCCTTAGGCCAACGTTCTTCCAAAAGATAAAATTAAATAATCAATATGTGCATTGCTAAAGCAATCTGGCTTAAAATGTTTTAGTTTTATCTTCAAAGGTCCACTCACTTTTTGTTGTTGTTGTTAATCCTTACCTGAGGATATTTTTCCTTTGATTTTTAGGTAGAGTATAGGGAGGGAGAGAGACAGAAAGAGAGAAACAGCGATGTGAGAGAAATATCAATTGGTTGCCTCCTACACAGACGCAACCAGGGCTGAGGATCGAGCCTGGTACCAAGATATATGCCATTAACCGGAATCGAACCCAGGACCCTTCAGAAGGGCGGACGCTCTATCCACTGAGCCACACCGGCCAGGACAGGCCCACTTACTTTCAGTTTTCTAGTATTCCCCATCCCCCATCTGCCATTTTCTTAGACACACTCAAATTTTTCTTTAAAGGATCTGCCCACTCCCCCCAAAATAAGTACAAATTTATTTTACAAATGGTGAGGTAAGAAATTCACTCAAAATTCTATCATCCTAATGCAACTCTTTTTTTCCCCCTCTATTCTCTTCATCCTTATTCACATTCATGCACATTTTTAGTCACAGTCGTGTGGTTATTTCCTATTCTTTTCATCATCAAACATTTTCCATGCAGCTACATATTAATCGTTATAATTTAGAGTTGAAACATACTTCATAAAGTAGATATTCACTGTTTATGAGACCATTATTTATTTGCTTATATTGGGGGTGGGGGGCATTTAAGTTGCCTCCAGAGTTTTACTTTCTTACAGCAAAGGTATAGTGAGAATCGTTGTGCATCTATAGCTTTTTCTTCTTATGAGCCATTAGGCAGCCTCCTAAGGAGTGAGATTCTAGGTCACGAGGTGCCATTATACTTCACAGTGAGTACTATAAAACACCTCAGTGTGACACTAAAGTGATATTATAGGATAGGAGAAGCATTCCTTTCTCGTGGATGTGGAAGGTAAAAGGTCTTTAAGGTGGTGTGACAAATCAAATAGCCTTTTCATCCCCTTGATTCCTTACTTCTTAGGGCACAATAAGCAAATATTCTATACAGCCTTTCATCTGGTGATAGGAGGGCAAAACTGAAGCACCGTTTTTAGGTTAAAAAAAAGTCTGTAAGTTTCATGACCCGACTTTAAAAGCGTCTCTCAGATTTCTGGGTATGATGCTACTTATTTTTGTTCAATTGTACGATAATTCTTTTTCTCAAGACCTGCCTCCTCTCTAGACATCATATGACTCATATTCATAAATGAATGAATAAATTAATGGCATCAAGAATGAATAAGGGCCGAAACCGGTTTGGCTCAATGGATAGAGCGTCGGCCTGCAGACTGAAAGGTCCCAGGTTTGATTCCGGTCAAGGGCATGTACCTTGGCTGCGGGCACATCCCCTGTGGGGGGTGTGCAAGAGGCAGCTGATCGATGATTCTCTCTCATCGTGTTTCTAACTCTCTATCCCTCTCTCTTCCTCTCTGTAAAAAATCAATAAAATATATATTAAAAAATTAAAAAAATTAAAAAAACGAATGAATAAGGGCCCTGGCCAATGTGGCTGTCAGGTGGAGCATCGTCCCTTATACCAAGAAGGTGGCAGGTTCAATTCCCGGTCAGGGCACATACCCAAGTTGTGAGTTTGATTCCCAGTAGGGCACATACAAGAGGCCACAGATCAATGTTTCTTTCTCACATCGATGTTTCTCTCTCTCCATCCCTCTCCCCGTTCCTCTTTTTTTAAAATGTTTTGATAAATAAATTTTAAAATGTTTTGATAAATAAATTTGTAACAGAACAAGGGAGCAACCAGACAAATGACTTCAAAGGTACATAAAAAATATTTTCTTACTATTTAGTTACTTATTTCTTACTATTAACAGCAAGAAATAATGCCAGCCAATCCTATTCATTCTGTGACATCTTGATCATTAACTACTTTCTCCTCTTTTTATCATCACTAATAATGATACATCTTTTAATTCATACACAAAAATGGAGACATAGAAAGCCTCCCACCTTCCAACAACAACAAAACCCACGGCTATGGTATGACAGACATGAGAAAAAGCCTGGGAAAACAACACAAAATCAAATAGGATCCACTACAAATAGACTTTTGCAACTTGTATTTTATGTAGCTTTTAAATATATACTTTTCATTATGAAATACTTACAGCATACAGAACATTATAGGAAGTCACCAATCAGCTTTGTCTAATATTAACCTTTTGCAATATTTGCTTTAAATTTTTAAAAATAAATTATATAGCCAAAACCGGTTTGGCTCAGTGGTAGAGCTTCGGTCTGTGGACTGAAAGGTCCCAGGTTCGATTCCGGCCAAGGGCATGTACATTGGTGGCGGGCGCATCCCCGGTAGTGGGTGTACAAGAGGCAGCTGGTCGATGTTTCTCTCTCATCGATGTTTCTAGCTCTCTATCTCTCTCCCTTCCTCTCTGTAAAATATCAATAAAATAGATTTTAAAAATAAATAAATAAATAAATTATAGAGTGGAAGCCCCTTGTGTGGCCCCATTCTCTATTCCCCTCCCTCTCTTCATAGAAGTAAACTACATCCTGAATTGGCTATGTATCATTTCCAGGCATGTTTTTATATTTTTACTAAAGACCCAGTGCATGAAATTTGTGCACCAGGTGGGGGGGGAGAAAGGTTGTCCCTCAGCCCAGCCTTTTGGGACCCCTTGAGGAATGTCTGACCACCCGTTGTACATCCCTCTCACAATCCAGGACTGCTGGCTCCCAATTGCTCACCTGCCTCTGCCTGATTACCCCTTAACCACTCCTCTGCCAGCCTGATCAATGCCTAACTGCTCCTGGCCAGCCCGATTGCCCCTAAAATGATACTGCTTTACTTATCTAATACCAGTCAACAGAGAAATGCCCATATCAATCATATTTTTTATTGATTTTCGAGAGAGGAGTGGGGAGAGGGGGGGGGAGAGAGAGGGAGAGAGAGA
The DNA here is from genome assembly GCA_963924515.1 of Vespertilio murinus. Classification (NCBI taxonomy): domain Eukaryota; kingdom Metazoa; phylum Chordata; class Mammalia; order Chiroptera; family Vespertilionidae; genus Vespertilio; species Vespertilio murinus. The sequence goes on along the minus strand of OZ004705.1, from coordinate 167,991,316 downwards.
GAGAGAGAGAGAGAGAGAAACATCAATGTGAGAGAGAAACATTAATTGGTTGCCTCCCATACACACCTCAACTGGGGATGGAATCCACATCCTAGATATGTGCCCTCACCTGGAATCAAACCCACGTCGCTCCAACCAACTTAGCCACCTAGCCAGGGCTTAAGCATATTTTTTAAAGAAATAAAAGTATTACCAAATTAGTCACAAATGTAACTATAAAAGAAAAGAAAATTCCTAAATTAATTTATTAGTAAACTTTATCTTTAACAAAGGTAATATTTTAAACTCTGGTGTATTACATTTAATAAAGGATAACAGAACAAAACAGCCCCCAGCCATTTCATTGTTTTGCTTTCTCCAAAACATTACTGTAAACCATAAAATCCACTGGTGTACTGGTGTTTGGAACATTTTGCAACTAAATTTCCTGTTACCTGCTGATATATCTGAAGTGGTTTGAACATAAATTATTGGAACATTCTTTCAACTCTCAAATTTGATTAACTCACTTTCTGTCAATTAACCTACTTACCTAATTAACCTACGGTCTTCAAGCGTCAGGGTTGCTGCGGCCAATTCTGCACAACCATTTGCTTAATGCACAATCTGCTCTAATAATCTCCAAGATGAAACTGCAAATATAAACCCTTTTTTATTTCTACTAATTAACTAGACATTGGAATGTGCCATGCCCTACAATCTGTATTAATGTGTAAATACAAGTTTTGCCTACTTCATATAAAGCATGCAGAAAGAACTTATTCAACAAATAAATTTCTTCAATGAAGGACTTCCATTGTTCAAAAAGTTCACTGAATGCCTCCGATGTGCCAAGCGCTGTGCTGGGCGGTACAGGTACCATTGTAAAGATGACATAGACAGCCCCTGCACATGGACCTTCTGTGTCTAGCTAGGAAAAGACACTAATGAAGAATTACAACCAATGCCACACCTGTGCCTAGTACAGTGCCTGCCGAAGTTAAGCTCAGTACATACTGTTATCAACACTTCTGTTTCAAAACTACAAATACTGAATCCAGTAAAGGCCTATGTTGAGTTTATTAATCAGGAGTGATACGAAGGGAGGAAAAGCGATGGCAAAGTCATGTTCAAATTAAAATTGTAGTATAGCCCAGCCAGTATGGCTCAGTGGTTGAGTGTCAACCTATGAAACAGGAGCTCATGGTTTGATTCCCGGTCAAGGTACATGACTGGGTTTCGGGTTCGATCCCCAGTGTGGAGCTTATAGGAAGTAGCCGATCACTGATTCTCTCTCGTCTTTGATGTTTCTATTTCTCCCTCTCCCTTCCTCTCTGAAATCAATTTTTAAGAATGCATTATAAAAATAAAATTTAGTATAGTGACGATGGGTATGCAACATTGCAAATGCACTTAATGCACTGAAATGAACACTTTTAAGTTAAGTTAGTTTAGTTAAGACGGTAGATTTTATGGTACATGTATTTTACCACAATATTTAACATGGCACCAAAAAATTGCATTCAGTTGTTAAATTGTTTCATCAACTTCAGCAAAGACTTAAAACATATCCGTACTTCTAAGTCTCAGAATGGTGTATTAAAAGGTGGAGAGAACAGAAAGCGCAGAAAACATGAAATGACTTGGCTTCAATTCTCCTCTAGCCTTATATCAACTGTTCAGTTCACATGTTCAGTTCACATGTTCGGCTCACATATCAGGCTCACAACAGGTGAGTGGGGGGATAAAGCCACAGTCTTAGAACTGGTTTCATTACAAATTCATGGTTTCCGATCTTGTTTGAGTTCTAGCAATCCTTTTCCTTATCACTAATCAGATCCCCAACCTTTGCCACTCTCTTCAAATCTGTTACTCAACCCCACAAACCACACTTAACAGAGAGAAAACAAAGGCGCCTCCTGATCCTCTCCCACCCCTCCTCCATTTGCTCCGGTCCTTACTTTCTCCTCTGCAGGCCCTAAGCAGGTGGCACCTCTGGCCAACCCACATCCCCCTGCTGGGCTCTGGGTCTCCTCGTCCCAGGTCTGCTCCTGAACCTTACTCCATCCGTTAGCCACTTGGTGACTGGGCCTTCTCCCTCTCCACGGGCGCCTTCGCCTGAAACTACTCCCATCCTGAACAAATTAAATTATTACCTGAAAACCACAAGACAGTGTATTTGTGTATTTTCCCTGTTGTTCCATATACAGTTCCCAGACTTACAGAATGATCAGACTACAACACAGAGAGAAAAAGCTCAAGGCAACTAGTTTCCATTCACGTACTAGACTTTAGAAAAGCTGATCTGGTTTGACAGTTCTAACTGACTTGCTTTCCAAAAAACTCACGGTATTTCCAACTAAGTAAAGTAATTATCCAAAGATTACTGACCACTGATTAATTTATCCTCTTAAGTAACCATAAATAATAGGGATTACATTGCCTTGACATTTTTCCATAACCCATTCTCAGTTGCCACCAGACACCCAAAGTCATCATGATGAATTAGAGGAAGAAGACAGATTAATTGGATTACATTACTTTCACCAAATTCTTTTTTTCAAAAAGAATGAGTGCCCTTTCATTTAAGTGGATTAATATTTGTTTCCCAATTTAAGTCACAAAAAACAACTACCACATATACAAACCTAATTATCCTAGCATAAACATAGCAAATGAAGTTACAGGAGACAGTGTGTTTTGAAGTGAACATCAAAAAAAACAGGCATCGCTCTTCTGTGACTCCAGTCCCTTGGTATTAGCAAGTCTCTTTCTGCCTGGTGCGTTGGCATGGAACTTAAAAGACTATGTGGCTTCTATTACTCAAATTCTGAGGGGGGGGGGATGGTTTTTAGTTAAACTTCCCCTTTTCTCTTCTCCCCATAATTATTAGATATCAAATGTACTTGTCAGCAGACCAGCACAACTGCAAACAGCACGGGCAAAATACCGCCTTAGACCCCGATGCTGACTTTAATACAGACCTTCTAAATTAAGCCAAATGGGACTGAAAGACCAGTTACTGGAAGGGTCAGGGTGTCTTGGCTTACAACATAAGGCAGACACCCTCTTCTTGCACAACTACCAATTCCCTCTGCATCCACCCCCTGCTTTTACTGGCTCTTCCTCCAGGGTCACCGTGCTTCAGCCACCAGAAAGCAATCCGGGACCCGAGTGCTGAGGGTTTACAGCATGGCACGTGAGTCAACACACACGCCCACGGGGAGACACAGTGCCAACCTGCTCAGCAACAGCAGTGTTTGACATATCTGTGTGCTTTGTACATCCAAAGCACTTAAACATTCTGTTATCTTGAGTCTCACCGATAACGCTGGGACAGGAAACTAAGGCAAAACACAACTGCGGGTGGCCAGGTAAACAGTTATTATCTGAATTAGGACCGACTCCATTCCCAGCCAGCCAGCACCGCAGAAAAACAGGCGGCAGATGTGCAGTGTGAGTGCGCAGCGGCAAGTCGTGCCTCTTAACGAAGAGCACAACCTTCCGTCCTAGTCAAGAGAGAGGTTAATTTAATTTATTTTTGTTTTCTAATAGTTTTCTAGACAATTTTTTTTAGTTTGTTCTTTCTAGACAGTTTTTTACGTGAGCCTACACTTAAGACGTTAGCTGTCTTCATTATGAATTGTGAATGAAGTAACTGACTCAGTGACTAAATGCTGTGAAGTCTGATCTACAAGATGACATCATCTGCCTGTTGAACGAGTTTCCCACTGGCAATACATTTATATTAGAAACTAGCTGTACAGGGCCACGCGTTGCTGTGGCTCAGTCTGATTAAATGGAAAAGAAAGAAAAGAGAAAGCACATGTTTCTAATACGCTTAATTTCACAATGCTTGTTGGCATACAATATTTTGTTGTTGTTCCATTTTCTGTGCAGATAGAATGTCTGGTTTGCCAACTCTAGAACACGCAACATATAATTGTCCACGTGAGAAGCAACCCGGGTCTAGATCTAAACCGCACAAAACTAAAGACTGGCCCTGAGCTTTGTTGATGGTGATTGCAAACGCCAATCGAATGGGGAATTGCAATCTCTTAAATTGAAATGGCATATCTGTTGGAATCAGAGGAATGCGAGAAATGAGGACATCTTCACCTTTGAACCATCCTGTAAAGACTGTTGCTTCTATGACATTGCTCACTAATTTTTTTACTGCAAGCCACTTGCCGTTGCAAAGCGTTGGCTGGTTTGATATTTCGCAACGTGATAATTGGCACACCAATTTTCAACTGCAGTACGTGCGGTGGCATCCCTGGCAGATAAGAGTGAATTCAAAAATTCTGTTGGATAATTAACCGCTTCATCTGCTTCCACAACAGTGTCGACGGACTTGTATGTGATTGCCTCGCTTTGAATGTTAGACTGAATAATATTGTTAAGTTCGTAGACATCTTTGTTCTTGGCCGAAAGAATAGCTCATTCACTCAGCCAATCATGATTCTTATTTGGAAATCGTAAATGGATCATAAATCAGAAACATTGAAATTGAATCGTAAAATATTTAGTATATATGTCCAACAGATGGCGCTGTTTTTTCAAAAAAAGCATGTTTTTTACCTGTCACAGGTATGACTTCTATATAATAGTAGGTATAAGGTATATAAAAACGCACAAGTATTTGAATGCAATGTTATGTCAAAATTTCAAAGTAATCGGTTAAGAACTTTCAGAGATTTAAGATTTTGAACAAATGAACATTTACATTTTTATTTATATAGATGTATAAGTTAACTGAAATTATTCTAAGCTATTCTCACAATCTCTTGGCCTAGAACCATGGTCGGCAAACTGCAGCTCGTGACCCACATGTGGCTCTTTGGTCCCTTGAGTGTGGCTCTTCCACAAAATACCACGGCCTGGGCAAGTCTATTTTGAATTAGTGGCATTAGAAGAAGTTTAAGTTTTAAAAATTTGACTCTCAAAAGAAATTTCAATTGTTGTACTATTGATATTTGCTCTGTTGACTAATGAGTTTGCCAACCACTGGCCTAGCACATCATGAAAATAAGACTTACAGACTGGCCAGGCTGGCGTGGCTCAGTGGGTGAGCATTGACCTATGAAGCAGGAGGTCACAGTTTGATTCCCGGTCAGGGAACGCCTGGGTTATGAACTCAGTCCCCAATGTGGGATGTGCAGGAGCAGCCAATCAATGATTCTCTCTCATCATTGATGTTTCTATCTCTCTTTCCCTCTCTTTTCCTCTCTAAAATCAATAAAAATATAAAAAATAAAATTATAGTCGCTATTTAAGAAAAAAAAAAAAGACTTACAGACTGGCTTAATTACATCATGAATGAAAGAAACCATAAATCCCAATGGTCTCAGAGGTCCCGTTAAATTAAAGGAGGAAAAAATGACTAAGTTTTAGTACTAAGTTTTGGAAATTCTTAAGACCATGATAGTAAAAATGCGATCCTTCCTTTGGAAAACTGTAAATCTGAATTAGAGAAATCTAAATGTTGGAAAGACTTCTTAAGGAATGAAGTTTTACTACTTACAAATAAGATTATTTCAGTGGAAACTAATCTACCAGAACCAGCCACCAAGTCTGCTTGAGACAGAATTTCTGTTTTCTGCTAGGACATCTTGTTCCTCTTAGAGACATAAAGCTTTCCAAAGCTCTGCCTCCGGCCTCAGCCTCACTCTGAGGCTCCAGGCTCACATGGCCAGTTACCTGTTTGACATCCACCTCTGAGGTTCTGCAGGCATTGGACAGTCACACGTCTAACACCCGAGCAGCCTTTCCCGGCAGCTCCCCCTCCGCGGGGCCCAGGAGCCCATCGACGGCACCACCTGTCACTGTCTACATGATCCGTAGGGCACAGCACCACGTGAACACGTGGGGCCTCCCAGTTCAAAAATTATTTAGACGCAATCTCCAGACACAGGCCTCATTGGTTTCTGTGTCACTGTCCACAACTATCATTTGCCAAAATATTCCTTCAGTCCATCTTTGAAACGTCTCACATCTGTCCCTTCTTTCCTACGTCTCAAATCCCACTTGGCTTCCAGCCAAGGACTTCCTAACTGCTGTTCCTATTTCTTGCCTTTTGCAAACCAATCCCCCCTTGCCCTCTCCCTCTCCCTCTCCCTCTCCCTCTCCCTCTCCCTCTCTCTCTCTCCCTCTCAGTTCTTGCAACCCCGGTACATGCCCTTTCCTGGGAATCAAACCCATGACCCCTCCACGCACAGCTGGCGCTGTAACCACTGATCACACCAGCTAATACAAAGCATCTCTTTAAGGCACGCTTCTAAAACCCTCATTATCTCCCCATTGCCTGTTTGTTAAATAATGTCCAAGCTGCTTAACTCGGCATTCAAACCTTCCATTCCTCAGCTCCACCACCCTCTTCCAGACTTACCTCCTGTGACTTTCCCCTACACATTCTCCAAACTCCTGGTCACTCACCTGATGAACCTAGCGTGTACTCCAATATAAAGAAGCTGGGTCCTGATGCCAGAGACTTACTGAAAAGTTCACACAGGGCCCTGCTACTTAGGAGGCTCAGCTGCCCATCTAGAACATGAGTATTGTATATCAGTTATATCATAGGAACGTTGAATAGATCAACCAAGATAACATAGCCCTGGCCAGTGTTCTCAGTGGTTAGAGAGCTGCCTCATGCACTGAAGGGTCCCAGGTTTGATTCCCAGTCAAGGGCATGTCTGGCCCCGGTCAGCGTGCGTGCGGGAGGGGACCAATCGATGTCTCTCTCTCACATCAATGTTCCTCTCTTTCCCCCTCCTTTCCTTCCACTCTCTCTATCAATGGAAACAATATTCTTGTGTGAGGATTAACAACAACAAAAAAAAACAAACAAAAAACCCCAAACACATTCACATAAACCACATGGTAGAGCACAGTGAAACATTAATCATTAGACTCCACTAGCCCTTGCCCAGGTCCTGCTCCCTTCCAAGGAATACCCTTTTCTGCTGAATCTGCTGAGGACAGTCTACCAATCCTTCAGAGCCTCACCCAGAAGCTACCTCCACGGAGCCTTCCCTGGTCAGCTCCCTCAGAAGCCATTGCCTTCCTCCCAAGTCCTCTTGTTCACACTGCATTTAACAGAAGCAGCATACCGCTTTAGAATTGTTGTGTGCATAGCGTTTTGTCTCCCCTCATAACCTCTCAAGAATATGGAATAAGTCAAATTCACTTGTTTCTTACATAGCCCCTAATACATTGAGTTTGTGCTCAATAAGTAAAGTGATTTCTGTATCTCCTTTAAAAATAATTGGAGCAAAAAATAATTTTACACACACTTAGACCCAGATGAATTAATTAAAGCTGTTTTCAACAGGCTTAGGTCCAGAGGTGGTGAGGCAAGGACCAGAATGAGACAGACTAATCTTGCAGACTGAGCCTCTCGCAAGCATAACAAACAGCCAGCGGGCCACATGCCTTGAGGTATGCTGTGAGTTTGACCTGCTTGTGTCTAGACTCTAAGGGGTGGGGAAACTTTTGACTCGAGGGCCACAATGGGTTCTTAAACTGTACCGGAGGGCCAGAACAAAAGCAACCTGACCATGCTGGCACTCTCATCTTGGGCTGCTGGTGAAGGAGCGGAGGGGAGAGCAAGAGAACCCTCCGCTCTTTTGGCTCCGTGGGCCGGACAGAACAGCCGAACAGGCCGGATCCGGCCCGTAGTTTGCCCACGGCTGGTCTAGAGGATGAGACGCCACCTGGAAGTCATGAAGAATTCGTGGCTCTTAGAGGGCTCCTTGGGAATGCACATGATAACCTTTAATTATCGTAGGCTGAACTCAAGGCGTAGGCAGAGCCACACCCTGGGAACGTGTTTCCCCAAAATGTGGGAGACTGTTATCAGGACTGATTTCTGATCGCTATCCACAGTGCTTGGAATGAGGAACGAATAGGACCTTGACTTACTTTCCCAGGTCTTGATATGCTAAATCCCAGGAATGACGGAATGAATAGGACCTGGGCACACCCCAAACTTCTTTGACCTTAAACTCCCCTTTGGAAATCAATAAATGCGCTGTGTTGTCTGTGGTGGGTGCTGACTGTCTCTCCATCAGAGTGACAGCCCCCCACCTGGGTCCCAGCTTGAATCTATTTCTGTGTCTTGGTCTCTTTTTTTTTTCCTTTAATTTCTTAATCCCCAGCTCCTCCACTCAGGAACCTGTCGTTTTCCGTGCGGGTCGCAGAAAACAGAGAAACAGCCCCCCACAATGGCTCAATCTCCAAATGGTTAATTTCCCCTACCACTCCCAACCCCAGGAAAGGCCTTGATCAACACCTGCGCGGAGAGCAGAGGAAAGGGAACAAGGGTGTGCCCCACCTGCCAAGGTGTGTCAAGAATCCAAGGACTAAGATAATCTCAGGCCTTCCTAGTATTCCACCTGGGGTAACGAAGTTTTACTCTAACATATTCACTGGTATGTGTTCTCTTACACTTCCAGATATCATAAATAATTGCTTAAGCATTTGCTGCTTCTAAGGGCTTCAAAAGCTGGAAAAACAGCCCTAAAATCAATAAAATAGTATTTAAAACTAATTTTTAAAAACACCATTGGTGCCCTAGCTAATGTGGCTCAGTTGGTTGAGTGTCATCCTGTGCACCAGGAGGTCGCCAGTTAGCTTCCAGGTCAGGGCACATGCCAGGGTGCAGGCTCAATCCCCAATGGGGGGCATGCAGGGGGCAGCAGCCAATAGGTCTTTCTCTCTCTCTCTCTCTCTTTCTCTCTCCACCCCCCTTCCTCCCTTCCTCTCCCTCTCCCTCTCCCTCTCCCTCTCCCTCTCCCTCTTAAAAAAATAAACCTCACACTGGTAGGGCTTTCAGGAAGCAGTATACATTGCTGGGGCATAATAAAGCAATTCAAGTTCTCTAAAGAACAAGTTGGCAATGTGTAAATTTTCATCCTCGTTGAAGCAGTAATCTCACATATACCTGAAAAAAGCAATCCAAAACAGGAAAAAAACAATTTGTTTAAAAATGTATACAAAAGGCCTGGCCAGTGGTTGAGCATCGATCTATGAATCAGGAGGTCACGGTTTGATTCCCGGTCAGGGCACATGCCCAGTTGTGGGCTCAATCCCCAGTGGGGGACGTGCACTGATGTTTCTAGCTCTCTCTCCCTTCCTCTCTGATATATATATAATTTTTTTTTTAATGTATACACATATGCTACTTACACCATACCACACTCAGCAAAGGAGGCCTGGATGGATAACCTGGGGTAACCAACCAGTAAGGTAGAATACTACACTTACTGAAAACAACCATTGACAAGTGTGAATCCTTTGAGATGCTGTTATTTAAAACTGGGACATCAAGTAAAAACTAATCAAAAGGATAATTAAGCAAGATGAAAACGTTTTTACTACTACAAACAGTCACCAGACAAACCCATTCAACTTGGCCTTAATACCTACCTACCCAGAAAAGTCAATAAATATCTCCACTTAATGAATAGTGGAGTTTTCTATTTTTATAAAAGGTATCTCAGAATTTGGTTTGGATCCAGTCTGAGTTTGTCACAAGAATAAATTTGGACTTTCCGAACACATGCAGAACACTGTTGATACAATTTTCTGTTTAGCAAAAAAAGAAAAAAAAGGGGGGGGTAAGAGTTGAACTGCAGAGAAATGCACCTTTCCCTGATTTTATGCAGTAATTTAACCAGTGACCGACCTTTCACTGAGCTTTAACTATCTAATTCTAGAAAAACCTACCCCGAATTCAATTTAAAGCTCTAGTCAGCGATTCTCAAGGGGGGAACTGGAGGAGGAAGGCAGCAGCTCCCCCTCAGAGGGACATATCGGAAGTTCCAGAGAGGCACGTTTAGTTTAAAACATATATATTCAATGTTATAATTGTGTAGTTAAAAAACAAAGATAGAACCCTAATCATCTGCAAAATACAACTAAAAACGAAGTGACGAGATCTTGGCTGGGGGATAAACACCTGGCTTTGTGTCCCACTTCAGGGACCATGAGACTTTTCAGTGTATCCAGAGGGAACGGAGGAAGTCAGAAACACTGCTTTGGTCCACATACGTTATTTCAAACCTGTGTTTCACACAGAGCCCCACAATTAAACCTTGGTGAACTGAAAAGACTTCCGACTTGAGAATAAGGTGGGTTGTTCCCTCAGCTTGCAAGTTCTGATAGGTATATGCAAGGTGGGGAATTACGTTTGTTATCAATGAAGACATTTCATCAAGGAAGGCGTGGTGGGCGCACATTTGCTGCACAGATGCCTGAATGCACTGTTTTCTTCCATCACGCTGGTCTCAGAAGGGCTAGCGGTTCCCGGAACGTGGGAGTCGCTCCTTCTGAACCGCTGCCATTAAAAACACCCCTGGTTCCTGTGTGCTCAGCGCCGTGGTGACCTGACTGCTCAGTACTATTTGGGGTCTAGTTTGTTCCTGTTGAGGTTTGTTTGTTTAATTTGAATGTGAGGGCAGATCTTTAGTCAGGTTGTGATAACTCCGAGGGGCATTCTGTTGCAAAGAACAACTGCACAGGATTTCTGATAACTGGGATGGGAGGCGCTAGTAAGGTTCTAGAGAACGCATAGGTAAATATGCAAAAAACAGTTGCAAGGGAGGGGAAAGGGCAGGGTTCTACATTTCGGAACAACTTTAGCATAAGTACAAATTTTTACCCAGCTAAAAAGATGTTCTTAAACTCAACTTAGTGTATGTAAAAACTGGTATCATGTGGCCCAAATCTAAACTGCAAGTCACAGCTTTCTTATCTATAAACTAGAGGCCCAGTGCACGGATTCGTGCACCAGTGGGGTCCCTCAGCCTGGCCTGCGCCCTCTTGCAATCCGGGACCCCTCCAGGGATGTAGCAGTGCACGAAGCGGCAGGCAGCCAGGGAGGAGCCTGATCCTGGCCCGTGGCACCTGCTGCTGCCGCTGCACTCGGTAGCGCTGCCACAAGGTGGGAGAGGCTCACCTAGCCACAGCTGTGCTCACCAGCCATCAGCCCCGCGTCTGGTGCCCATCTGTCAGCGGAGTGGCGCTCCGGCCGTGGGAGCACATTGACCACCAGGGGGGAAGCTCCTGCATTGAGTGTCTGCCCCCTGGTGGTCAGTGCGCATCATAGCTACCGACCGGTTGTCCGGTCATCTGGTCACTTAGGCTTTTATATAGATAGAGGTAATGATATCCTATGAGGCGACTCTAAAAACTTAAATTAAGTAATGTATATGAAAGCCCTTTCTTTATGGAAAAGGGTATGCAAATTATCACTTATAAATATGTATTATCTTAAAAGTGCCTTTCACAGAATGCTAGATTAGAATAGATTGAAATTTGGGTCTCCGTCTTCCACTTTAAGCTTAATTCACAACTCATTTGGATTCATGCTATACCCAAAACATTCCAAGTGCATCGAAATGTAACAAAATATCCCAAGTTGCATAAAATCGTTATGTCCCAGGACTGTCACAAAAGAAATAAAATGGCTGTTTCATCAGAATCATACAAGGACTAAAAACCACACTGAAAAGAGGAGTGACACAGATAAAGGCATAGAGACAAGAGACCCAACAGGACAAACTTGGGGCCCAGAAGACCCAAAAGAAAGCAGGAAAAAGGAAGTAAGTACATGGCCTGGGATAAGCCTCCAGGAACTACAGCATGGGCTCAACGAGGACCATAAAGGGCATAGCACATTAACAGCAGAGTATGATTTTTTCTAAAAGACACTCAAAAGCTCTTTAGAAATTATGCTCTTATGCTTTTATTTTGCTTGATTTGGTTCTTTTGACAGTTGATTTGATTGATAAAAATCCCAGAAATACTCACATGGTTGTATTTAATTAGAATTCACTACACACTGTTTACACTATTCAGTCTTGCCCTGAATTCAGAAGCATTCAGGAAAGAAGAGTATGAGATGTTCACACCATACTTATTTATTATTCCAAAACACTGGAACCATTTTTGTGGTCTAATGACTTATTTTAGCAGGCAGTTCAGATGAATTTACATGGAATAAAAAGTTGGATGCTTTAAGATGGAGAATAAAGAAAATTCAAGTATAACAGTTGCCATAAGTGAGTTATCTTAGTTTTCCAACCTCTTTCAGTGCGTATTTATATTGCAAGATGTATAGGACCAAGAACTACTAGATCATCCATCCATTGTACAAAGCAACATTACTAAAAAAAACCTTCCTCAATATAGAAATAGTCATATAGGCAGCTTTACACACCGTCCTTAGCTAAGGCTAGACAGAGCAGTTCAGTTCTGAACTATATAGCCAAAACCTTTAAGTTTAGGTGTAGCAAACAGCTTCCGTACATAGATATCAGCATAATGGCAAATGTGGAAACTTTTTTGAAATATATTTTTATTGATTTCAGAGAGGAAGAGAGAGGGAGAGGCAGATAAGAGAGAATCACTGACTGGCTGCCTTCTATCCACCCCCGACTGGGATCAAACCTGCAACCCAAGCATATGCCTGACCAGGAATCAATCTATGACCTCCTGGTTCATAGGCTGACGCTCAACCACTGAGCCACGCCAGCTACGCATGAAAACTTTTTTTTTTCACCTTCAAGAAGTACTAACTGATTTGAAATTTCAGAGTTATTTGTAAGACTATATTGAGATGTGTTGAAATATGCATTAATTCCTAAGTGTAACTGAAAATCCTACTTTGTGATCTTAAAGAGCAATCTACCTCCATACAGGGAAGGTAGTTCCATTAAAGATTGTTGCCAAAGTCTCCCTTTTGATAGTCCACTTCTCGTTAAAACTGTTGATTTTTTTTTCTTTTTTTAATTTATAAAGGTATTATATGTGTACACAGCTTACCATTGCCCCCTCCACCTCCCACTCATGCCCTCCCTCCCCCCAGAGTTCTGTGTTCCTTCGTTATACTTATATGCATGCATACCATCCTTCGGTTATTCTCTTATCTCCCCCCAGGTCTCCTTCCCCTCCCGGCTGATTTGACAATCTGCTTGTTTTATGGTGACTATCTCAGGACCACATGAATAGAATCCGCTCCTCCTCTGGTTCACACCGCCCCTCCCCCCGAAAACTGTTGATTTTTTAATATCTTGATTTTTACTTTAAATATCCGAGAAGAGAATAATGTGCTGTGTTTCCCAAACTTATTTAACCACAGACCACTGCTTTAAAGAAAGGCAATTAAAGAACACATTTTTGGAATTACTAAAAGAAGTAGGGGTCTTCTTGACCATGCCTCTAGACCACAAACACATAATTTTTTTCAGAAGGATATCATTAACTACCCTAAATACCGACTCTAGAAACATACTTGTTTTAAACAGATACTTTGAAAGTCCATATACCATTAAAATGTTTTTCTTTCTGCAGGAAGAAAGCAGACAAACTAGATTAATATCCTCGTAAGATCCCAGAGACCGTCCAGGGCCCTGCATCAGGAAAATGAAAGGACCCTACACTCTCAGTCCCATGATGGAACTAAAAATGGGCTTTCCACTACCCAAGCAAAGTTGTAACTTCTAAGGACAAACAACATTCTAGTTCATTGCAGTATCTGTGGTATCCCACAAGTGTCTGATTCCTCTCCACACAGGCAAGGAACAGGCCCACAGGAACAAGTAAAAACTTAACTGGAAAGAAACAACTCAAGCTCAGCTTGCCCCCTGTGACAGACACAACTGATGCAGCAATACGTGCAAGGGATGTCTCTGAGCATGAGGACACCGGCAGCTGCAATGACGTAACGGGGCTGGGATATACTTGGTGGTTCTACTGCCTGACGTACAGTTCAACTTGCTTCTCTTCCAAAGTCCTCATTTCACAGAGGGAGACTGACTAGCATCTAGACAGGCCATCAAATGCCTTCCCCAGGACCCACCATTCCCTGGAATTTCCTTGGAATTTCCACCTTTTAAAATAAGGTTGAGTCCCAGTATACTGTAAATGCCTGAGGGTAGTATTGGATGTACTTCTGCGTGTTGGTGTCTCACAGCCTATCTAAAGCTCCTTGGGAACAGCTGTCTCTCCCAGTTCCCACCTCCGGTGCTCTGTACAGAGGGTGTCCGATACTTAGCAATGAATGACACTTGTAGAACGAACGAGGAGTAACATTGAGATGTGTAAATTCACTTACATCTTAGTGCGGATGGATTTCTTCAGGCCCTTTCCCAAGAAATGTTGGGTATGTCATCAGTTACACAGGAGTTAAGAGAACTGTGAAGAGGAGAGCGTGATCCTGAGAAAGATGCTCTCCCGTTCTTCCTGGGAACATCGTCCTGCTATGGATCAGACTACAGAGCATGGATCCTCAAAGGAAACCCCAGACTTTTGTTTGAATGCCATATGAAATGACCTCATTTTTGAAAACCTATTTTTATTGATTTCAGAGAGGAAGGGAAAGGGAGAGATAGAAACATCAATGAAGATGCCGAAACCGGTTTGGCTCAGTGGATAGGGCGTCAGCCTGCAGACTGAAAGGTCTCAGGTTTGATTCCTGGTCAAGGGCATGTACCTTGGTTGCGGGCACATCCCCAGTAGGGGGTGTGCAAGAGGCAGCTGATCAATGATTTTCTCTCTCATCGAAGTTTCTAACTCTCTATCCCTCTCTCTTCCTCTCTGTAAATAAATAAATAAATAAATAAAATATATTTAAACTAAATAAATAAAAAGAAACATCACTGATGAGAGAGAATCATTGATCGGCTGCCTCTCATACGCTCCACGCTGGGGATCAGTCCGCAACCTGCGCATGTGACCTGACTGGGAATCCAAACGTGACCCCCTGGTTCATAGGTTGATGCTCAACCACTGAGCTACACCAGCCCCGCTGATGGCGTTTCTTGGAAGTCTCTCTACACTTTAAAACCTACTTCCAGGAGACATTAACAATTGGCCTTTGTTTCCTGATCAAGAAACGGGGACCCTGATCTTTCAGATGTCTTTTCTAACCCCAGAATTCCTGGTGTAGTATTCAATCAATGGCTAATGCTTGAATTATACAGCATAAAGAACATTGGATTAGCAAAATATTACCTAGCCAATGCAATATGCTCACTTGTTGAAAACCAGCTTCTGGAATCAGATAAACCTGAATTTGAATTCTGGCCCCACTGCTTGCTCAAACTCTGCAAACCTGAGTTTCCACGTCTGAAAAGAAAGATCTCAAATGCAGCCTAGCCCATGGGGTTGCAGTAGGTTTAAATAAGAATGCATGCAGAGTGCTTAGCACCAGGCCGGCACGTGGGAAATTCTCAAGAAATGTGAGTGAACCATCGTTCGAAACCCTCAGTTCCCATTTTACCACAACCTCCCTGTGTATCCTTGGACCAATCCATATGAAGAAGCTAATGAAAACAGGGAGACAATTAACTGCCCTCTAATGCTGGGATTATCAATCATAAACAGAGTAATAGAAAACGGGCTGAAACTTTGAAAAATGAGAGCCATAAGCAATTCTGGATATTTTGGGGGGTTGTACTTGACGCTTGCATATGTTTGATCACAGATGACTCATCATCAGTTGAAAAGCCAAACTTCAAAGCAGGTATTCTCAAATACATCCGTGCCTTTTGTAGACGATGGACTCTATGAAACAGCTGTTGGGGAAGGGGCTCGGGGGCATCTCAACATTAACTGACCCAATAACTACTCTGTCACCCTTTTCTCACAGATGAGGTTAAATCCGATTTCTTTCTCATACCTTAAAAAATAGCTGTTATCCATGTATCACACCGTGTCCAAATAAAGGCCAGCGTTCAATCAGGCTGCTGTGTACGCATAAGTACATAAGGCCCCTGTGTAGGAATTAGATAAAGGGCACCCAGAACAACGGCCTGATTTTCCATCTCCACTTATCCCGAGTTGGGCACATCTGTGCAAGGGCATGACCAAACATGGCAATACGCAGATAAGCACAAAGATCTTCAGTATTTAACTGACAGACCCATATGACTGTTTATATCACTCACACACACACACACACACACACACACACGCACACGCACACGCACACGGCTGAGAGTTGTCAAGAACTTAATTGAGTAAATGGAGAAAGATATTCATGAAAACGGAAAATATGGAGTTACAAAAATGTCAAGATGGCAGGTCCTGTCCCCGCCCTCATCTTTTGCTATCTAGTACCGGGACACGACAGCCACCAGGAACTTGTAGGTAGAGGCTTCCAACACTGCCGAAGTGATTCATGGCGAAGCGACGGCCTTTCTCCAGCAGTTGCTCACTATCTCAAAAGGACAAAGGCAGGAGGAGTAAACACAAAAAAACAACCCTCAGATTCCAATGGATCAACTCATCTGGGCTCGCAAACACAGTAGTAAAGGAAAGGCTGTTGTCTTGTGGCTGCATTAAAAATGTGTACACCTAGGCAAAAATACGCCAAGTGCTGAAGGAAACAGTCTAAAAATCGTAACTGTCAGTTCAGCCTCCTGGAGCTTTTCCTTCCCAGATACCTGATACTCATATAGAAAAGTCACAGAATTACTTTTGTTTACCAGTCGCATATGCACATCTATCCTCCTAAACTTTTTCACGATAGTCTTCCTTACAAAGTAAGTAGATGGCATTACATTTTTAACACTTTTCGTACCTGGCCCCGTGACCTGAATAACACAGCAACTTCAAGAGCTATTTATGGAACAGAAATTCCAGAGTAAATATGGCACCTTATTTAATACGTGTCGAGACATACATGTCGAGACAATGTACCAGAATATTCATCGCAGGGTCGCTTACAGTACGTTTGAAAGTAACATAAATGTCTAATGAAGGGACAATGCATAAATAAAGTATAATATAGCCATACAATGGAAAACTATGAGTTAAAACAAAAAAAATGTAAGCTGCCAGCTCAAATTAAGGTATCATGTGGACAAATCGCAGACACAATGCAGGGTAAAAGAAAAGCAAGTTGCAGAAGGATACACATGAGAACATATGATTTACATACGATTTTAAAACTCTCAACATTACCTCTGCCTTAGAATTTGTTATGACAGCAAAGTAAGATCCGGGAATTGGGACAGTCGTATACTCATTGTATGCACACTAACGACCTAAGAAATGTTCACTAAAAAATAACAGAAAAGTTAGGATAAATAAAGATGATGAATCGCCCTCGCTGGCTTGGCTCAGGGGATAGAGCATCAGCTCGCAGACTGAAGCGTACCGGGTTCGATTCTGGTCAAGGGCCCATGCCCTGTTGCAGGCTCTATCTCCAGTGGGAGGCGTGCAGGAGGCAGTCCATCCATCCATGATTCTCTCATCATTGATGTTTCTCCCTCTCTCTCCTTTCCCTTCAATTAAAATATATATATATATATATATATATATATATATATATATATATATATTAAAGATGATGAACTAGCCGAAACTGGTTTGGCTCAGTGGATAGAGCATCGGTCTGCGGACTGAAAGGTCCCAGGTTCGATTCAGGTCAAGGGCATGTACATAGGTTGTGGGCACATCCCCGGTAGAGGGTGTGCAGGAGGCAGCTGGTCCATGTTTCTCTCTCATGGGTGTTTCTAGCTCTCTATCCCTCTCCCTTCCTCTCTAAAAAAAAAAAAAAAAAAAAAAAATCAAAAAAATTTTTTTAAAAAAGATCATGAACTATATAAAGTTCCCCCAATGGCAGGCAGGGAGGGAGTCTGATTCAGTAATGGAAACCACTTAGCCGCTTAAGTCTGAAGTCCTGTGCTCTATCTCCATTCTGCTTCTCACCAAGACACCTGACTTCGCGGAGCTTCAGCGGGCTCACCTAAGCGGGGCTGGCAACGCCGACCGGCAGGACAGAGTGGGAAATGCACGCACAAGAGTTTACACAGAAGACCTGCCACTTGCTTTTTTGCCTGCTCAGTCTAGAGATCGCGCAACAGCGCCCTGAAGGCGGGGAGACGGGGTGTTGAGTCTGCACCTTTTTCACCGGGTTTGGTAAATGGTTAAGTCCGACCAGGAGCACAACAGGAGAAGGCAACCCTTCACGCTCCTTCGTCTTCGCAGTCCCCCATCCAGCGGCCTCCTATCCTATCAGTATTTAGCACAGTGTCCCCCCAGAAACCCCCCCCCCAAACACACACACACACACACACACACACACACACACACATCCTAGGCACCGGGGGACTCCCTGGGCGCCCCCGCGGGCGTGGACCCGCGCCTCACCTGTCTTGAAGACCATCTGGTCGTCGTCCTTGGACCCGAAGGTCTTCAGCATGGCCACGAAGAGCACCCCGCAGGCGTTCTGGATGCCGAACACCGACCCGTTGCACCACATGGCCGCCAGCATCACCAGCCAGCCCCAGCCGCCCTCGGGGGGCTCGGGGAGCGGGGCGCCCGCCGGCCCCGCCAGCTCCACCTCCACCTCCTCCTTGGCGGCGCTGGCGGCGTGGGCGTCGGCGGCCGCCTCGGGGCCGTCCGAGGGTCCCGGGCCCGCGGGACCTGAGGGGCTGAGCGTCTCCTCGGTCTTGCTCGACCCCTCGGCGGCGACGGGCTCCGCGGGAGAGGGCACCATGGCCCCAGCCGGCCCGGCCCGTCGGGCGCCGGGAGCGCGAGGGGCGTGAGCGCCGGCGGGCGGGCGGGCTCCGGGGCAGCTGCCCACAGCCCGGGGGGCGGGCGGGCGGGCCGGCCGGCCGCAGGGACCCGGGCGAGGGCTGCGGAGCCCGGGCGGAGGCTGCCGGACAAGAGCGGCTGCGCGCCGGAGCCTCTGGGCTCGGGTTCGGGTTCGGGTTCAGGTTCGGGTTCGGGTTCAGAGCGCGGCCTCCCGGTCCACAGCCCCGCACCCCCGCGGAGCCGGGCCGGGGCCGGCTCTTAAAGAGCCCCCCCCCCCCTCCGCCCGGCCGGCCGGCGGGGGCGGGGCCTGCGGCGGGACGTGCCCCGGGCCCCCAGCCGATTGGGCGGCGCGCAGCGCAGGGCCCACCTCTTCACGCGGCCGCGAGCGGGCCAGGTGCCGCCGCCGCGCGCGCCGCCGCCTCCCGCCCGCCCGGAGCGCAGCGCCGCGGGGTCACCGAGGTGTAGGTCACCCCGCCCGCCCGAGGCGGCGGCCGGAGCGCGCCCCCGGGGTGCGGGCTGGGGGGCCCCCTGCACCTGTAGCGGCCGCTCACTGACAGCCTCACAGCCAGACACACTGCCTCTTTGTGTTGTGTTTTTTGTTTTGTTTTGTTTGGCGTTCACCCCTAAAGGCTAATTATAACATGTAAGATGCATTAGGCCACCTGCCTACTTGAAAAGCGAGTCGGGGAGATCAGAGACTTCGTCTAATGACTTCATGTCTCCTGCGCTGATGGACAGATTCCTGGGAGTACGTGGCACCTTGAAGATGCTCGTGTTGGAAGACAGGCTCTTGATACCCGAGTCTTCAAATAAACACTTTTTTTGACGGACAGCCTAGGGAGCATTACTTTTAAACGACAGCAGCACAGCTTGCACTTAAAAGCTAACATCCATCCGTATGCGGCTCCCCTGACTCTCGGAAGCATGGCACAACGTGGGGAAAAAAAAAAAGGAAGAGTGATTCGCTCTGTAACATTGAGCACACTTGGTAATTGCTCAATCACACCTATAATTTCAAAGTCAAAATATGCTAGTTGCTTTGCACGCCCTCCATTGTGGTGGAATACACAGAAGAGTGTGGTGGATCACTTTTCCGCCTCCACCCTTCATAAACTCGTAGAAAAGGTTCTGGGGTAGAACAGGAGGCTCGGATGGTGTTTTATAAACATGTTCAGCAAAGAGGAGTGGCGTGGAACCGTCGAGTTACATGTGAAACGCTAGAGAAGACCTTTGACAGCAAGTAGCCTTCTGAGCTGAGCCCTGAATCAAACAGGGAGCTTCAGCAGGCAAAGACAGGGGAAGAGAATTCTAGGTAGAGAAAACATATTGTAAGCTGAGGAAAGCAAGACGTGCTTGAGGAGCAGGGAACACAGCTCAAGTATAAGGTGTCCTAGGGACAGCGTGAGAATGATAAACGAAGAATAGTCACACAAGGGCACACAAAAACTGAATGTACACGAACCTTATTCCATCACTGTTGGAAGTAAGGAAAACGGGGAAGCAAAAATGTATCTCAGTAGAGGATTAAAGGCATATTGTATAACCTCTAAAAGATCATATTCGCCTCTGTTGACTTTAAAAGTTGTCCAATGCCCCATCAGCGTGACTCAGTGGTTGACCCTGGACCTATGAACCAGGAGGTCATGGATCAGTTTCCAGCCAAGGCACATGCCCTAGTTGCAAGCTTGATCCCCAGTAGGGGACCTGCAGGAGGCAGCCAATCAATGATTCTCATCATTGATGTTTCCGTCTCTTTCTTCCTCTCTTTTCCTCTCTGAAATCAATACAAATACATTTTTTAAAAGTTGTCCACAAGATTTTATTGGGCAAAAGAAGCACATCAAATAAATATCCATGTGTCAATACTGACATAAGTAAATGATTAAGTACATAAATGGGGGAGGGGGGAATTGACAGATCTCTCCTACAGAACATTCCCTATAATAAGCCAACCTCCAAGAAGTGAAGTACCATATCTCACTCCTTAAGTGTGGGCCGTGAATAGTAAATTTCTTCAAAAAGAAAAGTATGGAAAAGGGGGGAATGTGGAGTGGCTTTTAGAATTTCAAAACTGACAAACACTACTTCAGCTGATCAAGGATGTATCCCTCATATGATATGATGAAAATGGCACTGTATTTCTCAGATCTTCCTCCCCAAAACCCATAACCCAGTCTAATCACGGGGGTGAGAGGGAAAGAATAAAACACTCATCAAAGTAATTGACCGGTACTCCTCAAAACTCAAGGACATACAAATAAGCAAAGTCTGAGAAACTGTCACAGACAAGAGGAACCGGAGATATGAAGACTAAATATAATGTTGAGATGGGATCCTCGAACAGAATAAGGACATTAGGTAAAAACGAAATAAATCTGAGTAAAATATGGAAGTTAGTTCATTATTCATATTGCTCATTAATTATAGCAAATGTGGCATACTAATTAAGATGTTAATAATTGAAGAAACTGGATACAGGGGTAAGGGAACTCTGTGCTATCTTTGCAATTTTTTCTGTAAATCTAAAACTGTTTTAAAAGCAAAGTTTAGCCAAAACCGGTTTGGCTCAGTGGATAGAGCGTCAGCCTGCGGACTGAAAGGCCCCAGGTTCGATTCCGGTCAAGGGCATGTACCTTGGTTGCTGGCACATCCCCAGTAGGGTGTGTGCAAGAGGCAGCTGATCAATGATTCTCATTGGTGTTTCTAACTCTCTTTCCCTCTCTCTTCTTCTCTGTAAAAAATCAATAAAATATATATTTTAAAAAATGTATATGTGTCTATATGCATGCATATCAGTATATTAAACATGATAGTTTATTTTTAAATTTTCATTTTACATATAAGTGCTTGTATATATTTGTGCAGAGGCTATGAAATGTTATTTTTTAATATATAACTCATTGTCAACATGTTTTTCTATGTGTGTGCCAATATTATTTCTAAACAGAATATAATATGCCCTAATTTCAGATTAAAGTTTGGCACTTTTCAGAGGAGTTGATATAGTAGCAGCTCTGACTTAAACGACTGGAGAGTTAACATCTACAAAGCACTTAGCACACAGTCAGCACTCTGGAAATGTTATCAGTGATTATCATCATTAGTATTGATGTCAATGTTTCATCCTAGTGATCTCTCACAACCACTCTTTTACTGGGATCAAACTAATTAAAGTGGATGTTTACATTTGTTTTATTTTTTAAAATATGTTTATTGATTTTTTTTTTTTTTTTACAGAGAGGAAGAGAGAGGGATAGAGAGTTAGAAACATCAATGAGAATCATCGATCAGCTGCCTCTTGTGCACCCCCTACTGGGGATGTGCCCACAACCAAGGTACACGCACTTGACCAGGATCGAACCTGGGGCCTTTCAGTCCGCAGGCCGACGCTCTATCCACTGAGCCAAACAGGTTTTGACTACACTTGTTTTATTTTTTAGATTTTACACACAAATATATCAGGTCAGGAAATTTAAAAATAAAAATATTTAAATTAGGAATTTAGATATCCTTGTCCTCAGCTATTACGTTACCTATTCCTTAAAGATAAATTTTTATTTTCTACCAGTTACTCCCTCCCCAACTCACAAAAGGCAACATTACAAAATCTGATACAAAATCTCTCTTACTACTAATTTGATTTATTTGGCTCAATTACTCCAGGGCCAAGTATTCTTCCAGGCTGCGGTGGGAAGGAGGGATGTATGCTGAAGTTTACCAATAAAAACTAAATTCCAGTTCATTTACACTCGGAATTGGCTGTGCTTCCATCTACACTGCATTTCTCAAATTTCTAAGTTAGTGAAAGGAGAGATTTTATGATGTGAAATGAAATAAAATGAAAGCACTTTGAAGATTATAAAGTGCCTCAAACAGTAAAATTAAAGTGTTACTTTAAGCTTCTATGCTCCAACAGAAAGATTTTCTGGATTCCAATTTGGATTCTGAACTGAACTTTTATTAAATCAGACAGGTTTATGTTTAGCATTTATTTTTAATTTATAATAAAATGAGCATACATTATAGTAGTTTCGGGCTGTACAACATAGTAATTTTACAGTTATATACCTCACAATGTGATCACTACACTAAGTCTAGTAATCATACTCACTGTGCAACATAATTACAATATTGTTGACTATATTTCCCATGCTGTACACTACTTCCCTGCGGCTTACTTATTTTATAACTGGAAGTTTGTGCCTCTTTTCACCCTTCACCATTTTATCCCTCCCCCTGGCAACCATCAATATGTTTTTATTTATTTCAGAGAGAGGAAGGGAGAGATAGAAACATCGATGATGAAAATAATTGATCAGCTGCCTCCTGCACGCCCCCTGCTGGGGATTAAGCCTGAAAGCCAGTCATTTGCCCTGACCAGGAATCAAGTAGGGGCCTCCTGATTTATGGGTCCATGCTCGATCACTGAGTCACTCCGACCAGGCCAGTTTGTTCTCTTTCTATGAATGTTTTTGCTTTGTTCTCAGTTCGTTTGTTTTTTTGTTTATTTGTGGTATGGGTGTGTTTTGTTTTGTTTTTTTCAATTTCACATACAGGTGAAACCACACAGTACTTGTCTTTCTCTGTCTGATTTATTTCACTTAACATTATACGCTCTAGGTCCATTCATGTTGTCACAAATGGCAAGATTTCATTGTTTTTTATGACTGAGTAAAATTTCATTTTATGTATGTGCCACATCTTTATCCATTCATCTATTGATGGAAACCTAGGTTGATTCCATAACTTGGTTGTTGTAAATAATGTTGCAATAAACATGGGAGTGCACATATCTTTTCAACTGAGTGTTTGTTCTCATTCTCGTTGGATAAATATCCAGAAGTGGAATTGCTAGATCATATGATAGTACTACTTTTTTCTTTGAGGACTCTCCATACTATTTTCCATAATGGAGGCACCAACTTATAATCCACCAGTGCACATCCTCACCAACATTTGCTATTTGTTGATTTTTTTTTTACACTGGCTATTTGGACAGGTGGGAGGGGGTATCTTATTGTAGTTTTTATTTGCATTTCCTTGATGATTAGTGATGTTGAGCATCTTTTCATTATGTCTATTGGCCCTCTGTATGTCCTCTTTGGAGAAATGTCTATGTTCTCTGTCCATTTTTTAATCAGACTGTTTATTTATGTTGACCTGCCTGAGCTTCTTAGATATTTTGTATATTAACCCCTTATCACATATGTCATTTGTGAATATCTTCTCCCATTCAGTTGGTTGTTTTTTTCATTTTGTTGGTTTCCTTTGTTGTGCAGAAACTTTTTTAGTTTGATGAAGCCCCATTTGATTATTTTAGCTTTTGTTTCCCTTGACTAAGGAGACATATCCAAAAAGATATCGCTAAGACCAGTGTGAAAGAGCTTATTACCTATGTTTTCTTCTAGAATTTTTATGGTTTCATATCTTACAGTTAAGTCTTTAGTACATGTTGAGCTCGCTTGTTTTGTTTTGTTAATCTTCACCCCAGGACATTTTTTCCAATTGATTTTGCAGAGAGACTGAAAGGGAGGGGGAGGGACAGAGAGAGAGAAAAACATTGATATGAGAGAGACACATCAACTGGTGGCCTCCCACACACCCCCTGATAGGGGTCAGGAATCGAACCTGCAACTCAGGTAAGTGCCCTTCAAGAGGAACTGCCTGGGTCTCCAGCAGCCTCTCTGCCACTCAGGCACAATTCCAGCTGACTTTTACAACCTGAAGGTACAGGGTCCTCTCTGCACAGCACTGGAACTCTGGGCTGAGAGGGCTGGTGCAGGGCTGGGGCTCCTTGCTCCTCACAGGAGGCCTCCACAGCCAAGTTATCCCTCCCAATTAAAGACATGCCACCCATGGGTGTCAGACCAGCCCATTCTGAGCCTCCGCTCCTTCTGCCAATCTCGGTGTGCTTTCTTCTTTACTTCTCTAGTTTCAGGCAGGACTTCCATTCAGCCAGATTTCAGGTGGCTCTGAATGATGTTGTTCGTATTTTAGTTGTAATTTTGATGTAGCTGTGGGAGGTCGTGAGCATTGTGCTTAACTATGCCACTACTGTGATCCTCCTCCAGAAATAAAATTTAAATACACATATACATGCACACACAATAGGAACCTTACTGTGAATGCTTTGGTTAAAAATACATGCACAGCCAAAACCGGTTTGGCTCAGTGGATAGAGCATCAGCCTGCGGACTCAAAGGTCCCAGGTTCCAGTCAAGGGCATGTACCTTGGTTGCGGGCACATCCCCAGTAAGGGGCGTACAAGAGGCAGCTGATCGATGACTCTCTCTCATCAATGTTTCTTTTTAAATATATATATATATATATATATATATATATATATATATATATATTATTGATTTTTTTACAGAGAGGAAGGAAGAGGGATAAAGAGCTAGAAACGTCGACGAGAGAGAAACATCGAGCAGCCACCTCTGGCACACCCCCCACCGGGGATGTGCCTGCAGCCAAAGTACATGCCCCTGACTGGAATCGAACCAGGGACTCTTCAGTCCCCAGGCTGATGCTCTATCCACTAAGCTAAACCAGTTTCAGCTCTCATCGATATTTCTAACTCTGTCTCCCTTCCTCTCTGTAAAAAACCAATAAAATATATTAAAACAAACAAACAAACAAACAAAACAGAAGGCCCACTTCACTTTAAAAAAAAATACATGCACAGCTGGTATGGCTCAGTGGTTGAGCATCCACCTATGAACCAGGAGGTCCCAGTTTGATTCCCAGTCAGAGCAATATAAAGTTTCAAAACATAGGGAACTAAAATGTATAAATATGTCACATATACAGTATATTTATGTACTGTATATGAGGCCCCTGGAACCATAAAAAATGCAAAAAATTCATGATTAATAACTCATTCTCAAATTGCACCCCTTAAAAATCAAATTGCCCCCTTGTGGGGCATGTGCCCCATGTTGGAAACCACTGCTTTAATCTCAAGTACTTTACAATGTGACTGTATTTGGAGACAGGGCCTATAAAAAGGTAATTAAGTTATGATGAGATCATTAAAGTGGACTCTGTAGGAAGAGGAGATGAGGACATACAAAGAGACAGAGACCTGGGAAATGCCTTGTGAGGAGGACACAGGAGGAAGGCTTCCCATCTATGAACCGAGGAGAGGGACCTTGGAAGATACCAAACCTGCTGACACCTTTATCTGGGATTTCTAGCCTCCAGAACTGTGAGCAAATTGCTATCATTTGAGCCTCCCAGCCTGTAATATTTGGTTATGGTAGCCCTAGCAGAGTTACACACATAACAAAGCGCTGCAAAAAAAAAAAAAAAAAGTTAATAAAAACAACAATAATAATAAAGCACTATAAAAAGTAAACAAGACTTTAAATTGAGTTATGTTTTTAAAAAATATTTTTTTATTGATTTCAGAAAGGAAGGGAGAGGGAGAGAAAGAAACAAACATCAATTATGAGAGAGAATCATTGATTGGCTGTCTCCTGCATGGCGCCTACTGGGGATCGAGCCCACAACCCAGGCATGTGCCCTTGGCTGGAATTGAACCTGAGCCCCTTCAGTCCGCAGGCCAATACCCCATCCACTGAGCCAAACCAGCCAGGGCAAAATTGAAGTACTTTTACCAGTGACTTCTTGGTTCCTAAGTCAATGCTCTACTGATGAGCCAAACCGGCTGGGCTGTTACTTTTATTCATCCCAACTTTCACAGCAATCCGACCACCAGTTTCCGAAGCAGGCCCACCCCTCTCCCTCCGTGGGGCTTCCACACTCCAGTGCCTTTTGTCCGCATCCCAACACTGTCAGCTCCCAAAAACTTTCCTTCTCACCACGGAAACTTACCGAAGGAAACGAACGCCAGTGCTTGAGGCTGCCAGGACGAGTTGCTGGTGGACGGGCTCGGGTTAGCTTGTTTGGTGGCTAGATGTGTAAGTGGGAGACTGTGAGGCTAGCTCTTATTCCCGTCGGGCTGTCTGCTCACCCCTCCACCTGCTCACCGGCCCCAGCCCACGTGACAACTCCCACTTGTGTCCAATCCAAATGGCTGCCACCAAAATGGAGTCACTTTTCCAGGTTAAGTCACCAAACAAAATCTAATACCTGACCTAGTTGCAGTTTTAATTAGGAGTGGAATTTTATTTATTTATGTATGTATGTATGTATTTATTTACTAGAGGCCCAGTGCACAAATTCATGCACAGGTGGGGCCCATCGAGCTGGGCCGGCAAGGGGTAGGACCATGGGTAGTTGGCTGGCCAGCCCTGTCCCCAATTGGGGGCAGGGAGCAGCCTTGACTAGGAGCCAAGGGCAGTTAGCTGGCCAGGTGGAAGGGCCATGGGTGGTTGGCTGTTTGGCCCTGCCCCGATCAGGGTGGGGGGGATTAATGGGGGCCGGGGGCAGGGCCAATTGGGCCCAGATCAGGCTGGTTGGATGCTGCAGTGCATGTCATAGCCACTGGTCATCGTTCTGGTCATTCCCTCTTCTGGTTGCTGGAGATATATATATATATATATATATATATATATAATTTCTATTGATTTTAGAGAGGAATGAAGAGGCAGAAATAGATAGAAGCATCAATGATGAGAGAGAATCATTGATTGGCTGCCTCCTGCATACCCTACACTGGGGATCTGACAGGAATCAAACTGACCTCCTGATTCATAGGTTGATTCTCAACCACTGAACCACACCAGCCAGGCCTCACAGGTTTAAAAACAAAATAAAATAGCCTGGCTGGTGTGGCTCACTGGTAGAGCATCAACCAGCAAACCAGGAGGTTCAGGTTTTGATTCCCGGTCAAGGCACATGCCTGATTTGTGGACTTGATTCCCAGGAGGGGGTGTGCAGGAAGCAGCCCATTGATGTTTCTATCTCTCTTTCTCCCTCTTCCTTCCTCTATCTCTAAAAGTTAATGAAAACCTATTTTTTTAAAAAGAAACAAAACAAAAAACTTATGGAAGGAAAGTATTTGTTAAATATATCAGGGACAAAGTATGAACTCAAACGTGAATGGGAGGGCAGTTGGACTAGATTGAACTGTGTCCAGTATGGTCAGAGGTGAACCTGAGAGGGGGCGGTGAAGGATTAAGGAAGACAGACAAGAGAATACAGTTAGGGCAAGGTGGGACACTGTTCTCAGATGGAGAGACAGTGCCATAGTCTTTATTTTATAGTCAGATCCCATGAGGCAAAGCAAGGGTGTGGTCAAGATTTTTACAACGTTCTTGAAAGTTTCAAATCTACTTAATTACATGCACCTGAGAACTCTATCAAGCTTTGTTTTGGCAAGCACCTTGCTGCACCTCCCACAACCCACATCACTCAGCCACCTGGGTCCACAGGCTCAGACCACAAGGTCAAGTTTACAACCATAGCCTTTGGCTATAATTGTGCTGGGAGGGCTTTGCTCTCCAAACTGGAACCTGCATATGGCTTTGCCATGAGAGAACTGTGCCCTCTCATTAGTCCGAGGCTTGAACCTGTCCAAATGCTGTAGCCACTCTCCACACTAGATGATATCTGAAAATTCTTCAAATTAAAGATTTTTGATCCTCAAACTCTAATTGGTTTTTAACCACTGGGTGAGAAATTCTGGAAAGTGGATGGAGGAAAGTGTCAGGACTATTTTGAGCAAGATCAGATGGAAACTCAAGAATATAATAGGATAAGAGAGAGCACCAGAGAAAACAAGGAGAAGAAAGTGGATAATTAAGCAATTTAACTGGAATTAAATAAAGCAGAGGGACAGAAAAGAAGGTGCAGAAAGGAAGGGGGATCTTGAGAAAAAGAAAGACAAAAAGAAAGAATGAGAGAAAAGAATTAGGTAGGGAGAAAGAATGAGACTTGTGTGGCAGGTCTGTGATAAAAGGCACAAATAGAAGCTTCAGTTTTGACTGTCTCTGACTTAGTAGGGACCTACTAAGCTCTTTATAAAACAGTTTGCTTAAATAAGAATAGGAAAAATATGAGTGGAATATGTAAACAGAGCTTGATCAAAGGAGAGATAAAAACAGATGAATACTGCCTGATTGGCATGGTTCGGTGGTTGATGATTCTCCCTCATCATTGATATTTCTATCTCTCTCTCCCTCTCACTTACTCTGAAATTAATAAAAATATTTTTAAAACAAACAGATGAATGTGATAAACACAAAACACTACAAAGCTTTTGAAATACAAAGTGGAAAGTGTATGACCATCCACAGAGCAAAAAGGATTTCTTCTACCACCTATCCATCCTCCAGTGCAATAGTCTAATAAAAAAAAAATAATAGATTAGAACTACATTAAAATGAAGATTGTATTAGTTTCTTAATCTATATATATAAAAGCCTAAGTGACCCTTACGACCAAATGACCAAACGAAAGGTTAACCAGTCACTATGATGCACACTGACCCCCAGGGGGAAAATGCTCTCAATGCAGCAGCTGCCCCCTGGTGGTCAGTGTGCTCTCATGGCCAACCTCCCAGGATCCCTCCCCTGGCTGGCCAGTCCCAATCCGCCAGGATCGCCGGCCAGGCCAAGGGACCCCACCCATGCACAAATTCATGCACGGAGCCTCTATATAATTTTTATATGCACTGCTATTAAAAAATCACCACAAATGTAGTGGCTTAAAACAGCAAAGACTGATTCTCTTACCGTTTTGGAGGGCAGAGGTCTACAATGAGTTATTGGGCTAACATCAATGTGAAATTAGGCTGGTTCCTCTTGAGGCTCCAAGGGAAAATCTGTCTGCCTCTTCCAACTGCTAAAGGCTGCCAGCATTCTTTGTGAACGGGCTACATCACTCCAATCTTTGGCTCTTTTCTGACTCAGACACTCCTGACTTCCCTGATAAGGACACTGTGGTTACGTGGGGTCTATCCAGATAACCCAGGATAATCTCCTCATCTCAGTGTGCTTACCTCAATCCCTGATATGATGTAAGGTGACACACTCACAGGTTCTGAGGATTGTTAGGATGTGGACTTCTTTAGGGGGCCATTATTCTGTCTACATAAGGACAGTAAGCATTTGCTTTTCATCATTAGAAATATGATGTGAAAGCATTCAAATCTGAGGGAGGCCACCGACCCAGCATTTATTTGTAGGACAGATGCTATTACAGAGCACAGTGGTAGAAAAGCAATGAATCAGGATTCTGGGGACCCGGGTTCTAGTACTATCGCTGCCATTAGCTAGCTGTATGACCTGGAGCAAGTCATTCCCTCTTCTTTGGAACTCTTCCTGCCTTATCATTTGCGTTAAACCAGAATTATTGGCCTATTTTTTCTTCCTTGTGATAAACTTTCCTAAAAGTTTTCCTTCTTTGTTGCTGTGAACCAAAATTTTCTCTTCGCAGCCAGACACGCTCTGGGGCACTCTGCCAAGCATGCCATTGCGTCTCTGTAACGGTGTCAGCCAGCACTCTGTGCCCGTCAGTCACGTCTCTTAAGAAAATCACGTGCTGAAGATTGTTAAGACCTCTGAACTCCATGTGAATACAACACCGTAGGCTTCTTCACTCAAATGGTATTTGGAGCTATGGTTTAAACTGTACAAAAATTCACTTATTCAACAAACACTCATTGAGTCTCTACTAGATACACAGTACCCTGCCAGGCTGCTTCCTGGCAAGTTTGGTCCTCGAGAATAATAAAGACTAAAATGCCTGATAGAATAACTGGAACACTTGAACATTACTAGTCAGCAAACAATTGAATGACCATTTATGTATGAGTACTAAGTGGAGGAAATAAAGAACTCAAGTTCTCTCACCACAAGTAATACCATACAAATATAAGGCAAGGTATGAAAATCGTCTCGATATCAAGGTATTTTTTCAACGTTTTCATTTTCCTTTATATTTACAATTTATGAAACAAGTGTCAGCCTTCACCTTTACCACTTTCTGGGTGCTGCTTCTTCTATTTCTTTTTTTATTTTTATTTTTATTTTTTAAAATATTTTATTGATTTTTCACAGAGAGGAAGGGAGAAGGATAGAGAGCTAGAAACATCGATGAAAGAGATACATTGACCAGCTGCCTCCTGCATACCCCCCACCGGGGATATGCCCGCAACCAAGGCACATGCCCTTGACCAGAATCGAACCTGGGACCCTTGAGTCCGCAGACCAACGCTCTATCCACTGAGCCAAACTGGTTTCGGCCTATTTCTTTTTAAAAGATATATATTTTATTGATATTTTACAGAGAGGAAGGGAGAGAGAGAGAGAGCTAGAAACATCCATGAGAGAGAAACATCGACCAGCTGCCTCTTGCACACCCCCTACCGGGGAATGTGCCTGCAACCAAGGTACATGCCCTTGACCAGAATCGAACCCGGGACCTTTCAGTCTGCAGACCGAGGCTCTATCCATTGAGCCAAACCGGTTTCGGCTTGCTGCTTCTTCTAATACAGGGATATGAATACAGACATTTTGATCTTAGGTTCTGAGTATTTTTCCTGTTACAAATAGTATAATCCTATTTTTTTCTAATTTTAAAAAAGTATGTTTGTGGTTTTCCTTACAGGACGGGATTTTGAGTGTTCCTCCCACCCCCCTCTTTTTCATGTCTTTATACTTTCTAATTTTTCGATAAATAATGAACATTTATTTACCACATAATGAAATATATAAAAATGTCTTAATAGAAAATAGATACTTATCACTTATGATGAATGTACCCTCAAAGTAATCTCTGTTGAAAACATAGATGTACTACTCAATATCCACAATTTTAGTGCATGTGTATACCATCAGATAGCTTTCAAGTAATAATTATAAGCATTTATGAGATTGTAGGATTAAATTTTGACTTCTCTCCAGCTCATTCTGGAACTTGGGGAAGGAGCTGTTCAGCTTCTCTGCACTGTGGCTTCTGGCCACATTTCTTTCCTGACCTGGCACCAATTAAGAGCGATATGGGCTTTGATGGCCAAACAGCCTTTGAAAGCTTACTCTTTATTATATTTATAGCTACTAATGGTCATTTTATGATAGAAAACATTGAGGGAGCAACAGGCAGAGTCAGGAAATGGATAGTATCCACGAATTGCTGCAAATATTATAAGCAATCATCCACTAGCTTCACAAACCAAAAGGGCTTCTCCCCGCCACCCCCCTATTTTTTAAAAAATACTTTCCAGATCAACCAGAATGTTAAAGCCTTTTAGAGCAGCACCATGAGAACAGCCCCAAGGACAGATAAGACTCCAAAAAAACCAAGACCCCCCTTTCCCACCTAAAGTGGCAAAGATCCTGTACCTGTGTGCACTCGATCAATAACTATTTATTGACTGTCTATTTGTCAGGCATTCTTGGGGATACAGTGGTTTATAAAAAAGACAGACATGCAGAGGTCGGTTTGGCTCAGTGGTAGAGCGTCGGTCTGCGGACTGAAAGGTCCCAGGTTCGATTCCGGCCAAGGGCATGTACATTGGTTGCGGGTACATCCCCAGTAGGGGGTGTACAAGAGGCAGCTGATCAATGATTCTCTCTCATTGACGTTTCTGGCTCTCTATCTCTATCCCTTCCTCTCTGTAAAATATCAATAAAATATATTTTTAAAAAAAGAAAGAAAAAAAGACAGACATGCTTTCAGCCTTCGGCTCTGAGGAGGCCTAGGTACAACTTTCTCCCATCATCCAGAACCTGTGTTCATCGGACACCAGCCCTCTCCACCATCCACCTAAATTCAATCCCGACCAGATGAAAGTCGTATACTTGAGGTTACCCCAGTGGAGAGGGCGTTGACACATCCGCCCTGGTCCCAAGAGGGTTCCCTGGTTTTGTCTCCAAAGAAGGTTGGTGTTGACACCACCAAAGCACCCAGTGATTGGAAGGATCTGAGGATTACAGGGAAACAGACCATCCAGAACAGACAGGCCCCGACTGAGGAACGCTGGGTTACCGCAGTCAGCCATTACCACCGCCCCTACTTCCAGATCACAGCCAACGCTGCTCCTGCTTCCTGTGCTGAGGGACGGAGCGAAGGAATAAAACGGGGTCACCAGGGTCAGCTGATGAATTATTAAAACAAAGTGGGCGGGGGCGTTGAGGAAACGATTCTGTTCTTGCCTTCCTAGCCTGAGAACTTGATCTCCTGAACTTTCTAGTCCACGTCGATGCCTGGATGTACCTCAGGTCCTCAGATGACTATCAGAACGAGCTCCAGAAGAAACTGTGCCCTTGTTTAGACCACCAGACATCTGACGATCGCTATCTTCAGAGGCTGAGAATGCAGGGCCACGGGACCCTTTCCTAAAGCTTTGTCACTTATTCCTTCCTAGCCAAAGCCTCCTGACTGTTTTTGAGTATGTCCAAAGGGACCCATCCCCTAATGTTGTATTCTATCGGACTCTGACAATAGTATGTTGCTGTTATTCTTTTTTTGTTTAAAAGCACAATCCTTGGTCTACATTCTCGGCAGAGAAGCAAAGAGGTGGTTAAAGATAATAACTTGTAATGGAGCCCTGGGGGTTAAAGCCGGGGAGCAGGGCGGGGCAGCTCTCTCTGAGAGCCTGGAAGCCCCTATCCTTGCATCCAGCACCATGTTGATGCTCCTCCTTCCTCTGTTTGCTCAGATGGCTGTAATAGGATCCTCTTGCTCCATCTGCAGCTTGATGCCAAGAGAGAATTCATGCTTATGTATTAAACCTTTGGAAAGAACAGAGTTGAGTAGGATGAAAATTAAGAATAGAGTCAAATAAAGGCTTGATTGTTCTATTATGCATACTACACCCACGTCGCCCAGGTCTGCTGATTGAGACACACGGTAAAGGGAAAGGGTGGAGGGGAAATAGCCAGAGAAACAAGTGACAGGAAAGTTTTCTTCGCTTAAAGACTCTTCTGTGTGATTTGACCACATTTCTGGGCCTCTACGGCATAGGAGTACAGGAGAAATGCAAGCTTCTGATTAATTTAGTCCATGTTTTGAGTGCCTACTGTGAACTCAAATAAAGAAGAAGAATATACATTCCCTGTGCTTGTGTAATGGTGAGGGTTAGGGCTTAAGGCCTGCTACCAAGCACACAGAGGAGGGAACTGCAGCTACCATCTGGGAAAGTTGGGGAGGCTTCCTGAAGGAGGTGATAGTTCAGGAGAGTAGAAGGGAGAGAGAAAGAAAGACATTGATGTGAAAGAGAAATATCAATCAGTTGCCTCCTTATGTGCCCTGTCTGAGGATCAAACCCTCAATCTGGGTATGTGCCCTGACAAGAAATTGAATTTGCCACTCTGTTGTTGTTGTTAATCCTCACCTGAGGATATTTTTCCATTGATTTTAATGAGAGAGGAAAAGAGGGAGGGGAGAAGAGAAAGAGAGAAATATGGATGTGAGAGAAACACATTGGTTGGTTGCCTCTGATGCAATCCAAATACATACTCTTGACCAGGAATCGAACCTGCAACCCTTTGGGTTGTGAGCGACACTCTAACCACTGTGCTACACCAGCCAGGGCTCTGCTGGGAATCTTTAAATAGGAAAGCTGCTTGGTGAGATTTTTTTATTTTATTTTGATTTTACCCGTATTTCCCCGAAAATAAGACATCCTCCAAAAATAAGACCTACTTACAGGTTTCCTTCCGAGTGAAATATAAGGCATGCCCCTGAAAATAAGGCCCCCAGGCTCTGTCTCAGAATGAAAATTAATTTACTGTAAACTGGTCGCTAGGGCCGCCCCAACTGGCGTCTAGCAACCAGTAACTTTACGCGGAGTCCTGACGTCACTGCTGTGTGAATGGAGAGAAATCAGCGTGGAAACTTTGTGAAACCTAAACTGGAACAAGTTGTGACTTGGGTGAAGAATTCATGGGAGAAAATCACTGACAGTTGCATTGCAAATGCACTGCAAGCAGGCTATCTTGACAAGAAGTACTCATTTAAAGAGAGTGCTGTTGCTAAACATGAGAGATTTGGTCCACTGATTCTGAAAGAAATGGAGTCACAAGAAATTCACCAGCAAATTCAGGAATTGGATTGCTATGATGATGTTCCAGAAGATGATGACATAATTGTCATTGAATAAATGAGTAGAGAGAGAGACAACAAGATGGCGGCAGAGGTAAAAGCCTAACTGCAGCCGCACTCAACAATTTCAAAAAATACAACTAAAATATAGAGGGGACACTATCCAGAACTACAGGAAAGTTGACTGACTGGGAATTCTACAACTAGAAGGAAAGAGAAAACCAGAAAGAAAACCAGAGGAGCTGTAAAAGCCTAAGGTACGGAGGCAGCGTGCGCGCGCGCGGGAGAGGACGGAGCCGGAGAGGAGGGGCGGCTGAGTGCCTGGCTGGCGTTCCCCAGCGGGAAGGAGATAAAAGCTCCGGACTGTGCTGAACCCCAACTCCGACTGCACTGAACCCCAGTTCTGGGCGAGACCCTGGGCTCCAGCCTCATACAGAGGGAATCTGGGCTGTAAGGCGGGAGCTCAGCTGAGCGGCGGCGAAAGGCAGAGCCCCTGAGTCGCGCACATTGCGCGCACAGAGGACAGACTGTTGATTGGGCTGCGAGATCGCCCTAGCAGGAAGGAGACATAATCTCCAGACTGTTCTTAACCACACTTCCAACTGCTCTGAACCCCAGTTGTGGGCTTGTTGGGGGAGAGACTACACTGTCTGGTAGCGGGCGAAGCTCTAGGGTGCCTTTCTCTCTCGGAGGTGCTTGCAGCGAGTACCAAAGGACACTGAGGAATACTGAGACTCAGGAACCTCCGAGGGCGGGGCTAACCAGAAGCCAAGGCTGTAGGCTCCACCCTGAAACTCTGCCCCTCCCAAGCTGAAATCAGAGAGGCTTTTGCAGGTATCCAAGTCTAGTGGAATAAGGTTGTCTCCTGGCATAGACACAGCTGATCCTCCCAACCTACCAACCCAGGGAAGCAGCGAAAATGCCGAAACGAGGAAACAGGTCACAAACGAAAGAAATGGAGGACAAAAAGCGACTGGATATAGAGTTCAAAGCCACGCTTATAAGGATGTTCAACAATCTCTTAGAAAAGGCCGATAAAATAAATGAGACCTATGAGGATATGAAAAGGGATCAACAAGAAATAATAAAGGTTCAACAAGAAATGATAAAGGATCAACAAGAAATGAAGAATACATTCTCTGAAATAAAAAATATTATGCAGAGTCCTAAAAACAGATTGGAAGATTGCAAGAATCAAGTCCAATATTTGGAACACAAAGAGCCAGAGGACACTCCTCCGCAGAAGCAAGAAGACAAGAGAATCCAGAAAGTTGAAGATGGTGTGAGAAACCTCTGGGACAGCTTCAAGCGAACCAACATCAGAATTATGGGCATCCCAGAAGATGACAGAGAGCAAGATACCGAAAACATATTGAAAGAAATAGTGACAGAAAACTTCCCCCACCTGGGGAAAGAAATAGACTTACATGTACAGGAAGCACACAGAACCCCAAACAAAAGGAATCCAAGGAGGACCACACCAAGACACATCATAATTAAAATTCCAAGAGCTAAAGACAAAGAGAGAATATTAAAAGCAGCAAGACAAAAGCAGGTAGTTACCTATAAAGGGGCACCCATACGACTGTCAGCTGATTTCTCAACAGAAACCATGCAGGCCAGACGGGAATGGCAAGAAATATTCAAGGTGATGAATAGCAAGAACCTACAGCCAAAAATACTCTACCCAGCAAAGCTATCACTCAGAATCGAAGGCCAGATAAAGAGCTTCACAAATAAATTTAAGCTAAAGGAATTCATCACTGCCAAGCCAGAATTATATGAATTGCTGAAAGGGGTTCTTTAGGAAGAGGAAGAAAATAAAGATAAATATATGAACAAACAAGTAACTATCAACAAGTGAGTCTAAAAACCAAGGGAAGTAAAAATCATGATGAACAATATTAACTGGTGAATATAATAGAATCAGAGGTATGGAAGGGGAGTGGACTGATGATTCTCGGGGAAATGGGGAGTGGAGCGGGGCGGGAAGAGACTGAACATGAACTGCACCTATGGATGAGGACAATGGGGGATGGGGAAAGGGCAGAGAATTGAATGGAAACTTGGTGTAGGGGAGCAATGGGGTGGGGGAATGAGGAACATTTGTAATAATATGAACAATAAAGATTTAGTTTAAAAAAAAAAAAAAAAGAATAAATGAGTAAATTCTTGATACTGTAGGATTCACAGTTTGTGTTGACAACTACTATACTACCGTACCATATACAGGTAATAAATTTCCTTCATTTTCATTTAACAATAAATGTGTACCATATTCTTCTTCATGGAAAAATAAGACACCCCCTGAAAATAAGACCTAGCGCATCTTTGGGAGCAAACATTAATATAAGACACTGTCTTATTTTCAGGAAAACAGGGTAGAGATGAAGGGAGAGGGAGATAGAGATAGAAACACCAATGATGAGAGTGAATAATCGATCGGCTGCCTCCTGCATGCCCCACACTGAGGATTGAGCCCACAATCTAGACACGTGCCCTGATCGGGAATCAAAGTATGACCTCTTGATTCATAGATCAACACTCAACCACTGAGCCATGCTGGCTAGGCATGAGATCTTAATTTTAAATGATAGATTGGACTAAAGGCTGGGAGGTTAAGAATGAACAATGACAGGCAAGGGTATGGAGAGAAGAGAACTGGCAGAAGAGAGAGAGAGGAAAGACTCCAGGTGAACTTGGAGATCCCTGTCTGGGCAACCCGATGGTGGTGGTGCTGTTAACAGAAGTGAGAAGTACAACACAGGCAGCAGGTTCGACAGGGGAATCGCACATTCATCTCAGATCTGCTTAATGCATGTGGGTGCTTTCCAGGAAAAGACAACCAGGAAGCGGTCGACAACAGACCCCATAGAGCCGGAGTAAGGACTTTCAGCACAGACGGATACAAACCTACCGGTGGAGATGCACCCCCAGGGGAAAAATTAAATGGACACCGCCAGACAGTCGGAGTTAAGTATGAAAGTATGAGCTACTTAGTATTTAGTACTTAGTCCCTAGAAAGTAGTTAGGAGAGTTGGTGACCCAAGGGTGGGAGCATAATGTATGGAGAGAGCTGTCAGGAGTAGGTATATCCTCCAAGAACACAAGACTCCTCCACACTGGACCAACACCTGTGGGGAAGGTGAAGAAAATCTCTCAGGTGGAAGGCAGATGAAATCCTTCCTGTCCTGTCTTTTTCTGTGTTTGACTCTTGTCCACTGTTTCCCAACCTCACTACAGTCCAAATCGAAACCTGCAAGCCACAGGGGAGTCAACACACCAGGTGGACAAGTTAGTCCTCTCTAGACAGCTCAGTTGCTGCAAGCTGGGAAGGAAAAGCAATTTATTTTTCTTGTTAGAAGGTTTATTTTGTCACCCTTATGAAAAAGCTATAATAAAAGAAAATTTGAAAAGAATAAAAAAAAGAAAGAATACCTATACTTTCAAAAACCCACCTTGTGGTATATTTCCTTCAAGTCTTCTATATACATTGGGGTTTTGCTCATTGTTACTTTTATAAATATCTACATATAATGGCTCATTTAAAATAATATTATGCCCTAGCCTTGGTGGTTTGGATCAGTGCATAGAGCGTTGGCCTGTGAACTGAAGGGTTCCAGTTCAATTCTGGACAAGAGCACATGCCAGGGTTATGGGCTCGATCCCCAGTGGGGGGCAAGCAGGAGGCAGCCAATCAATGTTTCTCTCTCATCATTGATATTTCTATTTCTCTCTACTTCTCCCTTCCTCTCTGAAATCAATAAAAATATATTTTAAAAAATAAACAAAAAATATACTGGTGTTGCTGTTTAAAAAATAAACAAAATTATGTTACAAACTATACTATTATACATATTTCATAAGTATCACTTTTAAGGGCTGCATAAATTGCTTTGATTGGAAATAGTCATTTATTTGAATAGGTTGTACATGAAAAATAAGTCTCTCCTAGTCACCCAATTCATCTCAAACATGAAACTGGTGCCAGTCTGTTGTGTGTTCTTCCAGAGGTAGTCTACGTATATGCAAATATGCATTTGCAAATAAACGCTCCTTTTTCTCCCCCTAATGGTGGAATATTTTACACAGGATCTGTACTTTCTTTTTCTCACTTATCAGTGTATCTCGGAGTCTGTTGCAGATTGCCAAATTCAAGCTTCTTTGTTCTATTACTGGTAAAGCAATTTCTGTGGTGGTTCTCCAGGAGCAGCTGGGCCCTCCCCTGAGCCAAAGTGGTAGGAAGTAAGTGGCCTGCCTGCCAGGTCTGCCCGTGTGAACCAAGAATGTGAAGTCTGAGATTTCCACCTCTTGCTCACAGAACAGGTACACACACAGCAGCCCAGGAGGTAGGAGTGTCTCTTGTTAATAAATGGAGGCAGCAAGTACAGAGAAAATAAGACTGCAAGAGTGAACTTTGCTCTAGAAATAAGGTTGCTTTCTGTCTCTCATTCACTGACTTGCAAATCCACCTACTTCCGGAAACCTTCCCAAACCTCTCCAGCCCTCAGTCTCTCAAATGCGGATGGGTTCACTGGGCCTGATAAATAAAGGAAAATATCTACACGGGGGCAATGGACCTTGTGTCTTTGCTCCACGTCCATTGCTGCCATTCTAACACATGTCCTTGCCATTTCTGATCTGGACTCTGATAAAGGTTTGCCAACTGGTATTCCTTCTTCTGTTTCAGCCCTCTATATTGATCAGGAGTGTGTTGACAGGAATCCCTACCTCAATAGTTTAACACATAGGAATTTACTGTTCTCATGAAATAAAAAAGAAAAAAATTTGGGTTTGGGCTAACCGGTGTTTACATTACTGCTCAAAGGTGTCATCTAAAAACCACCGAGCTCATTCTATCTGCCCATTCTATATTCTTTTTTTTAAAAAAATATATTTTATTGATATTTTACAGAGAGGAAGGGAGAGATAGAGAGCTAGAAACGTCGATGAGAGCCATTCTATATTCTTGACATGACACCTTCCTCCTCATGGTTGCACCTCCATGTATTGTATCCTCCTCCCAGACAGGAAAAAAGAAGAAAGAGCGTAAGGCAAAGTGACTTTTTTTCTTATCAGTTAAACAATAGCTTTCCTGAGACTATCGGCAGCCCACTCAGTAGAATTCATTAGCCACTTATATTGTCACATGCTACCCCTTGTGCCAAGGGCACCAATCACTTTCATTTTTGGTTGAACATATTGATGCCTTTAAAAATATATATATATATTATTGATTTTTTACAGAGAGGAAGGGAGAGAGATAGTCAGAAATATCAATGAGAGAGAAACATCAATCAGCCGCCTCCTGCACACCCCTCACGGGGGATGTGCTGCAACCAAGGTATATGCCCTCGACCAGAATCAAACCCGGGACCCCCCAGCCTGCAGGCCAATGCTCTATCCACTGAGCCATACCAAATAGGGCCACATTGATGCCTTGAATGGAAAACAGGGTTTTATTAGTAAAGAACTGCTGCATGCTCGTCAACATAGGCCCGGCTTCAAACCCCTCAATGGTTTTCTACTGCTCTAAAAGCAAACCTACAATCCTCAGAGTTGCTGTTATGGATTGAATTGTGCCCCCACCCCTACCTCCAATTCATATATTGGAGCCCTAACCCCATTAGAGGAAAACCTGAGGCAAAAATGTATTTGAACTGGGCAGCATCCAACCAAGCAGATAGAAAGAAGCTCCAAAAAGCTGTACAACAGGAAAGACGTTTTATGGACAGAAGAGAGGAGGAACAAGGAAACTATTCAATGAAAAAATGCATATTGGTTATTGCAAGTTTACTTTAAGGCAGTGCAGGGCAGATTACCTAACTAGTGTTGATTAGGTAATTCCTAATTGACTGGTTTAAAATTCCATTTCTGGGAGAATTAAAACTAAGTGTTGGCTTGGTGACCCCACTTGGGGTCTTGTATTTCAACATCCCAGTACTTCAAAAGGTAACTACATTTGGAGATAGGGCATTTGAAAAGACAATTGAGTTAAAAGGATGCCTACTCATATCTGACTAGTGCCCTTATAAGAAGAGTAAAGAGGATTGCCCTAACTGGTTTGGCTCAGTGGATAGAGTGTCCACCTGCAGACTGAAAAAGTCCCAGGTTCAATTCTGGTCAAGGGCATATACTTGGTTGCGGGCACATCCCCAGTAGGAAGTGTGCAGGAGGCAGCTGATTGATGTTTCTCTCTCATCAATGTTTCTTTTTCTTTCTTTTTTTTAATATTTAGTTAGTTCATTTTGTATTTTATTTTTTAAAATAAATCTTTATTGTTCAGATTATTACAAATGTGTTCCTCTTCCCCCCCCCTCCAATTGCTCCCCTCCACCAGGTTCCTACCCCACCCTCTGCCCTTTCCCCATCCCCCATTGTTCTCATCCATAGGTGCAAAGTTTTTGTTCAGTCTCTTCCCACACCCCCACACTCCCCTCAGTTCACTCCCCTTCCATACCTCTGATTCTATTATATTCACCAGTTAATATTGTTCATCAGATTTTTTAATTCCCTTGGTTTTTAGTTTCACTTGTTGATAGTTACATATTTGTTGTTCATAATTTTTATCTTTATCTTCTCCCTCTTCGTAAATAACCCCCTTCAGCAGTTCATATAATTCTGGTTTGGCGGTCATGAATTCCTTTAGCTTTTTTTTATTAGTGAAGCTCTTTATCTGGCCTTCGATTCTGAGTGATAGCTTTGCTGGGTAGAGTATTTTTGGCTGTAGGTTCTTGCTATTCATCACCTTGAATATTTCTTGCCATTCCCGTCTGGCCTGCATGGTTTCTGTTGAGAAATCAGCTGACAATCATATGGGTGCCCCTTTTTAGGTAACTATCTGCTTTTATCTTGCTGCTTTTAATATTCTCTTTGTCTTTTGCTCTTGGAATTTTAATTATGATGTGTCTTGGTGTGGTCCTCTTTGATTCCTTTTGTTTGGGGTTCTGTGCGCTTCCTGGACCTGTAAGTCTAATTCTTTCACCAGGTGGGGGAAGTTTTCTGTCACTATTTCTTCCAATATTCTTTGGATAACTTGCTCTCTCTCTTCTTCTGGGACCCCCATAATTCTGATGTTGGCTCACTTGAAATTGTCCCAGAGGTTTCTTACACTATCTTCAACTTTCTGGATTCTCTTATCTTCTTGCTTCTGCACAGGAGTGTCCTCTGGCTCTTTGTGTTCTAAATCTTTATCTTGATTCTTGTGATCTTCCAGTCTGTTTTTAGAACTCTGTGTAATATTTTTTATTTCAGACAATGTTTTCTTTATTTCTAGTTGATCCTTTATTATTTCTAGTTGATCCCTTTTCATATCCTCATAGGTCTCATTTATTTTATCGGCCTTTAATAGGAAATTCTTGAAAAACCTAACAACTGTAGTTTTGAACTCAATGCCCATTCTTTTCTTTTCCTCCATCTCCTTCCTTTGTGTACTACCTCTTCTCTGCATTTTAGTTGTTTCCCTGATTTGATGGAATAGTTTTGTGTGCTAGGTGTTCTGGTAGAGCCCAGTAGCACAGCCTTCCCAGTTACCTGAGGTGGACAGTCTTGGTGTAGCCCTTTGTGGGCTGTGTGTGCAGCCTTGTTGTTAAGCCTTGCTTATTGTTGCTATCACTGGGAAGTGTTGATCTCCAAGCCAATTGGCTCTTATCAATGTTTCTAACTCTCCAGCCTTTTCCCTTCCTCTCTGTAAAAAAATCAATACAATATATTTAAAAATAAAAGAGTAAAGAGGACCTACAGAGGGATACCAGGGATGCATGGACACAGAGGAAATAACCATCAGTGAAAAGGTGACTATCTGCAAACCAAGGAGAGAGGCCTCAAGAGAAAGCAAACTTGCTGACATCTCAATTTTCATCTTCCAGCCTCCATTGCTCCACTGTGGAAAAATAAAGCTCTGTTATTTAAGCCACCTATTCTGTGCTATTTTGTTATAATAGCTTGTGATATTGTGATTTATAATAATATATATATATATATATATATATATATATTTGGTCTTCTTCCCATTACTAGCACAAAGCTCCTAAAACCCTTAGATGCTGAGAGCAGAGGAAGGTGTCTTTTGTTATTAGGAGACTTTTGGGAAACCTCTAGGTAACCTACGGT
The DNA here is from genome assembly GCA_963924515.1 of Vespertilio murinus. NCBI lineage: Eukaryota > Metazoa > Chordata > Mammalia > Chiroptera > Vespertilionidae > Vespertilio > Vespertilio murinus. Next base: position 167,948,725 of record OZ004705.1, on the reverse strand, counting down.
GGAAGCTGGTTGTCAGGAAAACCAACCATATGATTCGAGCTTTGGAAATTTTAATCCTTCTCCCACAACCTTCATCTCTGTGCAGAAAAGAGGGGCTAGAGATTGAGTTCATTCATTGATGGTCTATGATTTAATCAATCACACCTATGGAATGAAGCCTCCATAAAAACCCGAAAAGACAGAGTTCAGAAAACTTCCAGATTGTGAACACCTAGAGATCTGAGGAAAGTGGTGAGCCTAGAAAGCATGGAAGCTTGGTGCCCCTTCCAAGATTGCCCTCTGCATCTCTTCCACCTGGCTATTTCGAAGTTATATTAAACCAGTAATCTAGTAAGTACAATGTTTCTCTGAGTTCTGTAAGCCACTGTAGCAAATTAATCAAACCCAAGAAGCTGGGCTGATCCACGCACAGGTGACAACATGGACTGGCAATTGGCGTCTGAAGGTGAGGGCAGCAACCTTAGAGGGTTGAGTACACAACCTGTGGAATCAGATGCTATCTCTAGATGGACAGTGACAGAATTGAGTCACTTGTTTGGTGGTGTGTGGGGGGAAAACACATATTCTAAAGCCCTACCAAGCTGGTACAGTTGCTTAAAACAGCTCAGCATGACCTGGATGCCCTCTAAACTTGGGCTCCCTCCGGTGCCGTTCTCCACAGGCTGGCCTTCTCCAGTAACCAGAACAGGGGAGCCCTGTTTCAGGCTCTGGGCCTTTGCCTGCGTCGTTCCTTCTCCCCAGAGTTCTGTGCCCCCCTTGCTTTTGAAATACCCAGCTCCTTGTCCCATCACTCATATCACTTCCTCAGAGACGCCTCCCTGACCACCCCATAGAATGAAGTGGCCCACGGATATTCTCTGGCCCAGGCTTTGGTGTATTTCTTTCAGAGATTTTATGAAAGATTGTGAGGTTTAATCATTTTGTTTACTTTTTTAAAAAAATATATTTTATTGAATTTTTACAGAGAGGAAGGGAGAGAGATAGAGAGCTAGAAATGTGGATGAGAGAGAGTCATTGACCAGCTGCCTCCTGCACACCCCCCACTGGGGATGTGCCCGCAACCAAGGTACATGCCCTTGACCGGAATCGAACCCCGGACCTTCCAGTCCAAAGGCCGACGCTCTATCCACTGAGCCAAACCGGTCTCGGCCATTTTGTTTACTTTTGTCACCATGTTGTCTTTTCCAGGAGGAAACATCAACCTCCATGAGGGAGGGGACATATCTAGTTCATAGTTGTGCCTCTAGGCCTAGGACATCCTATGTTTTCAATTAATAATTTCTGGAAGAGTTCATGGGATGTATACTGTCTGGTATTTCCCGTTGGGTACATTTTTATTAAATAAATTGAAGGAGAGGAGGAAGTGCAAGCCTGGCCTTTCCGATGTAAGATGGGTAGTCCCGGGAGTGACATGCTCCAGCTTCCTTCACACCACTTAATGCCTTTTACAGACCCCATTGGCTTGGAGTTAAGATGGTCTTCCAAGCAGTTTGTTAGTGGTTCTAGAAACAGCTTGGTAAGAGTAGAGGTTCGAAAAGAATCGTGCGACTTAAAACTGGTCAGAATGTCAACTGAGGTGCATTCTTTTCTAACTCTGCTCCAACTCTACCTCATTTGTTAAACAAAAACATGTATTCAAACACTTAGTTGTTTCCTTTGTAGTGACCCAACAACATAAAACCCAAACTATTTTGTAAGTTTTGTAGACAGGAAGACTGTTCCGACCAGCACATACCACAGAAGCTGAACTGTTCCACAAAAGACTAACAAGTGGAAATTGGAACCTGCTCCAAGTGAGCCAGAAGTGAGAGGAATCCGATCTCCACATCTAACATAAAACTAAGATTCAAAGCAATGATTGCCCTGCCTCAGCTGGCCCTAAACATCTCCTGGTCTGAGTAATTCATGCCTGCCAGATTGCTTGAACAATGCAATATTATTTCAAAACATCTATGTTTATGCAAAAACAGACACATCCGTTAATAAAAAATAAGGAGATAACGAGTTACTGAAGTTCCATGAATAAAATCTACTCAAAAGGTATTTATACTTTCTGTTCCAAAGGTTTAGGAGCTTCTGAACACGTTTAAGGGGAGCAAAAATATTATGTTTGCATGTTTCTGCTAAATGAATCTAATATGAACAGAGTTGGCTAATCACCTTAATAATCAGCTCAGGGCTTTACCTCTAAAAGAAACCCAAATACTAACATTGCCATTTTTCTCATTTTATAACCATAGGTGTGTCTTATTTTAAAAGACCATTGTATTTCTGAAAGGTTGTGGGCAAACAACATTTTTGGAAATAAAATCATCTAATACCTAAAGATGCCAACTATTTTCATGATCCTTATACTGAACTTTGTTTGCAATATTAATAAATATTTTTCAATGAAAATGTTCACTTTCTAATTCTTTCATATTTATTAAAATAGATTTTTGAGGCTCAGGTTTGTTTGTCTTACAAAGTTTAATCCTTACAAAAGGATTAAACACCATGACCAAGTAGGATTTATCTCAGGAATGCAAGATTGGCTTGACATAGAAAAGTCAGTTAATGTAATAAAGGTCAACCTCCACAGGATCATCTCAATAGATGCAGAAAATTCATTTGACAAAATTAAAGACTCCTTTTTGATTTTAAAAACAAAAACAAACAAACAAAAAAAAACACTTAACAAACTAGGAATAGAAAGAAATTTCCTCAACTTGATACAGGGCATTTACAAAAAACTCATAGTAAACATCATACTTACTAGGTAAAGCGAAAGACTGGGTATTTTATGAGGAACATGACCAGGATGGCCTTTCTCCCATTTCTATTCAACATTGTGCAGGACAGCCGAAACCGGTTTGGCTCAGTGGTAGAGCGTCGGTCTGCGGACTGAAAGGTCCCGGGTTTGATTCCGGTCAAGGGCATGTACACTGGTTGCGGGCACATCCCCGGTAGGGGGTGTGCAAGAGGCAGCTGGTCGATGTTTCTCTCTCATTGACGTTTCTAGCTCTCTATCCCTCTCCCTTCCTCTCTGTAAAATATCAATAAAATATGTATATTTTTTAAAAACATTGTGCAGGACATTCTAGACAGGGCAACTAGGCAAGAATAGGAAATAGAAGGCATCTAGATTGTAAAAGAAGTAATACTATCCTATAAGCTGATAATGTGATCTTACATATAGAAAATTTTAAGGAATTCACTAAAAACTATTAGAACTAATAAACAAGTTCAGCAAGGTTGCAAAATATAAGAGCAATATGCAAATATGAATGTATTTCTACACAAGGTACAATGAGCACCCAAAAATGAAACAGAAAAGAATTCAGTTTACAAGAGTATAAAAAAAAAATCAATGGAAAAAATATCCTTGGGTGAAAATAAAAAACAAAACAAAACACCACACACACATATAATTTTAAAGCAACCAATTAATGTATCTTTGTCATGTCAATGTTTCTCTTGCCTCCTTCTCCCCCTTTCTCCCTCCCACTCTCTCTAAAAATTGATGGGGAAAAAAAATATCCTCAATCCTTGGGATATATTTTTTTTAAAAAAGAAAGAAAGAAAGAAATCTGCCAGTTGGTGTTATACCACCTGCCATATCAGGACCCTTAAACACACAATTCTTTGTCATACTACTGCTACCACCAGCACAAAACAAAGCCTCATTTTTTTGCCTTTGAATTTCTAGGAAAATGCTGGAAATTATCACCTGTAACACATGCCACTAATTGGTCTTGCCCATGATTTTCTGCCGGGGTCCTTGTCCTTTTCCATTTCAGCTGAGCTCTCAAGAAAGCATCAGAGATGTCCGTTTCTCTTAATGCCACAACTTTCACACCCAGCACTGCACCGCCTGCTGTCCCTTCTTCCTTCATGGGCCACTTTGAGGAGCTCCCACGCCACTTGAATTGTATTTGCTCATTGACTTTTCAAGATTCTGTCTAATCCAATCAATCCTTCTCCAAGGTCTCCCTGTATGGAGGAAGGTGCTGGGGATAAAGCTCAGGCACATTTATGACATACGGCTAGCTTTAAGGGATGAGTCCAATGAATGAAAACAGGGACAGTCATGAGTTCTCATACTCTTTCCCTTCGAGCCATACACCCCAAGCTTTCTCCCAGAGGCTGAGCCAGAGGCACTGTTGCAGGCTGTCATTTAAACTCGTGTCTCGGTCAGGCCCTGGCCAGGTAACACAGCTGGTTAGAGTGCTGTCTCAATATACCAAAGTTGTGGGGTTTTTTTGTTTGTTTTTGTTTGTTTTTAAAATATATATATTTTATTGATTTTTTACAGAGAGGAAGGGAGAGGGATAGAGAGCTAGAAACATCGATGAGAGAGAATCATTGATCAGCTGCCTCCTGCACACCCCTCACTGGGGATGTACCCACAACGAAGGTACATGCCCTTGACCGGAATCGAACCTGGGACCTTTCAGTCCCCAGGCCGATGCTCTATCCACTGAGCCAAACCGGTCCCGGCTGTTTGTTTGTTTTTATTAAGGTATTATATGTGTACATATCTTACCATTGGCCTCCTCCCCCAAGTTGTGGGTTTGATACTCAATCAGGGCACATACAAGAATCAGCCAATGAAGGTATAAATAAGGGAAACTACAAATTGATGTTATAGCTCTCGCTCTCTCTAAAAAGTAAATAAATAAAAAAGCTTATATATATATAAAAAAAAGTATCTGCCCTAGCTGGTTTGGCTCAGTGGCTAAAGCATCGGCCTATGGCCTGAAGGGTCCCGGGATCCATTCCCAGTGTGGTGCATGCAAGAGGCAGCCAATCAATGATTCTCTCTTATCATGGATGTTTCTATCTCTCTCCCTCTCCCTTCCTCTCTGAAATCAATGAATTAAAAAACAGAATTAAAAAACAAAACAAAAAAACAATGTCCCAGTCAGGTCACCTTCCCATCTCCTTTTGTCACATGACTGGGGGACTAACTAAGGGACTGGAAAATAGACCGTTCCCAGTCCATTTGAGATGCACCCGTTAAATAGGTTGTGCTTTGTTTTCCAGGCACCTCTCTGGGCTCACCTGCAGTGCTTGAGAAGACGGAGGAGTTACCTGAGCACAGTCTCAACTCTAACTCTGGTTGCAGGTCCCTTCCCCTGACCTGGTGTCCAGCGGTAGTGCTTCTGTGGATGTGGAAGGTAAGGGGAGGGAGCCACGCCCCTTTTGTAAACAGTCCGCATTCCATCGCAGAGTGAGCCAGAGAGGAAGCACTACAAAGATAGACTGACTGACATCTTCATGAGAACTGGCTGAGAAAAGAAGTTGTAAGATATGAAAAGTACCCCACAGCTGAAAGGGTTTAAGGATGTGCCTTAACAAAAACAATGTCAAAATGTCATCTGAGAAGCAAGATATGTGACCAAAAAAATGCCTCACAGAACCCACATCTGCTCCTCTGTTCCAGCTGAGCCCTCAGAAATAGAGCACTGAGCTTGAGACACCGATCTCAATCCAGCGAGTGTACTTAAAAGCTCAGGGGCTTTGGTGGTTGCTTGGCAGAAGCCCTAACTGCTAAAGACCAGAAGCTTTGCCATTTCCTCTTTATCTGTCTTCTTTCATCTGGCCCCAGCTCTGCTTGGTAGCAGAGGTCTGCACAAGGCCAGACCTTTCTCCCAGTGTGTGGGTAAAGGGTGGGGTGGGGATGAGAAGGGTTGGGAGAAGGAAGAGAAAGTTCTTTAAAGGAAGATGCAGAACAAAAACAGAATTAAAATGCATGGTTACCTACAAAAAAAAAGCCTACCTTACATACATGGCATATTTTGAAATTTTTTTCCGAACGATTCTGAAATGAAAAGAGTACAGACTGGCTTCGGTTTAACCGTGGCACCGTTAAAAACCCTAACAGGGCCCCCTCTGAGTGGTGCAGGAAACACAGTGATAACCTTTGCTGTTTTTATACTTGAACAACTCAAATTGTTGGTGTGAGCGGAAAACAACATACATTTAAAAGCAAGTTGACATTCTCCTCACAGGCAGCATACATACATCTTAAGCCAACAAGCCCATTTTATCTTGTTCACAGTAGCTTATTTCAGTGGCTATGAATATAATTTCATAGTGTATATATTCATATTTGCCTTCAATGCAATTATAGAATGTTTTGATCATTTCTGTGACCTATTAAAAGTATAGTAAGGAAATTTGAAGACCCTGTATTTTTGCAGGCTCTTAATTTTATAATGGACAAAGCACTGATAACTGAAATTTCACTTAAAAATCAATCAACCTTCTCCTGTTGGTCAAACTGTAGCAGTGGTTTTTAACTTCCATTTTAAAGCTTCTTTTAATCCTTTCCTGGTTCCCACCCTTTTGTGGGGCCGAGAGGAAAAATGGCTACAAATAAGATAATCAAGTGATTAAAAACTGACTTGGGGTTAGTTCTCCCCAGCTCTCCCCGCCTCTCCACCCTCCTTGACTTGGGTAATAACATCTCTCCTTCGAATTACGTTCAATACCAAAAAAATAAATTTTAAAAAATTAGCATTTAGGTTATAAAAAGGAACCAAATTTATTAAATCATATGTAGCTTGGTATTAGTACTAACATGCTACAAAAACTACAAGGAGTTTGGTAATTAAAACAAACACAAAAACAAACCTGCTTTGCTCATCTAACAAATCCCAAAGTTAAGTAAAATTTAAGACAGGCAATTTACCACCTCCACTGAAATACACACTCTCCAGTTTTATATATGTTGTATCCTAAAGTTCAAAAACAAGTGACAAAATACACTTCCCTCAGCCGAAACCGGTTTGGCTCAGTGGTAGAGCGTTGGTCTGCGGACTGAAAGGTCCCGGGTTCGATTCCAGTCAGGGGCATGTACATTGGTTGCGGGCACACCAACGGTGGGGGGTGTGCAGGAGGCAGCTGGGCGACGTTTCTAGCTCTCTATCTCTCTCCCTTCCTCTCTGTAAAATGTCAAATATATATATATATATATATATATATATATATATATATATATATATCCCTCAAAAACAGTGATATGAATGGAGATCAAGGATTACAGATGGTTCTACAACTACAGCAGACTTTCTAATAATGTCTTTGAATTAGATTACAGTAATACTATATAATAGTTCTTAGTGAAGAGGATGCATTTAAACACTAGACACTCTTTTTTTTTACATTTTTATTTATTGATTTGTCTATTCTTTTTTAAAATATATTTTATTGATTTTTTTTTTTTTTTTTTTTTTACAGAGAGGAAGGGAGAGGGATAGAAAGCTAGAAACATCGATGAGAGAGAAACATCGATCAGCTGCCTCCTGCACACCCCCCACCAGGGATGTGCCCATAACCAATGTACATGCCCTTGACCGGAATCGAACCTGGGACCCTTCAGTCCACAGTCCGACGCTCTATCCACTGAGTCAAACCGGTTTCAACAAACACTAGGCACTCTTGTCAAATATAAAAACTACACAAGAAAGCTCAAACAAGAAGGTTATGGATTAAAACAAATAAAACCACTCTTCACGCAATGCCTCGTATACAGAAACATGGCCATCTTTACATTAATATTGAAATTTATTGAGGTAGGTTTTCCTAGGGGGAAGGGGTCAAGGTTTCACAGGGCCCACCCTATAGGTGGCTACTGAGAGACCCATTGCTTTGCCTTCTGACACACTATCTCCATTAGCATTAGCTGGACCAGTCAGGGCTCAGGCATTGGGGAAGGAGTATGTATCCTTCATTTCTGATGCCCTTGTATGGCTCCCCTTCCCTCCAACTATGGCCCATCTAATTGCAGATGGCAAGGTATGAATCATTTTAACCCCTTTTCCCTATTGAGACACAAAATGCAAATGTCTGTTTCAGATCTAAAACTGTGTGAATTTTAAAAAAATATATTTTATTGATATTTTACAGAGAGGAAGGGAGAGAGCTAGAGAGCCAGAAACGTCGATGAGAAACATCGACCAGCTGCCTCCTGCACACCCCCTACCGGGGATGTGCCCGCAACCAAGGTACATGCCCTTGACCGGAATCAAACCCGGGACCTTTCAGTCCGCAGACCGACGCTTTACCACTGAGCCAAACTGGTTTCGGCAAAAACTGTGTGAATTTTTGGTTAAATGTATAATCAAGCAACAAGGGTAAATGAGTGATACCAGTTCCCTCATTTTTATGGAGGAGACATTATTAGCCATCTGGAAAGGGGAGAGGGAAGGCTAACAAATGGACTTACCCGAGCAGGGAAAGAATGCAGAAGGTAAAACTGAGGCTCTATCTTTTAGTGTCAGCAAACACACCAATGCATATGCACATCTAGGGATGGGGGAGCTCCTTGACATGGACTTGAAAACAAAAGCATCTCTACTTCATGTAACAAATCATGTTTATGTATGCTTGTACTTTTAAGACATGATTGGCTTGTACTAGTTTAGGAGTTTCTTTGCCAGGGACTCAAACGAGGAAACTAAATTCTACACTTAAGGAAAATACATACACAACACTAAAAGGAGAAAAACAGAGTTTCTTCCCATTTTCCTAGGCTCAGGGCCAGACTTTAAGAAAATTTCAGGCCTGGCTGGGATGGCTCAGTGGTTGTGGGTTGACCTACGAACCAGAGGTCACAGTTTGATTCCTGGTCAGGGCACAAACCTAGGTTGCGAGTTCCATCTGCAGTCGGCGAATGAATAGGAGCCGGCCAATCAATGTTCTCCATCTCACTTCCTCTAAAACACCATTTAAACATAAATTTTACTAAAAAATCAAAAATCAAACTGCCTTCTGACCCAGTGATTCCACTTCTGGGTATATATCTGAAAAAGCTCAAAACACTCATTTGAAAGAACATATGCACCTAACTGCTTTTCATTTACCCAAATCAACACTTTTTCTCCCGTTATCTATGAGCACCGCTTCTGTCACACCCTTAGCAACATTAGCACCCTTGATGGCCTCTTTGTTTTAAAATTGTGATAATCATCTCCTTAGTCTGTTGCCTGAGAGACACTTTCTATCATGATAAGGTATCAGCTTGAAAGGGTTGTCAGTTCAAACCAAAGTAACTGAAACATTTTTTTCTGTGAATTTGTTTGAGAACTGAACTGTTTGAGATGGGAGACTTAGAGAAACGGGTATTATTTCACTTATGTGGGGAATCTAATGAACAAAATAAACTAACAAAATAGAAACAGACTCACAGATACAGAGAACAGACTGACAACTGTCAGTGGGGAGAGGGTTGGCGGGCTGGGTGAAAAAAAGTGAAGGGATTAAGCAAAAACAAACAAAAAAATCTCATAGTCACATTTCCAGAGGTTATGGGGAGGGTCAGGCGGTAGGAGAGGGAAAGGGGAGATAAATGGGTGGTGGAAGGAGACTTGGTCAACACACATACAATATACAGATGATGCACTATAGAATTATATGCCTAAAATCTGTAATTTTACTAACCACTTCCACCACAATAAATTCAATCCTATCTAATAAAAGGGTAATATGCAATTTAACCATCACTCTGTCACAAAGATGGCAGTGCCCAGTCCTCTCAGCCCTGCCAGAGCCCCTCGGTCCCGGGGGACAGCCACTGAAAGTGGGCAGCGTTCCGTGCCCAGCCTCAGACGGGCCTCTGGGCTGTGAGAGCCTCTGGGCAGCGGGCACGGGGCGGCCAGGCCCTGCAGAGAGCTACTGGCGCACAGATTCGTGCGCAGGGCTGCTAGTAAAAATATAAAAATTCAAAACAAGCTGCAAACACTCAAGGCCTTTGTGTAAACTGTAGCTGCCTGATACCCTAGAGTGCCATGTCTTAACTCCTACCTTCTCCTTTCTCAGTCTACCCCTATCAAAACTTCCCTTCACCCCGGCTGGTAGCCCAGTGGTTGAGCGTTGATCTATGAACCAGGAAGTCACAATTCAATTCCTGGTCAGGGCACATGCCCAGGTTTTGGGCTCAATTCCCAGTGTGGGTGCGCGTGTGCGTGCACAGGAGGCAGCCAATCTATTATTCTCTTTCATCATTTATATCTTTCCCCCCTTCTCTTTCCTCTCTGAAATAAATAAAAATATATTTTTAAAAAACTCCTTTGTCTCAGAGAAGCGGGGTTAGGGCACCACTTAGTAGAATGTCAATAGTACTAGTAAGGTGATATGTCAATGATCTGGTAGTAGACATCTTAGAGACTTGTGTTTTTGACACAAAGTTTAAAATCTCAAAATAATCTCTAACTGGTGGGATTTCAGGCAAAATAACTGAAAAATAATAAAAAGCCAGATTGTCAATGGTGTTAACTTTCCAGGTAGGCCTTACTGTGCGTGTGTAGTTGTTTTGAGCCAATTTTGCTTTTTTTTAAAAAAAATTATTTTTATTAAATTATTCTGTGTACATATATTACCATTGCCCCCCCCCCCAAACATGCCCTCCCTCCCCAGAGTTTTGTGTCCACTGGTTATACTTATATGCATGTGTACAAGTCCTTCGGTTGATCTCTTATTTCCCCCATATTTCCCTCCCCTCCCCACTGTAATTAGACAGTCTGCTTGTTGCTTTACTGTCACTATATTTATCTTATGGTTCATCAGTTTATAATGTTCTTTATTATCCATAAATGAGGTCATGTGGTGTTTCAATTTTGCTTTTCATGGCTTTTATCTAAAGCTCAACTCAGAAATTCTCTGATAACGTGGCTGTTCTGGAGTCCCCTCCTCACTCAGCTGCCCAATGACAAGGGGACTTTGCAGGGCTGTGGACAGATGGAAATATACCATAGAGAAAAACATGGCACACCAGAGTGTAATATCTAAAGTAAGATTTTTACTGTTCATAATATATATACTATACTTTAGGTAAATTATGTCATAAAAAATGTACAAAATCTTGTAAGAAAGAAACTTAGAAATGACTGATGCTTTATAATTCTCTTTATGTCAACAGAGTACAATGAAACCAGTTTTTGGCTAAGTCCCATCAACTTTTTTTCATTCTCTTTGACTTTCTCTCCTGGTCTTCTGTTGTCCTCTCTACAGGTCGCTTCTTCAGCCCCTTCATTTTTCTGGTTTGTAGTTTGCTTAGGTCTTGCTTCTGCATATGAATCCTTCCATAAGTTGTACCAAAAGTATCCTGGGAGATATTTTTCTTTTTCTTTGGCTATGGAAGAGAAATATATATATTTAACAGTCTCTACTAACATGAACAGGCAAAAAAATCTAATGTACGACTACCTTACTAATTTCCACTAGTGAGAATCCCTTCAATGCTATAGTCTATAGTCCTTATCAACGTTTTTCTCAAATTTAAGTGTACATAGAAATTACTTGCAGGTCTTGTTAAAATTCAGATTATAATTCAGTAAGTCTAGGGCAGGACCTGAGATTCAGTATTTCTAACAATTCCCTGGTAAATTGTCACACCCCACACTGATACCCAACATAATAGACTATACTAACCTTTAACATGCATTGAGAGAATTTCCTGTGTTTAGCTTAAAGAATTGTTACTATATCTTTATTGGCATTCCAGAGATGTCATCACTACTTGTCTTTTAAAACCATTCAAAAGCCAGAACACTTTTTATGCAAGCACATCCTGTGCTCTAATTCCCAGTCTTCACAATACCCAAAACGATTTTCCTTTTGGCTGAAAACTGGCAGCAATCTTGGCTACCAGAAAGTTCTCAGCCACACTCGATCCTGGTTTCTGTAACTCGCTTATTATCCTTGGTGGCTGGCTTATTTGCATCTTCCTCCTTTTCTTGGCTCTGGGAGCCTGATTTTATCTGTTATTTTGATCTCTTTAGGTATGCCCTTTAATGTATGCCACAAATCCTCTTTGGAAAAGAGTGGAATATATAATCCACCAGCCATGTACCTTGAGGGCTTTTGGCATTTTCATGGATAACTTATAAAGGTCATCTGAGGCCAGATGTGTCCTCCTCAGCACCAGGTCCAATGAGGGTCCCATCTCTTCCAATTCAATCCGTGGTGTTCTGCAACCAGACTTCTTCAACAGCAGCCTTCGTAAATAGGAAAAAGGAAATGTTGCTCCAACTCTGATAAACATCCTATCCCTACCCAATATCTTTGTCCAAGAGAATTACAGGTCCATAAAATGACGAGAGAAGAAAAAAGAGGGAAGAATAGTAAGAAATACCCAAGAGAGCAGCAAATACCAGGAAGTGCGTGTGCAAAAACTCATTACCAGCCCTTTGGGCCTTAAGTGCGTCACATGCAGATAGCCTATACAGTCCACCCATGGGTGGTGCATTTACTGGCCACAGCAGGAGTCACAGTGACAAACCTGTATAAGACACAGTAATATACAACTAATTGAACAAAGTCAAAGAAGAAGGTATTGTACGCTTAGGGTCCCTAGGCCTAGCATTTGTAAAGAGCTGAAATGTGGTTGTTGTTTTTTTAAAGCTATACTGACATTAAAAGATAAATAGATATTAAGAAGACGTGAATATAAAAAGATAAATTAATATTAGTATGGGACTTGAAGGGAGCAAACACAGGGGAAAAAAGAGCCTAAAAGAGTCCTTAGGCAGCCATTCTCTTTATATGGTTCCAAGAGGAGCGAGAGAGATTGTCTGCCTCAGGCTCACTAAAGGGAAAATAGTTTTAGAAGCTAAAGTTGGCTGATTTAAGTCATCTTCCCAAAGAGCCAAAACCAATCACATAGGAGCAGTGATCATTTGTCATATCACACATACTTCTACATTTGTATCCACATTTTCAGTACCTCCAAATAAACCATATGTATAATGCTGAACTCATATCAAGATTAGTATCTTTTTGAACACATCAAGAAAAAAAATGTGTTCAGCTGACTACTTAAGAAATCAGGGAAATTACACAGAAATTTTTAATTAAAAAGTTTTCCTCCGCTGCCCTAATTCGGCTCAGGTGACGTTCAGATGGTTGGGCACCGCCCCCTGCATCGAATGGCTGTCAGTTCCACTCCCAGTCAGGGTACATGCCTGTGCTGTGGGCTCCATCTCTAGTTGGGGATGTGCAAGAGGCAGGTGATTGATGTTTCTCTCTCTCTTCCTCTCTTTCTAAAAAATACCAAAATAATTTTTTTTTTTAAAAAAAGAAAGATTCTTTTTAAAGTTTTCTACTGCTTAAGATGCTCATTTTCAAGGAAATGGAAAACCTGTTGATCCAGGACAACTCATGGCATGCCTGATGGATTCAGGTTGCCTGAGTACCACTAGGTATGGCAAGACTGCTTTAAAGCACCTTTTTATTTACAGAAGTGTGCTCCTAACAAGTAATTTTTAAAAAATATATTTTTATTAATTTCAGAGAGGAAGGAAAAGGGAGAGAGAGAGAGAGAGAGAGAGAGAGAGAGAGAGAGAGAGAGAAACATCAATGATGAGAGAGATTCATTGATTAGCTGCCTCCTCATGCTCACTGCACATGGGGAGTGAGCCTGAAACCTGGGAATGTGCCCTTGACTGGAATACAATCTAGGACCCTTTAGTCTGCAGTTCGATGCTCTATCCATTGAGCCAAACTGTCTAGGGCCTAATAAAGTAATTTTTAAATGGTACTCTAATTGATTACCTTCTATATATATATAAAAGGCTAATATGCAAGGTGTCCCCTTGGAGTTCGACCGGGAGTTTGATTGTTTGCTATGACATGCACTGGCCACCAAGGGTGGCGTGGAACAAAGGAAGACCCCAGCTGGCAGCCGGCAGCTGGGGAAAGGAATGCCCCAGGCGCTAGCCAGAAGGCCTGATTGTTGGCCAGGCCTAGGGACTCCATCCATGCACATATTTTGTGCGCTGGGCCTCTAGTTTCCAACTAACTACATATATTGCTATTTTTCAAAGAAGTAAGTTATAGTACCATCCTGTCTATGTAAATGACCTAATCTTAATCACTTTACCGAGCATGAGTACTGCTCAGAAACAGAAGGAAATGCTCTCTAGTTTTTGGTCCCCTGCCCATGGTTTCTGGTGATAGGCCTGTGAAGCTTTAGATAGTGATATCTAGAATCTAAAATTATCACTTGTTAATCCTTTAACAACCTCTTCACTCTTTCTCAAAGGTAATATATTAATAGAAAATTTGTAAACAACTTTTGTGATTATGCTAAGAAAAATGAAAACTACCACCTGACTAGAGTAGCTCAGTGGTTGAGCTTTGACCTATGAACCAGGAGGTCACGGTTCTATTTCCTGTCAGGGCACATGCCCAGGTTGTAGGCTCAATCCCCAGTGTGAGGCATGTGGGAGGCAGCCAATCAATGATTCTCATCATTGATATTTCTATTCTCTCTTCCTCTCCCCACTCTGAAATCAATAAAAATATATTTTGAAAAAGAAGACTATTGTTGACTCATTAAAAACAAACAAAATCAAAACTATTCCCTTTGCTTTCATCCCATTGTACACATGGCAGGTGTTTTTTTGTGTGTGTGTGTGTTTTTTAAGATAGCATAGTCCCCCCAATCCGTGGTTTCATTGTCCATGGTTTCAGTTACCCTTGGTCAACAGTGGCCTGAAAATATTAAATGGAAAATTCCAGAAATAAACTATTCCTAAGTTTTAAACCATGCACTGTTCTGAATAGCCTCATGAAAGCTCGCATCGTCCTGCTCTGTCAGAACCCAGGAGGTGAATCATCCATTTGCCCAGCATCTCCATGCTGTACAAGCTTCCTGACCTTCACATAATGGCCACCTCAGTATCAGATCAGCTGTCGATGTATTGCAATGCTTGTGCTCATGTTTACCTTATTTTACTTAATAATAGCCCAAAGTACAAGAGTAGTGATACTGACAACTCAGATATGCCAAAGAGAAGCTTTAAGTGCTTCCTTTAAGTGAAAGGATGCAAGTTTTCCATTTACTAGGAGAAAGAAAGTCATACACTTAGATTGCTAAGATCTATGGTAAGAAGAAAAAGAAAATCTGTGGTAGTTTTGCTGCCGAACCTCAAACTGTAAAAGAGAAGGCCATGTGGAGAAACCAAGATGGCGCCTAAAATTGCTGCCTCGCATAACCACTTCAAAACTACAACTAAAAGACAAAACGGACATCATCCAGAACCACAGGAAGGCTGCCCGAGTGGAAATTCTACAATTAGGAGGGAAGAGAAAAGCACACTGAGACCCACGGGAGCTGCGGAAGTGCAGAGGTACAGAGGCGCGTGTGCCCATGGAAAGGGCTGGCAACTGAGGACGCGGTTGTCTTTATCAATTGGGAGGGAGACACAAGCTCCCAACTGCTCTGAACTCCAGATCCGGGTGAGACTCTGGGGACCCAGACTCATATGGGGAGAAACTGGACAGTCTGGCTTTGGGTGGAACTCGAGGGCAGCTTTCTATTAGAGGTGCTTGCAGCGATTACTGCAGGACACTGAGAGGGCCTCTTAGGGCAGGGCTGAGGATCAGCCATAGCTGTTTGCTCCACCCTGTTGATTCCCTGAGACCCTGCCCCACCCAAGTTGTGTGCAGAGGCTTTTGCATATGAATGGCCTGGCCCTTTGCAATCTAAAGTTACCTAACAAACTGCAGCTGGGTCAGAGAGTGTTAGAACTTCTAAAAGGCCTAAGGCACCACGGCAGCTTGCACTGCTTCACAGCTGGGCCTCATCTGGGCACCTCCAAAACCCAAAAAAGAAGAATCTGCAGATCTCTCCATAGATCCTGCTGGGTGATCTCAGGCAGAGGCTAAATTTGCACCTCCTTGGAGATCCAAGAACTAGTGTACCAAGTGGTCAGAGTACAACTCCTCAGATTACAACATCCAGATTACAACTCCTCAGATCCATAGGGACACATTCAAGGGGTAGACTCAGTGAGCACCAAAACCTCCCTGAAGCAAGTCTTGCTACATAAGGGTGTCTCTAGCACAGAAGTTCTTCCACTGTAGACACAGATGATTCTCAATTGGCCTGGAGGTCAATTCTTCCCAATACCAATAACAGTCAAGGCTTAACTACAAGACTGGGAACACAGCCCACAAAGGAGTGCACCAAAAGTGCCCACCTCAGGTAACTGGGGAGGCTGAGCCACTGGGCCCTTTAGGACACCTAGTACACAAAGCCACTCTATCAACTCAAGCCATAATGTGGAGACAAAGAAAGAGGTCACAAATGACAGAAATGGAGGAAAGCAAACTACTGGATATAGAGTTCAAAAACCATGGTTATAAGGTTTTTCAAGAATCTTCCAGAGAACCTCTGAGAAATTTAGTGAGACCCTCAAGGATATGAAAAAGGACCAACTAGAAATTAAGCATGCATTGACTGAAATAAAGAATAATATACAGAGATCCAACAGCACACTAGAGGATCCCAAGAATCAAGTCAAAAGATTTGAAATATGAAGAAGCAAAAAACATTTAATTGGCAAAGAAAAAATAAAAAATAATCCAAATATATGAAGACAGTGTAAGGAGCCTCTGGGACAACTTCAAGGGTACCAACATCCAAATTATTGGGGTGCCAGAAGAAGAGAGAGAGCAAGATATTGAAAACCCATTGGAAGAAATAATGACAGAAAACTTTCCCTACCTGGTGAAAGAAATAGACTTACAAGTCCAGGAAGTGCAGAGAACTCTGAACAAAAGGAATCCAAAAAGGATCACACCAAAACACATCATAATTAAAATGGGAAGAGCAAAAGACAAAGAGAGAATATTAAAAGCAGCAAAAGAAAAACAGTTACCTACAAGGGAATAGCCATACGACTGTCAGCTGATTTCTCAACAGAAACTATGCAGGCCATAAGGGAGTGGCAAGAAATATTCAAAGTGATAAATAGCAAGGCCCTACAACCAAGATTACTCTACCCAGCAAACGTATCATTCAGAATTGAAGGGCAGATAAAGAACCTCACAGATAAGAAAAAGCTAAAGGAGTTCATCATCGCCAAACCAGTATTATACGAAATGCTGCGGGGGGAGGGGGGAGGGTGTGTGGGAAGAGACTGGACAAAAATCATACACCTATGGATGAGCACAGTGGGGAATGGGGGGTAAGAGCAGAAGGTGGGGTGGGAACCGGGTGGAGGGGAGGTATGGGGGGGGGGGGAAACAAGGAACAATTGTAATAATCTGAACAATGAAGGTTTATTTAAAAAAACTAAAAATAAATAAATAAATAAATAAATAAGGCCACAGTGCATGGTAAGATGGAAAGAGACTTTAAGTTCATGAGTGGAAGACATGAACAGAACACATGTTCTGATTGACAGCAATGTGTCACACCAGAAAGCACTGAGCCTATATGAAGACTTCAGAAAGGGATCCCCTAAAACAAGTACACCAAACCATTTACTGCAAGTAAGGGGTAGTTACAGATTCAGGAATAGGTTTGGACTGAAAATATAAAAATTACTGGAGAGCCACATCTATTGATGAAAAACTAACAAGTTGAAGAAGTTTATTAGGGTTCAATACTTACTATCCTGTTTTAGGCACCTACTGGAACATGTGGCCTTGAATAAGGGGGACTACTGTACACATTTCAATTCCAGGCTTTCCTATCTCCAACCAAATATCTATTGCCTAGAACTTTTACATCTTATGCCTAACCTCAGATCCTAACCTCAAGCTTTGTTTTGTTTTCCCTATAAGCTCTAAATAAAAGTGACATTCAGTTTTGCAAAACCATACGGTATAAAACACAGGGACACAAAGACAAACAGAATTCAGTTCCTTCCATCTCAAATGGGCTCCAGCTATTAGATATGCTAATTGGTCATTTCCATATGCTTTTAAATATTATTTTCATACTTCTTGAGAAAGACTGGCATTACCACTCTTGTTCAAATCATAATTTCCTTATTGTTCTGCCTTGCATATCCCTCTCTCCTGCTGAGGTTCTGTTCTCCTTATTTAAACCTCTTGTCTAATAAGTTATGTCTGCTTGTAAAGGTATGCTAACATTTCCTATTTTGCTTACAGTATTTATCCCCATAAGACATAATCAATGCCATCGCAAAGACACGCATGGGAGTCATTAAAGATTTTGTTTCAGCCGAAACCGGTTTGGCTCAGTGGTAGAGTGTCGGTCTGTGGACTGAAAGGTCCCGGGTTCGATTCTGGTCAGGGCATGTACCTTGGTTGCGGGCACATCCCCAGTAGGGGGTGTGCAAGAGGCAGCTGGTCGATGTTTCTCTCTCATCGACGTTTCTAGCTCTCTATCTCTCTCCCTTTCTCTCTGTAAAATATCAATAAAATATATTTAATTAAAAAAAAAAAAGATTTTGTTTCATACTAGGTGTACCAGTTAATAACTCGAATTTTTCAATAGATGTAGTTACACATATGCTGATATGTATGCCATTTGATATGTATGCTATTTTGTTATATTGACAACAAGCTTCAAAACTTATTATGTCAAATTTGCTGAAGGTGATAACATCATAGATATTTTTACACTTAAAAATGTGGAATTTCGTGCCAAAAAAAGAGCATTTGCAGGAAGTTTTATTATTTATTTATTTATTTTAAAATCAGGATTGATCATTTTAAAAATATATTTTATTGATTTTTTACAGAGAGGGATATAGAGTTAGAAACATCGACGAGAGAGAATCATCGATCAGCTGCCTCTTGCATACTCCCTACTGGGGATGTGCCCGCAACCAAGGTACATGCCCTTGACCAGAATTGAACCCAGGACTCTTCAGTCCGCAGGCTGACGCTCTATCCACTGAGCCAAACCAGTTTTGGCTGCAGGAAGTTTTAATTCATTACTTTATTTTGAAGAAAAGTGCTGCTGAAAACTCTGGGAACTTATGGTGAACATGCTCCATTCCATCTCATGTGAAAGACAAAGACGTCCAGGTCAACAGAAAAAGTTTGAAGACCAACAATTACAAGCATTACTGAATGAAGATGTGTGTGAAAAACTCAAAAATAACTTGCAAAAAAATTAAAATGTTGGTCAGCAAACAATTTCCAACCATTGTTCACTATGAGAGAGTTTTTCAGTTATTATTATTATTCATTTCATTTGTATCCTCATAGTCTCATTTAACATAAGTTTTCAAAAAAAATTTATGTCAGTGATTATTCGTCTTTTATTTCTTGTTCTCTAAATAGGGGACACCAACTTTATAATAAAATATACTCTTAAAAGCTCCAAAATCAAATTGGGAAACTCAAATAACATGTTTAAGGGGCTTTCAAGTTTAACAAGCCAAAAATGATTATAAAATCCCTAATTATATTTTACAATCATGTGGACATTTTATTGCATTTCCTTCTATTATTGCTTAAAGGAAAGGAAAATGGAAAAACAAGTGGTGGTAGTATTAATCATATGGTAAGAACTGAATATCTCTGACTCAATCCAGTTGAAACAAAGATGGAAATTACTAACAAAAGACATGAATATTTAGTTTCATTTGGATGCTCACTGGACATAAGCTGGTAAATCACATATCAATCACATAAGCTGCTGGCTTTCAGGATGCCCTGCCAGGCCACAGTTCACATAAGCATCACTCTGAAGTTGGTGCTCAAAGGAAGGCAGTCTGTCGGAGCCAATGTACTCGCTGGGAAAGCCTGGGCTCTCTCAACTCAAAGCACAATTGCACAAAACGGGCTTGGTGGGATTTGCACTGTGGTGGGGGTAAGGGCAGAAGGCCTCGGCTGAATGAAGAAAGAGAGTAAAATGAATGCAAGCACTGAATCTTATTCAGACTCCATTTTATAGACTCAGGGTTTTGATATCTGCTTTGCCTGGCCTAGGTCTTGGTGCTCTAAATCTAGTCAAGAAAATTAAGGAGATACTGCTTAAAGGTAGGGAGGGTCAAGACTGTATTAGCTGCCTGGCTGGTGTGGCTCAGTGGTTCAGTGTCAATCTATGAACCAGCTCATGGTTTGATTCCTGGTCAAGGCACAAGCCTGGGTTGCAGGCATGATCCCTAGTGTGAGGTGTGCAGGAGGCAGCCAATCAATGGTTCTCTCTCCCTTCCTCTCTGAAATCAATAAAATATATATCTATTTAAAAAATACTGCATTAGTGCTCTAAGCTCAGAAGGAGTGCGGCGACAGGGCCCTGGAAAAGGAGGCTTCAGACAGAAGTGAGCAGGAAGAAGAATGACAAAATTAAGGCTCGGCACAGAGCGACCGCAAGCTCTCTGAACACACATTTGGCCCAACATCAATTCTACGTCTGAGCTCTGAAGAACACACACTAAAATACTAACCATGGGCATTAACAAAAACATGCTAAGAAGCACACTTACTTATAGCTTCGAAAGTAAATCTTCCCGTTCAGTGCAGTGAAGTGTAGGACATACTCTAAACCAGCCAGGCGTATATTTGATACTGTGGGGCCTCTGAAAAAATCTAAAAACACAGATTGTTAAAAAAGACTAACATGCTCTTTTTTTCTAATAAAATCTTTATTGCTGCAATTATTACATATTAGTATGTCTCCTTTTCCCCTCCTCCCAGTGACTCCTTGTAGCCTACCACCATCCCCCATCCCAGGCCATCACCACCCTATCGTCTATGTCATGAGTTATGCATCTATGCAAACAAGTTCTTTGGGTGATCTCTTCCACCCCATACCCCCGCCTTCCCTCTGAGAGTCTACAGTCTGTTACAGGCTTCTATAAGACTAACATGCTTTTAAAATTCAGTTATAAAGAGCTGCATTCTAAATGCTCTGTTTTGTACCAATACTTTTCTAAAAAGATAAGATAGCATAAAGCTAATCTCTCAAAAATGTCTGACTATTGCATCCAACCCCTCTACTAATCTCATGACTTTATTTTCTCTTTAGTTTACTAAGCCATTTTTATTTTCAGTTTTGAAGTTCTTCCTCTAAATGCTCAGCATAGAAGTGTGTCATATTTACCATGGATATTAACTATCATAGCATAAAATGTTAACCTATAAGACAGGTAGATTAAGACGGCAAATTTCTTTTTTTTTTTTTAATTCCCACTCAAGGATATTATTTATATATATATACATATATATATATATATATATATATATATATATATATATATATGATATTTTACAGAGAGGAAGAGAGAGGGATAGAGTTAGAAACATTGATGAGAGAGAATCATCGATCAGCTGCCTCTTTTTCACCCCCTACTGGGGATGTGCACGCAACCAAGATACATGCCCTTGACCGGAATCGAACCTGGGACCTTTCAGTCTGCAGGCCGACACTCTATCCACTGAGCCAAACCGGTTTCGGCTCAAGGATATCTTTTACAATGATTTTTAGAGAGTGAAAGGAAGGGAGAGGGAGAGAAGAAGAGAAACAGATGTGGGAGAGACACATTGATTGGTTGCCTCCTAAATGTGCCCTGATCAGGGCTGGGAAATCAAACCTGAAACCCAGGTATGTGCCCTTGACCAGGAATCAAACCCACAATCCCTCAGTAAAGAGGCTGGCATTCTATCTACTGAGCCACACTGGCCAGGGCATAAAGATGGCAAATTTCTATAAAAGGCTGTTAAAACAGTGACTGTTAGAAATCAAGCGAGGCTTTGTTTTATAGTGGAGGCGAACAACCAAGAAAATTCTAACAGGAAATCTCACTTATATGAGCAAAGAATAACAAACTAAGTTGTTGAAGACAGGAAAGAACCAACATCAGTGATTAGACTTGTTTTTCCACAGATTGATAGTTATACCCTGGGGCACATAAGATGATTGTAAATGACATATAGGCACACATAGTTTACTATGTATTATTTACTTTGTCATGTATCACTTTTCACTCATGGTAGGAATATAAAGTTTCTTTTTTTAAAAAGGGAGTTAACTTAAAGAAAAGCCCCAGTAAACAACACTATGGATACTAACTATACAGATTCGGCTAAAGTTAGAAGATAAGCACATGAATGAAAGAAGTCTGGAAAATAGCAGTCAAGTTTGGTCCCTTCATTTACTGCCAAGAGGATCAAACCCCAAGGAGTATAAATGGAAATATATGAATAACATTTAATAAGGAAAACCTGCCCGGCCGGCATGGCTCAGTGGGTGAGTGTCGACCTATGAACCAGGAGGTGATGGTCACCTAGTCAGGGCACACGCCTAGGTTGCAGGCTTTATCCCCAGTGTAAGTGTGCAGAAGGCAGCCAATCAATTCTCTCTCATCATCAATGTTTCCATCTCTCTCTCTCCTCCTCTCTGAAATCAATAAAAAATTTTTTTAAAGAAAAACTTATACATAAGTTTACCCGGCTTAATTACTTAGGAAGAGTTGCCGGGAGACAGCTGATGGAGTGAACAGGAAATCTCACTCTCCCAATCTGTAGCCCCCAGTATTTTTCTTCTCCTCCCATTAGCTCATAAGATGGGAATTATTTCCATGTGCAAGGATATATATATATCTTTTTTATTTGCTTTTCCTTCCTTGTGGTTAACTAAAAGAAAACCACAGCACAAATATGCATGCACTTGCCCTAACTGGTTTGGCTCAGTGGATAGTGTTGGACCACCGACTGAAGGGTCCGGGTTCAATTCCGGTTAAGGGAATGCACCTTGGTTGCAGCTTGATCCCCATGAGGGGGTGTGCAAAAGGCAGCTGATAGGTTTCTTTCTTATCAATGTTTCTAACTCTCTATCCCTCTCTGGCAGGGGAGGGTGTGGGGAGGAGGTAAGAGATCAATCGAAGGACTTGTATGCATCATGCATAAGCATAACCAATGGACAGAGACACAAAGGGGAGCGAGGGGAGGTCAATGGGGAGAAAAGAAGCCATATGTACTACTATTTATAATACTTTAAATAAATATATATATGTTTAAAAAAATATGCACACACAAAAATATGCATGCATATGTATATACCACCCTATGAAAATTTGAACATAATGAATAGTTTTCACACCAAAACCTGACTCTCCTACAGTAGCCAAATTAATAAAGCCCTATTCCTTGCTGTGGAGGCAATACTGAAGTCAGAGTTGTTATGGGGAACAAGATATGTATATTTCAATCTCCAATGAAATAGCTTTTGTAATGCAAAACTTACAGGCATGTGTGTTTTTTCCATAAACTTCTTTTTTTTCTTAATATGTCTTTTTAAATTGATTTGAGAGAGAGGGAGAGAAACATCAACAGGCTGCCTCCAACACACTTCCTACTGGGAATCAAGCCAGCAACACAGGCATGTGTCCAGATTGGGAATCAAACCAGCAACCTCTTGATCCATGGAATGACACTCAACCAGCTGAGCCACACTGGCCAGAACTGTTTTCTCCATAAGCTTTTTAAGAATGAAAGGGCGGAGGATAGGAGGAGGGAGAAGAAATGAAGGTAGAAAGTTTTAAGAGCACTGATCCTTACACACCACATACTAAAATTAATTCCAAGTGGATCATAAACCTAAAATGTAAATCTAAAAATAAGCATTTAAGAAGAAAAATATAAGAGAAGCATCTTTGCAATCTTGGATAAGCAAACATTTCTTAAACTAAACACAGTAATAACACATCAGTAGAGGAAAAAATTTATGAGACTTCCCAAAAATGAAATACTTCTGCTCTTTGAAAGATATTGTTAAAACAAAAAAAAGGCCGAAACCGGTTTGGCTCAGTGGTAGAGCATCGGCCTGTGGACTGAAAGGTCCTGGGTTTGATTCCGATCAAGGGCATGTACATTGGTTGCGGGCACATCCCCAGTAGGGGGTGTGCAAGAGGCAGCTGGTCGATGTTTCTCTCTCATGGATGTTTCTAGCTCTCTATCCCTCTCCCTTCCTCTCTGTAAAAAATCAATAAAATATATTAAAAAGAAAAAAAGGCTAGCCATAGACTGGGAGAAAAATATTCAAAGACTATATATCTCACATAAACATAAAATTTCTCTTTCTCTCCTCTCTCTCTCTCTCACACACTCCTACCTTATTATTCAATAACTAGAGGCCCAGTGCACGAAATTCATGCACAGGTTGGGTCCATAGGCGAGGCCAGCAATCAGGGCCAATGGGGCCAGCCTGATTAGGGCCAGACCAGAGAGGAGGTGACAGTCGCCGGGCGGGGTGCAAAAGGAATGGACACCTGCCAGAACCAGTTTCGCTCAGTGGATAGAGCGTCGGCCTGTGGACTGAAAGGTCCCAGGTTCGATTCTGGTCAAGGGCATGTACCTTGGTTGCGGGCACATCCCCAGTAGGGGGTGTGCAAGAGGCAGCTGATCGGTGATTCTCTCCATCGATGTTTCTAACTCTCTATCCCTCTCTCTTCCTCTCTGTAAAAAAATCAATTATATATATGTATATATATGTTTATATATGTTAAATCAATTATATATATGTATATATATGTTTTTTAAAAAGGAATGGACACCTAACGCCAATGCCCTGCCAACTTGAAGTCCCCCCACCCCCCTCACCACCATGCGGCAGGCGGCAGGCCAATTAGGGCCTGCTGTGGAGAGGGACAGGGCATGAGAGGTTGGGTCCCCTTGGGAAAGGGGCTGCGTCCGCTGCCACCCACCACCAGTTCCCCATCCCAGCCCAGGGCCAGCCAGAGGGAGAGACCACAAGAGGTTGGCCAGCTGGGGGAGGTTGGCTGTGGGAGCACACTGACCACCAGGGGGCAACTCCTGCATTGAGCATCTGCCCCCTAGTGGTCAGTGCACATCATAACAACAGGATGTTCCAGTAGCTTAGGTTTTTTGTATATAGAGATACTAAGACTAAATACCGAATTAAAAAAAAAAAACAGCAAAGATTTGAATGGACACTTCACCAAAGATATATGAACGGCCAATAAGCATATAAGATGTTCAACATCATTAGTGATTAGAAAATGCAAATTAAAGTTACAATTATACCAATACTTTATTTTTTAGGTCTGACTCTGGAAACACGTTACTATCAGTATACAGCACCCAATGGTCTACCAAGTATTGGCAAGTAGTGGGGCAACTGGAGTTCTCATAAACCACTAATGGAATGGAAAATGGGATAACCTCATTGGAAAGCAGTTTGGCAGTTTCTTAAAATGTTAAACACAGACTACTCAAATCGCTACCATTCTATTCCTGGGTATTTACCTAATAGAAATGAAAGCATATGCCCTTACAAAAATCCTGTGTAATAAAAGGCTAATATGTAAATTGTTCCCTCAGGACAGTCTTATATTACCTACCTGGGCTACCCTGCAGATATTAAATATTAAAAGACTTACCAATAAGAAGACTTTTTAGCCTTCTGTAGTCTTCTGTTACATCAAAATCATTACCAGCAAATATTAACATGGGTTTTGTTCCTTCAGGGCATTTACTGTTCTATGAAAGGAAAAAAAAATTATTATACAATTATCAAGTCTAAATTATTTATATGCTTATTTTAAAGTAACTGATACTTAATATGTAATTAATTTACTTGTAGATTTTCTAAACAGTTCTAAAACTATGTCTATCCATGCTAATTTTAGACTTAAAACCAGAGTTGAGATTTTTAAACTTAAGAAGAGATTTTTATATTAAAAATAAGTTTTCATTCCACTCTCTCACATTGCCAAATTAATATGTGATCAAAGAAAGAATGATATAATCTACTTGTTAACATTATTCTATGCAAGAATAAAATAAAAACCTAAACTTGCTAAAAAAAACAAAACATCAAACATAGCCCTCTAATAGCCAGATTCAAAATAAATTAAATTTCTCTAAATTATTTGTCCTGCTGTGCCTTTCCTAATATATCACATAAACAATGTTTTTTAATGAAAGTTCAATTAAACTACCACCTAAACATTTACATGGGAACCAATAATTGTATACAAGCTATAGAAAGTATGTGCTAATCCTTACTCAGCAGGGTTCAAGCTCTTACTGGAAAAATTATTTTGTCCAGTTCTGGATTTTCTATACCAAGAAGAATGTGATGAAAGTAATAAGAGGATTTACATTTAAAAGCCACTAAAGTGAAAGAAAATCAAATAGAAAAAAAATTCTTTAACTGAAGGATTAATTTATAGAGGAAGGTAAGTGGTTATTGGTCTGAGCTTCTCACTGATTCTAATACCACTCCTCTGACATCAATCAAGATTATCCAAATTTAGCCAGGGGGAAAAACCCACAAAACAAAATAGGACAAAAAAAAACAAATAAACATCCTCTGTTGTAGGATCAGAAGTCACCTGCTGCTTCCCTGTTCACCATGACCACTCTGGTTGGCATTCTCTGCTTCCAAATCCTGAGACTTAACTGTATACTTAGGAAATGTGCCTAAGCTGTCTGTCTAATCCAGGGCCTCAATGAGCTTTCCAGATCCCAAGACTCCGCTGTGCTCTATCTGTCCTTCCTGACCCTCCTACTGCTGCCCACCCCTAGGTCCATGGGGGCTATTAAGTCCTAAGAGAAAGTGAGGCAACCCAAGTACAACTTTGGCTTTCAAACCATTCTGACCACAATGCATGGTAATAAAAAATATTATTTGAAGCCATGACCCAGTATACACATCATAAAAATGTAACTAAACAAGTTATGTGAAACAGTACTTATCATGTAGATCACTGATATTTTTCGCAATGTGAAAACCCTGAACTAAGAAACCACAACAAAAGAGCTTTATTCCAATAGCCTGAGAGGCACTAAAATTCTAAATAATATATAAATCTATGATATAGTATACTAAAAATACTATAATTATGAAGTCCTTGAATAACCTTTTAAATTAAGTGTTTTTAAACAAAGAAAAAAATAGAAAAATAATTCTTATAAATTACACACAAACTTTTCAAATAAAGTATCCCAGGAAATTGTGATATATTTTATACTACCTAATATAAAATCAACTAGCCTTACATCTTAAACATCTCACTCATTAAGGTTTATTTTATGCAGAAACACCACACCTAGCAGTTTGGCCATCTTAGAAAACAGGCACCTAGAATAATCAATCACTCTGTTACCTGGTAGAGTCTAATCTAATGTTGCTTAAGAGTTAACATAGGAATGAGGCTTGGCAATAAAATTAGGCAAGTGAGGAAAGAAATACCTGGTGAAAATGCCGTAAAAATGAGGAGCCAGGGTAAAGGAAAAATAAACATGAAGACAGAGTAGAACAAAGCATGCAATCCAAAACAGACTAAAAATGTAAGCTTGTAACCAAACGATGGGTAAAAAGTGAAGGGCTAACAGTCTGTGCAGGATTGTCAATATATGCATACACTTAGCAATTAATTTTATAATTATTGATATGGTCCATGAATAAAAATTCAGTTTAAATGGTTCTTGTTAAGAATGACACCGGAGCCCTGGCTCAATGGTTAGAGCGTGGGCCCGCAGACTAAAGGGTCATGGGCCTGATTCCCAGTCAAAGGATGCCTCGGCTGCAGATTTGATCCCCAGCGCCAGTCAGGGCACATGTGGGAGGCAACCAGTCAATGTTTCTCCATCACACTGATAGCTCTCTCTCTCTCTCCTCTTCCCTTCCCTCCTCCTTTCTCCCTTCCACTCTCTCTAAAAATCAATGGAAAAAATAAATTCGGGTGAGAATATTTTTAAAAAGGAGACCCAAAGCCCTGGCTGGTATTGGTCAGTGAATAAGAGCGTCAAAGTCGGCCTGTGGACCGAAGGGGCCTGGGTTCCATTCTTGGTCAGGGTACATGCCCGGGTTGTGGGCTTGATCCCCAGTGTGGAGAATGCAGGAGGCAGCCACGCCATGATTCTCTCTCATCATTGATGTTTCTATCTCTCCCTTTCCCTTCCTCTCTAAAATCAATAATATTATCCCTCACCAGTTTGGCTCAGTGGATAGAGAATCAGCCGGTGGACTGAAGGGTCCCAGGTTTGATTCTGGTCAAGGGCATGTACCTTGGTTGCGGGCACATCCCCAGTAGGGGGTGTGCAGGAGGCAGCTGATCGATGTTTCTCTCTCATCGATGTTTCTAACTCTCTATTGCCTCTCTGTAAAAAAATCAATAAAATATATTTTAAAAATAAAATCAATAGAATCATATTTTAAAAAGAGAGTGAGACCTGAAAAACAAGTTGTGGTCCAGTTTACAAGGCGCACAGTGAGAGTAGTAGTTCTTTGCTTTGGAAGTGAAGTGGAAAGAGTAGAGGAGTTGGCATGCATGCAATAGCCAATGCTCAATGCATCACTGTTTACACACTTTCCAAAAGGCCTTCCAATATATTATTTTCAATGAGAAGCGTTTTCACATATATTCTCTCACTGGTGTTGTTATACCTATTTTACACTTGATTGCAATTGAGGGTCAGGGAGGCAACTGACTGTATCAGGTCACAGATCATCTAAAAGGCTACGGCAGGCCTCAAAGCCAAGGGCTCTGCCTCTAAGTCCAATCTCAGGCCACTGTTCTGCGCTGTACCTGAAGACACTGGTATAGCCAAGGGGGATCTGGTAAGAGCCTTTTCTCAAACCCACGGGAAACCTGGAACACATGTCCTCTTTAGAGAGGAGGTGGAGGAAACTATTTATTATATTTTTGCTATAATTATTTCAGTATACCATGACCATCAAAGACGCAAAAACTGAGAATTATATAACTTCCAATTACAAACTCCAATATCCTTTCTTCCCAAGTCCTTGAGTCCTAACTGCTTATACATTTACTATATATCTGACTCTTACGTCACCAATGGAATTCCCCTTGGCTTCGATCTCTAAATCTCTGTGAGGTCTAAGTAAATCATGTATTTGATGGAATAGAATAAGCCAGGAAGCAGACTTCTGAGGGGACAGAAGCCCAATTTGGACCCAGGAGCTGAAGTAGGATAGTTCTCTTGCCCCTCTAAGACTACTTAATATTTTCTGTTTTTCAATCCCATTCAAATAAAAGAGACACAGAGATGCAAGTCCTTAAGGGGATGACTTAAATAGCAATTTGTTAGCTAGGAACCAAAATACTGTAGGATCAGTTAAAGCTTCCTAGGTTTGGATCAGGGATCACTTTGAAAATTCTAGTATTTCTGTATTCTGTAAAACTGATACTGTGATAATGCAGAGAGAGGGGACAGCATTGAAACCAGATGTGTAGACAAGAGTTAGTAACCATTCTGAAGGCTAATTACTAGAAGACCCACATGTGTTATATAATATAAATATATTCCACTGTTTTAAGTACAATGAAATTGTACTTTTATCTTAGACCACACTAGTATAAAAACAAAGTTCTTTCTTACTTAAGCTACCAAACTATTATCAACACTCTTCACCACAAGATGTCACTATTGCCCAAGAGAAGCATTATAAAATGTTTCTTATTTTTATCAGTATTTTACCTTAATATCTTTTAGAGAGACAAATTTCTCAATGCCTAATTCAATCATATCAAGCACATGGTAGTCGTACATACGACCTAGAAGGAAAACACATTTTTTTGAGCATTATTTTTCCCAAACAGCTTATCTTCAATGTTCAAAACATCCTAATATTGGCCTCTTTTCTTTCTTCTTATACCCTTCAAACATGTCTCCTCTTTAAATTTTCAAGGCTACTTAGGATAGATTGTTGCAATCCTAGTTCTAGAAGAATAAATAAACACCCACAGAGGGTTTGCTTGCTTAAGCCATTGAGCATGCCAGACCGGCTCAAAACAGCCAGGCAAAAAAAAAAAAAAAAAAAGCCAGGCAAAGGTTTGTTTTTTCAAATGTGTCCACTGAACATATTTATTAGGAAAGGGTTAATCTATGCAGCTAATAATACTTTTTTTTCTTCTTCCTAACTCTAATACTGACTTAGGATTTATATCAGAAAAAATCTACAACTTGAGGTAGGGTAATATTTATATGCCCATTCTTTCTTTACCTGAGAACTGGCAGACAAAACATTTTTATTCAAAATTATATAGGAAAAATACTAGTGTAGAGCTTACTAGTTACTCCTGAATTCTCAACATCATCAATTAACTGTCACAGAAGTGACTCTATAAATAAAAATACTAAAAAGTAAATGATACTTACCTATTACTAGATTATTTGGTCGCTTCTTATTATGGGAGCCAAACATAAATAAAGAACAATCTGACTTCTTTGAAAAAAATTCCTATAAAACAAAAAAAAAATCCCATTTAATCAATGAATAAATATTAGAAACTTAAGAATTATATCTCTGAACTAAAAAAAAAAAAAGTGTATCAGTTTCGTGTTTTGTTTTGTTTTTCAGAAGTTAATGGAGATTTAATGAACTATATGGAAATAAACAAATGAAAAGGACTTTATTTCTACCTTTAACTTCAAATTTTCTGATTTGGGGCTTGTAGGGAAAAGATGTAAATTCAAAACTAAAAATATAAAAAACTATTAGGATAATAGAGACCATTTATATTTTTAGCTATGCCGTTATTGTGAAATAGCACACCGAGTACTTCATTTGCTAAAGAAATGCCTTTACTCATAGGACATTACTACTATCATCAATCAGAATGATGTTTTTAGGTATTTATAATTGGACTCACGAGCTTACAATGTATATATTTACTTTTCATTACAAACTTCATCCACAGGAATCTTGCCCTAGATTCTCCGCACCACCCAGTGTGACTAGTTCCCTTTTGCGTACCTGGCAAGGGCTGACTGACAAACCTATGTTGCTCCTGCCAGTAAGAAATTCTCTCTCCCATTTGGCTCTCCAAAATATTGACTTCATTACAG
Organism: Vespertilio murinus; assembly: GCA_963924515.1. Lineage (NCBI taxonomy): Eukaryota > Metazoa > Chordata > Mammalia > Chiroptera > Vespertilionidae > Vespertilio > Vespertilio murinus. The sequence goes on along the minus strand of OZ004705.1, from coordinate 167,918,188 downwards.
ATTTGAGAGGAGTGAAAACAATCATCCTAGACAGTTCCCTTTATACCGACTGATACACATGCTCACTACATCTCACATAGTTTGACTGATTACTGAGATGCCTAATCTCAGCACAAAAATTACATTCACTGTGGTCTAGTATTGTTGGAAAACCTTCTTAAATTAATGACAAAACATTAAAGAACAGATAAAACAATCATAATCCTCAATGTGGTTTTTTTTTTTAAGTATAAAGGGCTTTTATTATTTGTAACATAGGCACAATTATTTAAAGTTAATACATTTTTATTTAAGGAATTTCACATGTTCTGAGTCCTTCCACTGCCTTAGTTCCTGCTGAGTTTGAGTCTTAATCCCTTTTTTTACACAATCCAGTTGTCATTTCAGTCAGTCCACAATCCTAGTTGAGCTTCTTTGATCTACTTTGAATATGGACATACTGCAAAAACTCTCTGCCTATAGTCGTTGGGAACCAATTTCTTCAACAATTTACTTTAGGGCCATGGTTAGGGTCTGAGCAGATGGATCTGCCTGGTTTTTTCATTTCAGACACCTTCTGAACATTAAGTTCAAATCATCTTCACTCCTAAGCTATCACCCCTTAGAATAGTAGATCTTCAGGATAAACAAAGTACCTAAGATTGAAAACATTACTAGGTCTTTCACAGTTTTAGCAGCTGTCTTGTAATTCCTTCCCACAGATTTAACACACAGTTCTGTAAATAAAGGAAGCAACGTATATTTATTCTATGAGGCGTTTCCAACGATCTCAACTTTTCTTTATTGGTTACAAGACTCCCTAAGACGTGGGCCCCTACTTTCATTATCATCCATTCCAGTGTTTATTACCTATCCACCTCCCTTGTGGAGGATGGTCAGTAAGTCGAGGAATTCTACCTCGGCCATTTTCAGTGGGAGGGACAGAAAGATAATTCTCACCTTTCTGAGAATTACTCTTATCATGTTTACATTAGGGACAGTAACGCCTCCTGCAAAAATCTGCAAGGACTACATGATTTGTCAGATGTGAAAGTACCTTATACTATGTCTGGAACAAAGTAGGTATTTAAAAATGTTTTTTTTTTTAAAGGCCAAGTCAATAAAAATGCATTCTTAAAATATTTCTTAATATTCTTATGCTTTGACTAACACCCCAAGCTTTCCATAATTACCTTTACATTCATATAATACCGCTATTATTCTTCTTCATAAAACCCACTTTTTGTTAAAATTCTAGAGCAAGGGTTGTCAAATTATGTGCAAAAGGCCAGAGAGTGAATATTTAAGGATCTTTATAGCAATTCAAGTAGTTTCTTGTTCTAAAAATATCCAAAGTCAGATTTTTAAAAAAAATCAAACTTGCTTTATAAAAATAGACTCATAACAACCTTCTTTTGACAATCCATGAATTATGCACTTAAAATGTAATTACATTTTTTTAAAATTCTATCAACAGACTGGCAAGAAGTTAATATGAACTAGGTATAGTGAAATGTAATACCTAATGTCATTTCCCCTCCATTTACATCAAAATTCTCCCATATAGGATGATTTATAATTTTAAAAACTCCTCTATGAGTACTAAATAAATTAGTCTGAGTAATCACAGCATCTCTTAAATCAATTTTCATACTTACCAATGATGTCTGATCCTCAAATGGTCTCGTAATATTTTTCCTAAAATATTTTTTTAAAATAGAGTTATTTTTTTAAAATAGAGTTATTTTTTTAAAATAGAGTTATTTTAACAATCTTAATAAGTAATTTGCCATTACAATTAACATATAAGCAAATATCATTTTACATTCAGATGATCAAAAAGAAGAAGCTAGGCAGATATTCATTATGCAAATATTTATTTGGTGCCTATTACGTACCAGGCACTGTTCTAGGAACTAGAGGCACTATAATAGCATGTCAAACAAGAGCTTTGCTTTTTTTGGATCTTATGTTCTAGTGGAAATTTTAAACAATTAAAAAAAAAAGTAACTGACAAAAATAAAATAGGGTATTGTGTCAGTGTGAAAAGTGGAAAATGACTAATTTGAGCTGAGACCTAAAAAATTAGGAGTTAGCCATAGAAAAGTTTACAGGTTAAGAATACTGCAAGAGCTTGGCTGGTGTGGCTCAGTGGTTGAGCATCAACCCAGGAATCAGGTCAGGTTTTGATTCTCGGTTGGGGTACATGCTTGGGTTGCGGGCTTGATCTCCAGTCAGGGGTGTACAGGAGTAGCAGATCAATGATTCTTTCTCATCATTAATGTTTCTAACTCTCCCTCTCCCTTCCTCTCTGAAATTAATTTTTTTTTAAAAAGAATACTGCAGAAAGAGGGAATAGGATAAGCAAAGATTCTGAGATGGAAACAAGCTTAGACTACTCAAGAAACAGAAAGAAGCAAGTGTCCTGGAGCGTAAAGAGCAAAGGGATAAAGATGGCTAAAGATGTAGACACAGCCTGACCAGTGTGTCTCAGTGATTGAACGTCGACCCATGAACCAGGAGGTCACAGTTCGATTCAAGGTCAGGGCACATACCAGGATTTCAGGGGGCATGCAGGAGGCAGCTGATAGATGCTTTTCTCTCTCTCTTCCCCTCCCTCTCTCTCTAAAATCAATACAAACTTGTTTTTAAAAAGAGAGAAAGAGAAAGAAGCAGGGTGAAGGTATATAGAAATGCTATAATTTTTGCAACCTTTCTGTAAGTCTATAATTATTTCAAAATAATACACATCTACTATTACAACGATGTAAGAATATTCAATACAAATAAAGACAGAATGGAAAGAAATTTGAAAATACAAATAGCTACATGTGAGGAACTACAATGTTGTTGTTTTTAGATTTTTCTAAATCTCTCATAGAGTGATTGCTTGTTACTTTCATACCAGAGTAATGTAATATAATGGGCATGCTCCCAGGAACAAACTGGTATTACAATTAAAATACAGAAAAACTTTCTCAATAATCAACAGAAAACTCACAGGAGAGAATCCTGACACCCAAGGACTGAATATGGAGACCACACTGAGACTGGTAGGAGTAGTAGAGGTGAGAAAGGGCTGGCTGGGCACCCCCGACAGCAACCCAAGTCCCAAAGAGTTATCTCAACTATGGGGGGTGCCACTGAGAATTCTAGGATTTAATCCTGAAGCTGGGCTCCCGAGCAGAAAGCACCAAAACTGAGGAGGGTGGGAAAAGCAGTGGGGTGCTGTCTGCTAGGGAGTAACAGCTGAAAACTCAGGTACCCTCTTAAAGGGCCAATGCACAAAATTCCCCATGGAGCCACCTACCTTGAGCTCTGGGGAGGGAGGGAAAAGTGGACTGGAGCTGTGAGAGCAGAAGCCAGGATTGGGGACTTGGGGGTTAGAGCTCATAAGGCAGAAACCCCAAGTTTCCTGGGCTGAGTCATTCCCTCCCGCAGCAGAGGACATCTTTCCCACATAGACAGCCTGGACAGCTGACATACTCTATTGGAAAACACTTTGCCCTGGGGTCACTTAAGAGATTAAAAATAACAATTAGACTCCAGCAAAAGCAACCACCCCACCCTGTTGAAAAAAACTCTCACCATATCTGAGGACAATTGCCTAGGGGGCAATTCATGTAGGAATCCTAACAGACTGTAGGCAGAGGTGGTCTCTGGAGGCTTTGAATCTATGCCTGATCTAATTAGTCAGAAACAGCCTTTAACATTGTCCTGCACTAGAGATTGAGAGGAGTAGGGGATCTACCTAATACAAGCAGTCCTTGGGTTACATTGGGACTTGACCTAACAATGTTTCGTGGTTACATCGCCATCTCCCATTTACAGTATTTATGGGGGGGAAAAGTCCCGTTATTTAAGTACATATGTACTTTATGTTTTTTATTATTTATTTACCACAAGTAAAGGTTAGGAATTGTTATCTTTAAAAACATTTTTTTTTCTGTTTCACTTCATTACTGCTGTGTATGTACTCCATGTTGAGTGATGTAGGTGGGTTCCGACTTATGGCTAAAATTGGGTTAATCAAGTTACATAGCGCCATTGGAATGGATCTCCAACATAACCTAAGGACTGCCTGTACATAGTCACAAAACCAAACAGAAAGCCAAACTAAGGAGACAAGGAAACAACCCCCAAATGAAACAACTAGAGAATTCTCCAGAAAAAGATAAATGAAGCAGAGATAAGAAATTTACCTGAAACAGAGTTCAGAATAATGATAGTAAACATCAGCATTAAAAAAGATATAGTAACTATGAAAAAAGAACAGTCTGAGATAAGAATGAAATAAAATAAAAAAACACAGAAGAAGGAATACACACCAGATTAGGGGAAACTGAGTAAATTAGAAGACAGAATTGAAAATACCACTCAATCAGAAAACCAAAAAGAAAAAACAATTAAAAAATTGGAGGACAGCCCTAACTGATTAGCTCAGTAGATAGAGCATCGGCCTGCTGACTGAAGGGTCCCAGGTTAGATTCCAGTCAAGGGCATGTACCTTGGTTGCAAGCACATCCAGAGTGGGGGTGTGCAGGAGGCAGCTGATCGATATTTCTCTCTCATCGATATTTCTAACTCTCTATCCTTCTCCCTTCCTCTCTGTAAAACAAACAAACAAACAAACAAAAACACTATGAAATATATTAAAAACAAACAGGAGGACAGCTTAAGGGAGCTGTGGGACAATGTGAAACGTTAACAATATTAGAATAGCAAGTGTGTCAGAAGAGGCAGAAAGGGAGAAAGGCATAGAGGTGTTTGAAGAAATAATGGCAGAAAACTTCCCTAACCTGGTAAAGGAAAAAAATCACATAAGTTCAGGAGGCACAGAGAAGCCCAAACAAGAAGGACCCAAACAGGCCCACTCCCAGAGAATTCATAATTAAAACACCAAAAATTAAAGACAAAGAGAGAATCTTTTTAAAAATATATTTTATTGATTTTTTTACAGAGAAGGGAGATAGAGAAACATTGATCAGCTGCCTCCTGCACACCGCTTACTGGGGATGTGCCCGCAACCAAGGTACATGCCCTTGACTGAAATCGAACCTGGGACCTTTCAGTCTGCAGGCCAACGCTCTATCCATTGAGCCAAACCTGTAGCCCAGCTCCCAGGTGCTGAGGGAGCTGGGCGGAAGGCCTGACCCTGGCCGATCGTCCTACTAAGGAGGCAGCACCAAGCCAAGGCGGGGAGCCAGGCAAGACTGGGGGTTCAAGCTATGACTGCAAGGCTGGGGGTGTGAGCTGGGGCCTGATCTCTGCAGGTCACCCCAAGGGACCCCACCCGTGCATGAATTTGTGCACAGGCCTCTAGTATACTATAAAGTTAAAGAAATCATGACTACCCTAACTAGTTTGGCTTAGTGGATAGAGCATTGGCCTGCAGACTAAAGGGTCCCAGATTGTGCCCCAGGGGGCTGTGTGCCCTGGGAGAGCCATGTGCCCCTGGGGGCCGTGTGCCCTGGGAGAGCTGTGTGCCCCAGGGGGGCCGTGTGCACAAGGGGGGCGGTGGGACCCGGGGGGAGAGGGTGGTGTGAACTGGAGGAGGAGCGGATTCTATTCGTGTGGTCCTGAGACATTTGGACAGTCTGCAGCCATTAGCTACAGAACACTCTGTTGTATTTCCCTACAAAAACAAATGAGAGAAAGTGTCCCACTTGAAATTCATATACAGAAAAACGGAAAAGAGAAGGAAAAAAAATATGAGGAACAGAATAAAGTGGTGAATATAGTAGAATCAGGGGCAAAGAAGGGGAGTGGACTGATAATTATCAGGAGGATAAGGGGGTGGGGAAGCAGTGAGAGACTGGATTGAAATCGTATAACTAATGGATGAAGACAATTGGGGGGAGGAGGGTAAGGGCAGAGGGTGGAAAGGGAACTGGGTGGGAGGGAGCTTTGGGGGAGAAAAAGGAGAAACAATTGTAATAATCTGAGTAATAAAGATTTATTTAAAAAAATAAATTAAATAAACTAATGAACAGAAAGATAGATATAGTGACAGTAAAGCAACAAGCAGACTGTCAAATGACAGCAGGGAGGGGAGGGAGATCTAGGGGAGATAACAGGTCAACCGAAGGACTGGTATGCATGCATATAAGTACAACCAATGAACACAAAACTCTGGGGAGAGAGGGCATGTTTGGGAGGTTGGGGGGGGGGGGGAGGGGAGACAACGGTAAGCTATGTACACATATAATACCTTAAAAATAAAAAAATAATAATAAATAAATAAAAGTAAATAAAAATAAAGGGCCCCAGATTGGATTCCAATAAAGGGCACATGTCCGAGTTGCAGGCTTGATCACCAGTAGGAGATATGCTGAAGGCAGCCCATCAATGAATCTCTCTCATCATTGAGTTTCTCTCTCTCTCCCTAGCCCTTCCTCTCTGAGATCAATAAAAAAATATATTTTTAAAAAGAAATCATGACTTACTTTTTATACAGAACGCCATATGGTTTTTTCAATGCATACTGTAAAAGAAAATAATTTAAGGATTTCAAAATAAAACTTTCTGTAGAGCAGAGGTAAAAATAAAGCATTAAAACAGTCACTATACAGGATTATTCTAGTGACTCTAGTCCCTAAATCCTATTCTGATTTCTTCTGCTTGGCTACTTTTGATCACTTATAACAACTTTCAACATAAGCTTAATATTCTAATTTAGACTGAACCATCCTAATTACAATTTTCTATGCCCTTTCAATAGTCTACCCAAATTACATGTTATTATTTTTATCCTGCTTATTCTAGTTTCATCTAACCCATTCTTGTTTTGCCATGCCAATTTTTGTAGATCCCCAATGCACCATGTTCCTTCACACTTCTTTGAACAAGCTTTTCCTCAGCTTTGGAAGCCATTCTCCTGCCTCCTCGATCTTGCTCCAACTCTGCTTCCCATCCCGCCCTGTGCATGGCTCTAGCACAGCACTCAATGCAGAGTGCTAAAATTTTTACTCGCCTGTCTCCCACTAAGCTCACTGAAGGGAGCTTAGTGTTTTTTCTAACTACTAGAGGCCCGATGCACGAAGTTCATGCAAGGGGTTCGGCCCTTGCAGCCCCAGCGTCGCCCGGAAGGTCGTTTGGCTGTCAGGTCTAAATAGCATATTACACTTGCATTATTACAGATAGATTAATCCCCAGCATGTAACACGATAACTGGTGTTGATGAAGAAATATACAGTTATTGCACTTTACAAATTAGATCAGTATGTTCCTTAAATGTAAATAAACCGAATTTTAGTAATTGAAACCAGCTGCTTTAAGGAAAACCAGTATTCAGTGCTTTGGCAAGGCAAATAACTTCCAAATTGAGCTTTTCTCTAATGCTAATCATCCTTAAGGCTAACTTATCCATGTATTTATTTGGACCCTACGGTGTTTGGGCTGACTTCGACACTCTACCTGAGACATTCCGGCCAGGGCTCAAAACTATTTTAAATATAAGTATATATACGTACCATATCTTTAAGTACTTGTGTGACTGCTGAATTTGCATTTCCTCCTTTAATAAGCATGGCATTTTTAATATTTTCACTGAGTTTCGGTTCTCTCTTCTCAAGGAATCTCTTGGCCCTTTTTGTTTTGGGCTTTCTGTTCAGAAAAATCACAATTTATAACAACTTAAAACATTTTTCTATTATAAATCTATAATTGACTCAGGTGCAAAATCTTAAAAATCAAAAGAAACATTACATGACATTTATCAGTTAGGATTCCACCCTTAAACAAAATCTCATTTTTTAGGGAAATAATTAGTTTTAAAAAATGCTCATTTATTAATGTTAAATAAGTTAATTTTATTAGCTTTTGTTCTTTTTTCAAAAATTAAATAATTAGCCAAAATCGGTTTGGCTCAATGGTAGAGCTTCGGTCTGTGGACTGAAAGGTCCCGGGTTCGATTCCGGTCAAGGGCATGTACACTGGTTGCGGGCACATCCCCGGTAGGGGGTGTGCAAGAGGCAGCTGGTCGATGTTTCTCTCTCATCGACGTTTCTAGCTCTCTCTCTCTCTCCCTTTCTCTCTGTAAAATATCAATAAAATATATATATTTTTAAAATTAAATAATTATGGTTGAAAGTATTACTTATGTCCATTTTCCCCCACTGACCCCTTCTAGCCTGTCTCTACTGCCCTGCTTTTGTTTTGTTAAAGGCATTCATTTTAATATTTCCAGCATTCTTTTATTACTACTTCTATCAAACCTTTTCTTATTAAAGGAGAAAGAGGGGCTCAAGTGAATACTGTTGCTATTTTTACTCCATTTTTTCCCCAATATTAAAACAGTCAAACTATAACTTGTAACCTAACACAAAGAATTGCACACCAACTGCTGGTAAACGTGTGGGCTGTTACTAAATATAAGGAGGCTAATTATTACTTATCTCTCCTACAGGTTTAAGACCACAAGACCTGCCAGGAAGTATACATTATCCCACTTCAACTTCACTACTGAAATGTCACATATTACGGTCACCAAAGGGAAATGATTAACACTTTATTATAGAGTCACTCTGTTAAGGCTTAATCTTCACCAAGACCCTATAAAACAAGTACAATTATAATCTTCAATTTATAAATGAGGCAAGTTGGTCCGGGAGGTAGTCTGCCCAGAGTCATACAGCTTATAAGTAGGCAAGTCTTCAAAATGAGTTAGATTTGAAAACTCATCTAGACCAATCACCCTGAAAAATATGAAGGGAAAACAAATCCATTATTCTGTTTTTATGATGTGACATAAGCAGAATGCTTTTATACTTTTCTGTTCAGAAAAGGGGCTTCTCCTCTGCCTCCACTACCGTGAGATCTTGCTTTCCCAACAGTTCTCTTCCCTCTACTGAAAGAATTCCTCCTCTCTTAAATAACTGACCTTCCCTCCTTCTTCCAGGCCCATGGACTCTTCAGGAAGGAGGAACACACTTCCGTTTACCATGCATATTTTCAAAATTCTCCTCCAGCTGAAACCAGTTTGGCTCAGTGGATAGAGCATCAGCCTGCGTACTGGAAGGTCCCAGGTTCGATTCCGGTCAAGGGCATGTACCTTGGTTATGGGCACATCCCCAGTACCGGGTGTGCAGGAGGCAGCTGATGGATGATTCTCTCCCATCGATGTTTCTAATTCTATCCCTCTTCCTTCCTCTCTGTAAAAAATCAATAAAATATATATATATTTTTTAAAATTCCCCTCCAGCTAAATGTCAAGCACGTATAATCCTTCTAATTTTGCTGAAACCGGTTTGGCTCAGTAGATAGAACGTCGGTCTGTGGACTGAAGGGTCCCAGGTTCGATTCCGGTCAAGGGCATGTACCTTGGTTATGGGCACATCCCCGGTGGGGGGTGTGCAAGAGGCAGCTGGTCAATGTTTGTCTCTCATTGGTGTTTCTAACTCTCTGTCCCTCTCCCTTCCTCTCTGTAAAAATCAATAAAATATATTTTTTTAAGCCGAAACCGGTTTGGCTCAGTGGTAGAGCATCGGTCTGCGGACTGAAAGGTCCCGGGTTCGATTCCGGCCAAGGGCATGTACATTGGTTGCGGGCACATCCCCGGTAGGGGGTGTGCAAGAGGCAGCTGGTCGACGTTTCTCTCTCATCTATGTTTCTAGTTCTCTATCTCTCTCCCTTCCTCTCTGTAAAATATCAATAAAATATATTTTTTTAAATAAAAAAAAATATTTTTTTTAAAAACACCTAATCTTTTTACTGATTTCTAACGACATACACATTACTTATTAAATCAAATCAAGAGATATTTGGTGTGTCTATATAGCAATATAAATGCTATGTGCTCTACATTCAGTGTAAACTGTTTCTTCTCACTAACCAGCAAGAAGGTAAATAACACCTTATATGTTTTATTTGCTACTTGGCCCCCAATCAGACTGTAAACTAGTCTTACTCATCTCTGCTGTCCCCCAATCTAGAAGTATATGCATTTAAGAAGTCTCTACATTAATGACTAAAAGAAAAAAATTTTGTGTGCATGTTAACCCAGGTAAATTGTAAGACAACCACAGCAAACAATAGCAGGGCTATGTAAGAGACCAACAAATACTGCTCCCATGGATCTATAAAACAGACATCACTCCATGATAACTCAGAGTGGGAGGACAAGAAGACGCTAAGGAGCATTTTCACGCGCTGCAGCGAAGGCTTTGCATACATTCTCGCAAATAATCCCCACGGTTCCACGGGGTGCGACTAGGAACTCTACTTCAGAAAGTGCGGCTTGGGGAAACCAAGTGGTGCAGTGTCACAACGCTTCAGCTGGCGCGCCCGGTTGGTCACCCAGATCTGTCAAACTCGGAGGCCCGTGCTCGGCACCCCGCTTCTCCCACTCGCTCGCACGTCGGAAACCAGAGCCTGGCCAACCCGCTAGGACACAGGGCGGCGACCCCTCGGGGCAACCTCCGCCCGCGGCTGCCCCGGCGGCTCCCCGCTCCCCGCCAGGCACCGCCCGGGGAACCCGGACTAGCGGGCGGGTCGGCCTCCGCGCGGGTCCCCGGATGGAGAGGGGTACCAGAAGCGGGGTGCGGTGGCCACAGCACCCCGCCCTCCGCAGGGGCCCCTCTACCCTGCGCTCCCTGCAGCAGGGAGTCGGCGAACTTACACAACCCGATCCAGAGCGTCCATCGCTACCGCTCCCGGAGCTGCGCGGACACACGTGAGACGCGTGGTTACTGTGAGACAGGCCGGTGCCCGGAAGAGGCGGGACCGGAACTTGCGGTGACGTCACTTCCCGCGGCCACCGCGGCGAGGACGCCGGGAGGAGCTGGCGGCCTTTGTGGGTGGAGTCGCGGTGTTTCCTCGGTTGCGGGGTTTGGCGGCGCCGCTGTCCCGGACATTGGAGCTCTGAGTCACACGGCGGCCGGCAGCTTCACGTACAGACCTGTGTGTGTGGCCTGAGCTATATATTCGGGGCGCAGATGTGATTCTTCTAGGGACCCCCCCACCCCAGGTGCTCAGGTGGTCACTAAAAATATCCATGTGAAATGTGCGCTATTGACTCCGCTGTGAGATCAGTGAGACGAGTCTGTAACCACCTGCCACACAGAAGGTGTGCATAAAATCATACCGCTGATTATGATTTCCCCCCAATTTTTGAATTGCCATATACGTAATGCACCACTAAATTTGCCGCTGTACAGCGGTAAGTTCAGTGGTTTTTAGTATACTCAAAAGGATGTGCAACCATCATCACCACTAACTCCAGAATGTGTTACCTCCCCAAACGGCAACACTCACCTGTGTAAACCAGTGGCACTCTCCCTCTTCCCCTCCTGCCATCCTCTAGTAACCGGTAATCTGTCTCCATGGGTTTGCATATTCTGAGCATGCCCTATCAATGGATTCATATATAATATGCGGCCTTTTGTGTCTGTCTTGTTTCATTTTGCATGATCATGTGTAAGGTTCATACATGTTGTAGTATGTACCAGTAATTCAATTCTTTTTTTGAGGACCGAGTAATAGTCCATTCTACGGATATCCCACACTTGTATAGCCACTCAAAAAGTTATGGGGGAGCATTTGAGATCTTGTTTCCATCATGTCAATTTGGCACAAATAAACTCATAAAATTCTCAAAAAAAATGTATGGACATTTGGATTGTTTCCGGGTTTTGTACATTCTGTACAAGTTTTTTTTTTTTGGTTTTTTTTTAGTAGACTTTTCTCTTCCCTATGAGCACAATTGCTGGGTCATATGGAACTCTGTACTTAACATTCTGAGGAACTAGCAAACTTAACCTGCACCATGTTACATTTCCATTAGTAATGTGTTTGGAATTGGGGTTTTTTATTGCTGCTGTAACATATTACCACAAATTTACTGGATTAAAATAACACAAATTTGCCAAGACCGGTTTGGCTCAGTGGATAGAGCGTCGGACTGCGGCCTGAAGGGTCCCGGGTTCGATTCCAGTCAAGGGCATGTACTTTGGTTGCGGGCACATCCCCAGTAGGGGATGTGCAAGAGGCAGCTGATCGATGATTCTCTCTCATTGATGTTTCTAACTCTCTAATCCTCTCTCTTCTTCTCTGTAAAAAATCAATAAAATGTTTAAATAAAAAAATAAATAAAAAATAACACAAATTTATTATGTTACCGTTCTGAAAGTGAAAAGTCTGAATTTAGTTTTGCAATTCAAAAATGAAGATGTCAGTAGAGCTGCATCCCCCCTGAAAGCTCCAGGGGGATGTTTCCTTGCCTTTTCTAGATTCTTGCTGTCTGCACTCCTTCATAGTCTTCCAGCTCCAAAGGGCATCAATTGAGCCTAATTCCATGGTCACATCTTCTTTTCCTATGACTCTTACACTACTGATTCTCTCTTATCAGACCATTGTGATTATAGGGGGCACACCTGAACAATTCATGATAATGAACCCATCTCGTGCAGCAAATTTTCTTTGGCCATGCAAGGTAACATTCAGATTCCTGAGTTTAGAAATGGACCTTTTTTGAGGGGAACTTCAGTCTATCAACCACAGATTCCAATTTCTCACCAAAATATGCTATTGCCCATCATTTTTAAAAAATTACGCCATTCTTTCCGAGACCAGTTTGGCTCAGTGGAAAGAGCATCAGCCTGGGAACTGTAAGGTCCCGGGTTCAATTCCAGTCAAGGGCATGTACCTTGGTTGTGGGCACATCCACAGTGGGGGGTGTGCAAGAGGCAGCTGGTCGATGATTCTCTCCCATCAATGTTTCTAACTCTCTATCCCTCTCTCTTTCTCTCTGTAAAAAAATCAATAAAATATATAAAAAATAAAAATAAATAAAAAATATGCCATTCTTGCACTGGCCAGCATAGCTCAGTGGTTGAACATCAACCTATGTGAACCAGGAGGTCACAGTTTGATTCCCGGTCAGGGCACATATCTGGGTTGTGGGCTCAATCCCCAGTGGGAGTGGGTGTCCAGGAGGTAGCCAGTCAATGATTCATCGTTGATGCTTCTATCTCTCCCTCTCCTTTCATCTCTGAAATCAATAAAAAATATATCTTTAATAATAAATAAATTTGGAGCATGGAATCTGAATAGGAAATAAGAGCTTTTAAGACATTAGAGTGAGAATCTTATTTTGAGTTTGAGAATACTAGGACTTCTACTACCTTGATATTTAAAAAGAAAATTTTTTAACCCTTACCTAAGGATATGTTTTTATTGATTTTTTGAGAGAGGGAGGCAGTGTGGAGAGATTGTTGTTTTGATCTACTAAGTTGTAGTAATTTGTGATGACTGCAATAGAAAACTCATACACCTATCTTAGTAAAATCTTCAGTTGAAAGGACTCATCGGAGCCCAGCCAGCATGGTTCAGTGGTTGAGCATCCACCTATGAACCGGGAGGTCATGGTTCAATTCCCAGTCAGGACATATGCTTGGGTTGTGAGCTTGAGGCAACTGGCCAATGATTCTCTTTCAACATTGATTTTTCCCTCTTGCTCTTCCTTTCTCTCTGAAATCAACATTTTAAAAATAAAATAAATGAAGAACCATCAGAGAAAGTTCCATGTAGTCATTTTAACCATATATTTTTTAATCCTCATCAAGGACATTTTTTATATCAATTTTTTTAGAGAGGAAGGGGAGAGGGGAAGAGAGGAAGAGACAGACAGACAGAGAGACATAGATGAGAAACATTGGTTGCCTCCTGTACCTGCCCTGCCCAGGGATGGAACCCACAACTTGGGTATGTGCCCTGACCAGAAATCACACCTGGCCACCTTTTGGTGTACAGGAGGACACTTCAACCAACTCAGCCACACTGTCTAGGGCTAACTATATATTTTTAAACAACCATATTTATTTAAAATTCTATTTATATCTGGTCCTTAATGATTCTGGTATATTAAGTTGTAGTTGTAATTGAAAATGTATACAACCAATAAAAATAATGAAATAGTGAACAAACAAAAGCTGAGTAGTCAATTATTTTATATAAAAACTTTAAAAAAATTCTAACTAGTATTAAAAACATTTTATCTAGGAGTGGTTTCTAAGGCAGCATCTTGAGTTTCCATAAACACAGAACTTTCTGTTTCAGAAGGAATATCAATAAGAGGACCAGAATCCTCTATTTCCAAGTGCGGTGGTTTTTCCTGTTCATAGCTCAGGTTTGAATTAAATTTCATTTGAATCTCTTGCTCTTCCAACTCCAAAGGTTTATCTGGGGCTGGAGCTACAACTTCCTCATCTTCATTTTCATGTAGAAAGTTACAAATCATGTTGGGTCTATTGGAGAAATCATTATCCTCGATTTGCAGCCATTCCACACCACCTAATGGTGTTTAAAGGTGGGAAGACAAACCAAGAAAGAAACATGAAAAATAAATTTAGTTAAATATATTTTTCTTTCAATTTTCATCCCATCAATATATCAAAGTGAAACTCTAACATAAACCAAGGATCATGGTTCCTATAACTACTGATAATCACAAAATTTCTATCTTACATGGAGACCTTATTATGCTTATAGGGTATGCATCATCAAAATCATTAAAAGTAATCTGCTTCAGTTACTGTTCCAAGCTCTTCTTCCCACAGTTCAATTCCCAACTCATCCTTAGAGATAATTTGAGCTCTCACTGCTATCTCATACCTTAGAGCAGTGTTTCCCAAACTTCTCTCATGATGAGAATCACCTGGTGGAGTTGTTAAAATATAGATTCCTGATTCCCAACTAAGAAGTGTGAAACTAGAATTTTTGGGAACATATAGGTAAAATTGTATACTTAACTAGTGCTCTAAGCTTAGAGCACTAGTTAAGCTTAGTTAAGCTTAGAGCACTAGTTAAGTATAATCAAAGCTTAGAGCACTAGTTAAGCTTAGAGTACTAGTTAAGTATAATCTAAGCTTAGAGCACTAGTTAAGTATAATTGAAGCCATTCTTTACTCTTACTTTGCATGATACTTGCCACCTAACAGATACTTAAAATAAGGTGAATGAAATGGGTGTTATTACACTGAGCCATGTGTTTCAATGTGACTTATTTTTAGAATGCAAGTTCCTAACAGGTAGGGGCCACATCTCCTACCTATTCGTTTCTGCCTCCAGCATATTGCCGTGTTTGGTGGCCAGCCTCTAGATCAGAGGTGGGCAAACTTTTTGACTCGAGGGCCACATGGGTTCTTAAACTGGACCGGAGGGCCGGAACAAAAGCAACCTGACCATGCTGGCACTCTCATCTTGGGCTGCTGGTGAAGGAGCGGAGGGGAGAGCAAGAGAACCCTCCACTCTTTCGGCTCCTCGGGCCGGATAGAACAGCCAAACGGGCTGGATTCAGCCCTCGGGCCGTAGTTTGCCCATGGCTGCTCTAGATGGTCCCCAATGATCCTCACCTTCCTGGTATTCAAGAAGTCCCCTCCCACACTGAATAGGATACTGCAGAAATGACAGAACGACTTCTAAGGCTATTCATAATCGACATCATGGACCATGTGATCTGGGAGAAGCCCGCTGCCATTTCAGGAGGGCACTCAATCAGTACTGTGGGGAGGCAAGGACCTGAGGCCTCACGCTAACAGCCTGCACGAACTTGCCAGCCATGTGAGCGAGCTATCTTATCTAATTAGATCTCCCAGCCTTGCTCAAGTCTTCAGACACTGCAGCCCAGCCGACATACTGACTGCAACCTCGTGAGGAGTTCCGAGCCAGAACCACGTGGCTAAGCTACTCCCAAAATCTGGATTCACAGAGACTGTGTAAGAGAGTTGGGGTTCTTGTTGTTGTTTTGAACCATTAGGATCCAGATAATTTCTTATGCAGCAACAGATAACTAATGCTTGGTTACTACCGTATTTGCCGGCGTATAAGACGATCTTTTGGCCCTGAAAAATATGCCTCCAAGTGGGGGGTAGTCTTATACGGCGAGTATATAACAAACTCTGTATTTTGAGTGGAAATGTTAGGGGGTCGTCTTATACGCCCAGTCGTCTTATACAACGGCAAATACGTATTTTTCAGGGCCAAAAAATCGTCTTACATGCCGGAAAATACGGTAATTTATTTGATTAAACAAAACACCAAAATCTTCTCAAAGACCAGATTATTAAAGACTATAGGAGAGGAAATTTTATAATCTACTTTAGTGAGTATCGAAATGCTAACTAAGCTTCTCTAATATGTATCTCTCTTTCAAGTTCTTTCTAGAACTTCAAGTACCTCCTTCTTCCCATTATTTTCAGAGTGCCTAAAAATGGGATAGTTTAGGGGTATACATAAGAACAAAGATTTGTTCTGTAGTTATAATAGTTGGTATAATTAATCATGTAGAAACATGATTAGTGCACCTTCAAATGTTTATAAATCTAATATAATAAATATAATAAACCTATCAAGCCATGAATAGTCATCACTAGAGTCATCTTTACAAGGGTTTCAAATATGTCTTTGAGCTTTTATTTTTTTTTATTATTTTTTTAAAATATATTTTTATTGATATTTTACAGAGAGGAAGGGAGAGAAAGAGAGAGCCAGAAATGTCAATGAGAGAGAAACATCGACCAACTGCCTCTTGCACACCCCCCACAGGGGATGTGCCCGCAACCAAGGTACACGCCCTTGACGGGAACCGAACCCAGGACCTTTCAGTCCGCAGGCCGACGCTCTATCCACTGAGCCAAACCGGTCTCGGCTGTCTTTGAGCTTTGAAACCATCAGGTGGTTATTGGTTCATCTCTACAAATAGGTGCCTGCTGTGGGAGCAGGAAGCTCTGGTCTAAAGTCTAGTCTGGGACAATCGGCAACTAGAGAAGGCTAAATGAATGCTAACTAGGAACTAGATCAGGAATAACAACTATGGTCCTCCAGTCCCTCCTTCACATATAAGGCCAGTTTCTTCCAGCTGTAAGTTTCTTGGGAAATATTGCTACAGCTGCAAAAAGTTTCCAGTAAATCCTCTGAGTTTACACCTTGGCAATCCAGAACAGCTATCATCATATTTTCTCTACCTACAAAGAATTTTAATTAAAAGAAATAAATAACAAGAGCCCGGCCAGTGTCACTTAGTAGTTTGAGTGTCGACCTATGAACCAGGAGGTCATGGTTTGATTTCCTATCAGGGCACATGCCTGGGTTATGGGATTGATCCCCAGTGGGGGGCATGCAGGAGACAGCTGATCGATGATTCTCTCTCATCACTGATATTTATATTTCTCTCCTTATCTCTTCCTCTATGAAATCAATAAAAATATAAATAAAAGGGAAAGGAAGGGGAGGGGAGGGGAGGGGAGAAGGAAAGACAAAAAAGGAGACTGCTGATTTCCCTAGGAATCAGAAATCATGTCAAGTTTCTTGACAAACTCCCCACAACTATTTCCAATGCAACACAGATAGAGATTTCTTGTTTGTCACCAGCACCCTCTGCTACATAAGAGTTCAACTGAATTTTAAATCTATGCTTGGTACTTTCTGTGGAGCATCTTCAATAATATACCTAACATTTTCATATGGTCATTACTAAAAGTACAAAAAATGTCCTGGTAGCAATGTGTCACTGTCAAAACCAGTATTAAATCACCAGTTTCAGAAAACAAGGGTCACTAACCTATGCTTTCTTCTCCTTCCTTCTTTTCTGTCAGGAGCGTTCTCGTCATGCTGAGCTTCTTCATTGTATGGCACTTATATCTCAGCACTGGTTTATTGTTGCCTTCTGCATCCACTAAACATAAAATAAACTCAATTATTATAATGCAATAGTACAAATAAAACAAACATGTTAAGTCTCAGTAATTCCAACTTAGTGAGTTACACTACCTCTTGTCTAGATAGTGGAATAAGTTCAAGATTTAACTCATCTCTCCTGTCCAAGCAGAGAGAAATGACAGATAAAATACTTACATAACAACTGGACTCAAAACAACAAACAATTCCAGGGGACAGACACATAGAACAATGAGTGAAATTAAAGCTATGGGCCTGCTAGGCTGCCGCCCTGGAGCAAAAAAGTGAAGCCAGAAACTTGGCTTTACAGGGTAACAAGGTCTAAAATTCTACCACACTTGCCCTTTTGGCTCAGTGGATAGAGCGTCAGCCTGCGGACTGAAGGATCCTGGGTTCGATTCCAGCCACGAGCACATTCCCAGTAGGGGACGTGCAGGAGGCAGCTGATCAATGATTCTCTCTCATCATTGATGTTTCTATCTCCCTTTCTCTGAAATCAATAAAAAATATATATTAAAAATAAATCAATAAAATTCTACCACACAAAATTATCAAATGTGAGAGAAGGATGAGGAGAGTCATGCTTCCAATCCCACTGTCTGGGGTTACAGCTTTACAGAAAACTGTGGGCATAGGCAGGAGGGAGGATGAGGACCTGAGCTACAGATGTGAAACACACTGCAAACTTCCATACACACTGGAGTATAACTGGCATGTGTTAGAAAAGCAACACAGTAAGTGGAACTTCATGAAATTGTCAATATCCAGCCCAAATAAGTCATTTCATATTGTTGAACCCAACACAGTCATCAATCTATCTCCATTTCTAAGTGTATACCTTAAACATTTTTACATATATGCATAGGAAGAATAAAAATATGCATGGCAGCATTTTTGTAGTGAGTTAATAAGCATAATTAAGAACATGGACTCTGGAGCAGACCATCTGGGTTCAAATCCTGATTCTCCCTCTATGTATATGACTTTGGGAATGTAATTTATCTCTTTGTGCTTCAGGTTGTTGTGTTTTTTCAATATAAAATGAAGGTAATTATGGAATCTATCTCATAAACTTATGAGGATTAAATGAGTTAAAACATATGTTTAGAATAGTGCCTGACATATATAGAGAAGGCATTCAATAAGTTATTAATAATTACTGATAATAATGGAAGCAACCAACATGCTTGTTAACTGGAGAATAAATTGTAATATAGTCACAAATAGAATACTAAGAAACAGGGAAAACAGTTACATATATATCAGTATGTATAAGTCTCAAAACATATCTCTAATTGAAAGATTATAGAATGATATGCATAATATAGCATAATTTATATAAAGTTTGTAAATATACAAAATTGCTATTTTTATGCATGCATACATATGGAATATAAAATCAGGTATAGAGAAGAAAAACACCAACTTAAGGTAAATTATTGTCTGAGGACATAAGGGAGAGAATAAATTTGGAAAGGGGCTGAAACTGGTTTGGCTCAGTGGATAGAGCGTCGGCCTGTGGACTGAAGGGTCCCAGGTTCGATTCCGGTCAAGGGCATGTACCTTGGTTGCAGGCACATTCCCAGTGGGCGTGTGCAGGAGGCATCTTATCGATGTTTCTCTCTCATCAATGTTTCTAACTCTCTATCCCTCTCTCTTCCTCTCTGTAAAAATCAATAAAAAATATATATATATAAAAATCAATAAAATGTTTTTATTTATTTTTAAATATTTTCTTGTTTATTTATTTATTTTATATATTTTGTTGATTTTTTACAGAGAGGAAGGGAAAGGGAGAGAGAGCCAGAAACATCGATGAGAGAGAAATATCGACCAGCCGCCTCCTGCACACCCCATACCAGGGATGTGCCCACAACCAATGTACATGCCCTTGACCGGAATCGAACCTGGGACCCTTCAGTCCACAGGCCGACACTCTATCCACTGAGCCAAACCGTTTTCGGCTAAAAATCAATAAGATATTTTTTTAAAAATATTTGGAGAGGGGTATACTAGGGGCTTCAAGAGTATTGAATGCTTTCTAACTATCTGGCAAAATGGTAGAATTTGATACAGCTAGACAATGAGTGTATAGAATGTTTAATTTTAATATTCACATACATATGTTTTAAGTATTTTGTAGTAAAAAGAGTTACCACAGTAATCACTTACCATGTTCAACATTTTCTTCAAATAAAACACAGGTCCCAATAGTGTCTGTGGAAAAATTTAAAGATAACTTGTTAAGAACTAACAGAGCTACATTCTCTGAAAAGTATAGTTAAAAAGGAGTTTCATCTATCTGACATCCTCCTACCTTCATACTCGCCAGCAAATACATAGCTGTCCACTTGCAGAATGGGCCTCTCAGTGTCAATTCCCTACATCAGAACACAGGATTATAAAAGATCATTAGAAAAAGCCTTACAGGTTGGGTAAAATGAGGGAAGGTGGTCAAAAGATACAAACTCCCAATTATGAAATAAATAAATCCTGGGGATGTAACATACAGCATAATAATTATAGTTAATAATATCCTATTGTTTCTTTGAAACTCGCTGAGAATAAATCTTAAAAGCTATCACAAAAAAAAGTAAAATTTATAACTATGTGTGATGACGGATGCTAACTAGACTTTGTGAGGGTGATCATTTCGCAGTATGTACAAATACTGAATCAGCTAGGCCTGGTCAGCGATCAGGACAAATCTGTGGGGCAACCACTGTGGTGAGCATAGCTGGCCTGGAACTGCCTGCTTGCCGGCCCCATCCCCCAGCGTCCCCCAGCTGGTCAGGGCCTGTGGGCTGGGGGTAGCTCTTGCATTGAGAGTGTGCCCCCTTAGAATGGGAGGGCATTGATAATTCTCAGGGGGAAAGGGGTGTCTGTCTGGGGGGTACAGGAAGAGACTGGACAAAAATCATATACCTATGGATGAGGACAGTGGGGGGAGGGGTAAGAGCAGAGGGTGGTGGGGGGACCCGGTGGAGGGGAACTATGGGGGTGGGAAGGGGGGAGAGGAGAAACAATTGTAATAATCTGAACAATAAAGATTTATAAAAATAAATAAATAAAAAGAGTGTGCCCCCTGGTAGTCAATGCACATCATAGCATCCAGTCATTCTGCTGTTTGGTCGATTTGCATCTTAGGGTTTTATTACATAGGATTATGCCATCCCCGTGAAACTAATAAAAAGTTACATGTTCATTATGTCTCAATTTTTAAAAAAGCAAGAAAAAGCCTTCCACGTGTAACCTTGCTACCAAGAGCAGGGGCGGGGAACGTCCAGATGGTGGGTCCTGGAAATCTGGCCCTGCCAAGACTGAGGGCGAGTTCGTGAAATGTGTGACCAAATACAGCAGGCTAATTTTTATGTTGATAATTTCGTATGGCCCCCGAATGATGGTATAACTATCCAGATGGCTCTTGGCAGAAAAAAAGGTGCCCGTGCCTGCGCTAGAGTCTAGGGCTTCTTGTCCTGGCAAGCACAAGACACACCGGCACTGCTCTGACCCCAGCAGCGCCAGCCTGAAGACTGCCCAAGAAACAACAGGTCTGTTTCAGTCAACATGCTCTTCAAGTCGGCCTACGAACAGAGGAAGTTTGGTCAACCGTTGCTCCAAGATTTTAAAGCAAAGTGATAAAACCGGTGGTGCCGTAGAATACCATAGCTCAAGACAGCAGAGTATGAGGTTCCTGAAGTATTTTCTTAGTAGTGGGTACCTTCTCTCCCTTCTCCACATTTCACCTCATTATCCTCTCTCCCACCTCACTATCTACAACCATGCATTTTTTTTTTCAAGATATCTACCAAAATGCCATTTCCTCCAAATCTTCAACTCTCTGCGGCCATACATCCAGACACTCAAGCAGGTGGGCATCTTCTCCCACCCGCCCCCACAGTCCCCGCTACCTCTACGCTAGTCTTTAGAGTTCACTGCTTTGTAACGTGGAACGAATGTATCCGTCCCCAAAATCTACACCCACTCCCCAATTCCGGAAGACTCACCAAAATCTTGCATTTATTTTCACATTTAGAGAGAAAGTCCGAATCGATAATTCCCGACAATTCCACCAGAACCAGCTGCTCCTGGAGGGAGAAGGCGGGGTTAACGCGCGAGCACGCGGGTGCAGGGCAGGAGGCGGCCGGGACCCGGGGCACCCCCACTCCCCATGGCAACGACCCCGCCTCCGTGAACACTAGGTCCAGCTTTCCAGGAGAGGAAGGCAGCGCCGTTTCCCAAAGCGGCTTCCTCCGCTTCCCCCTTCAGACCAGACTGCGGCAGTTAGTCAGGGCCGAGGCCAGCTCCCCAGACCCCCGAAACCCCCTCCCCCGGGGCTCCCAGCCCCGCCGGCAACCCCAGGGGCAAGAAGCGGGCGAGGCGCCCGTGGGGGCTCCGAGCCGCCGCCGCACCCGACTCCCTTCCCCTCCCGCTGCCAGCGCGGCCCTCGCTGCAGCCGCCCCCCGCACAGGCTTCCGTCGTAGCCCTCACTGCTTCCCCTACCTCCTCCTCCTCCTCCCCATCCGTGGGACTCCGCTCCACGGCGGCGGCCATGATCCCTCCCTCCCCACGGCCCCTAGTGGCTGGCCACGCCCACCGCGGCCGCCGATGCCACGCCTCCCCGCGTTCGGGGCGACTGGCCACGCCCACCTCGACTGCCGATGCCACGCCTCCCAGCGTTCGGAGTGGCTGGTCACGCCCACCGCGGCCGCTGGTACCACGCCTCCCCCGTTCTGAGCGGTTGGCCACGCCCACCGCGGCCGCTGGTACCACGCCTCCCGCGTTCGGGGCGATGGGCCACGCCCCCCGCGGCCGCCTATGCCACGCCTCCCCGCGTTCGGAGCGGTTGGACACGCCCACCGCGGCCGCCATCTTGTGGCCGGGCAGTCCCCTTTCTTCCGGTCCTGCTGCTGCTCAGGCCTCTAAACCACTCCTAGCAGGTGGCAAGGTGGCCACCCCGTGCCCAGGTGGAGGCCGGTTCCAGGCCTGTTCCTTGTTCTTTTCTTTCTTTTTTTAAAATTTATTTTTAATTTATTTATTTTTTAATTTATTAAGGTATTATTTGTGTACATAGCTTACCATTGTGCCCCCCCCCACACCTCCCATTCATGCCCTCCCTTCCCCGAGTTCTGTGTTCGTTGGTTGTACTTATATGCATGCATACCAGTCCTTTTCTTTCTTTTACTTATTTATATTTTTATTGATCCTACAGAGGGAGAAAGAGAAAGAAACATCAATGGTTTTGATCAGCTACCTCTGGCTTGCCCCCTACTGGAGATCGCTTGCCACCTGGGCATGAGCCCTACCAGGGGAGTCCAACCTAGACCTTCTGATTCGTAGGTGGCCGCTGAGCCGCAACCCAGCGGGGCTCCTGGCTCCTTTCTTGAGATCAGAAGCCGGCCCTGGCAGGCTTAGAGGTGCTGGGACCTAGGGACCCATCGCTTAGGCCCCGCCCCAGGAGGGGAGAGAGGGCTGGTGAGGAAGAGGGGTTAAGGTAACCTCCACCTGCTAGGACAGCAGAGGCTTGTGTTAGCGCAGCCTACTTTCTTGGGAATCAATTCTTCATATTTGAAGGGGAAAAAAAGAAAGTAACTTCATAGGGTGATCTGGTTGTAAATTACAAACCGGGCGACTCGGGCACATAACTTTTTAGAGGAAGCTTGTATTTGCTTTGGGCAAGCCTGCCCATTGTTTCTATGCACCTAGGTTAACACACTTTTGAAATAAGCAGTAGTCACCCTCAAGAGAGCACACAGTCTTAACTACATTGTAATCTAATCCCTACATTGCTTTCTCCTACACCTTGTAACTGTTCTTAGTGCCCTCCTTAATTAAATGCATAAACGGAACGCATTCTCTGGAGCATTTGAGATCTTGCTACCTGGCATACGGCATCAGTTTGACTCAAATTCTTATAAAAAACCCTCCGCAGGTACATCACGTGAGCACTAATCCTCAGTTTACATTTATCCTGAGCCAAATTAAGAGCACATTTCAGATTAACTAGTGTGGGGTTCAGAATGAGCTACCTACAGATGTGTTTCTGTGGAATGCAGATTATTGAGCTAAAGGCAATTTTCAGCCTCAGTTTCCTCCGAGTAATACCCCCAGATCAGACATAGTATTTGGAGAGACCTCTCCAATCTTCAGCCCACATTGGTTATGGCTGAGATTCCCATGGTTAACACCATACATTCTTGAAGTGCAGGGGCTTGTTTCCACAGAGCATGGGGTTCCTATGTTTGGGAACCTTGATGTCGAGCCTTTCTAAGCAGACCCTAGCTCCTGGCGCCTCTCCAGGGTGCTGCCAGGAGACTGAGGGCAAACCAATTTACATGCCTTCCCAACCTGCAGATATCTCCATTTCCCCCTTCTGTTTTAAATAAAGACATCCCTCTCTTTTTCCCTCTCAAACATCAAGCATAGTTTCCTCAATGAGCTAAGATTAACAGTAGATGGGAAAAGACATGATCTTCCAGTAGCGTCAGCTTTCCATTCTATAAACATCCCAGACAGAGGAATACATATGCCCTGGCTACCTGCTTGGAAGAAATAAAGGGGGGAATTGGGGTATCCGTATCTTTATGAAGTATCATGCCATATCAATAAAATCTATCAGGGGAAAAAAATCAAACCTTCCATTGTTGGTTTTAAGAGTTAAAGGAATTTGTTCACCCCTAGGTTCATCTTGGGAGCCCAAGGGCTCAAAGTACTCATTAAAATGAGATCTGCCCTGGCCAGGTAGCTCAGTTGGTTAGATTCATGCCAATATGCCAAGATTTTAGGCTTGGCCCAGCTGCTGTGGCTCAGTGATTGAGCATGGACCTATGAACCAGGAGGTCATGGTTCAATTCCCAGTCAGGGTACATGCCTGGGTTTCCGGCTTGATCCCCAGTAGGAGGCATCAAGAGGCAGCAGATCAATTACTCTCTCTCATTCATGTTTCTCTCTCTCTCTCTCTCTCTCTCTCTCTCTCTCTCTCTCTCTTTCTCTGACTCTCTTTCCATTCCTCTCTGAAATCAATAAAATATATTTAAAAGATTGTGGTTTTGATCCCAGTGAAGGCACGTAAAAGAAGCAACCAGCCGAAACCGATTTGGCTTAGTGGATAGAGCATCAGCCTGTGGACTGAAAGGTCCCAGGTTCGATTCCTGTCAAGGACATGTACCTTGGTTGCAGGCACATCCCCAGTAGGGGGTGTGCAAGAGGCAGCTGATCAATGATTCTCTCTCACCGATGTTTCTAACTCTCTATCCCTCTCTCTTCCTCTCTGTAAAAAATCAATAAAATATATATATTTTTAAAAAGCAACCAATGCCGAAACCGGTTTGGCTCAGTGGATAGAGCGTCTGCCTGCAGACTGAGGGGGTCCCAGGTTCGATTCCGGTCAAGGGGATTGTACATTGGTTGCGGGCACATTCCCAGTGGGGAGTGTGCAGGAGGCAGCTGGTCGATGTATCTCTCTCATCGATGTTTCTAACTATCTCTCTCCCTTCCTCTCTGTGAAAAATCAATAAAAATATATTTTTTAAAAAGTTTAAAAAATTAGCCGAAACTGGTTTGGCTCAGTGGTAGAGCGTTGGTCGGCGGACTGAAGGGTCCCGCGTTTGATTCCGGTCAAGGGCATGTACCTTGATTGCGGGCACATCCCCAGTAGGGGGTGTGCAGGAGGCGGCTGGTCGATGTTTCTCTCTCATCGACGTTTCTGGCTCTCTATCTCTCTCCCTTCCTCTCTGTAAAATATCAATAAAATATATATTTTTTAAATTTAAAAATTTAAAAAAGCAACTAATGAACAAATAAGTGGAATAACAAATCAATGTTTCTCTCTCTCCCTTCCTCCCTTTTCTCTCCCTACCTCTCTCTCCCGTTTCTTTTCTCTTGCTCTAAAATCAGTAAATTAAAAATAAAAGAATCATGTAAGAGACAAATTGCAGGTTTTGTACAGCCACAGTTGGATATAATAGAAAAAAATATATTTAATTTAGTGGAGAGGGTAATTGATTTTTAAAAATATATGTTTTTTATTGATTTGAGGGAGAGGGAGGAAAGGAGAGATAGAAAGAAACATTGATTGGGGATTGGGATCCAGCCTGCAATCTGGGCATGTGTCCCGACCAGGAATAGAACCAGTGACCTTTTGGTGCACGGGACGACACTGAATCAACTAAGTGACACCGGCCAGGGAGGCAATTTTTTTTTAAAGTTTGATCCAATTATTTATTTGAGGGAATATTTAATGAGAAATAATCCTCTTATATCAAAGACACAGGAATGACTGGTTATCAGAGGGAGATGAAAAATGTCACAGAAAATCTGAAGATACATATTACTAACACTATCTGCAACAGGTACAATTTGTTATATTTTCAGTTGATGATATAGCTCCTTATATGGAAAAGTACATAGAACAATAATGTACTCATACAAACTTAAAAGGACTTCAAATAAGGCAGTTCTCTCTATGGAGTATGCCCGAGCCTTTCCCACCTTTATTTCCCCAGATCTCTCGCTGTAATTGGTTTCTTGAGCTCATTTCTTCTATAGCTCACTTCTATTTTTAAAAGTATTTATTGAGCTACTACTATATGCCTCACTATTTATGAGGCACTAATGAAGACTTAAGAAGTACATTTAATCAGCTTCTTGTATTCACAGATTTAGTTATCTCACTAGGATCTCAAATATCCTTCTCTCTGCTGTGTGATTTTTTAAATATATATTTTATTGATATTTTACAGAGAGGAAGGGAGAGGGATAGAGAGCTAGAAACGTCGATGAGAGAGAAACATCGACCAGCTGCCTCTTGCACACCCCCTACCGGGGATGTGCCCGCAACCAATGTACATGCCCTTGACCGGAATCGAACCCAGGACCTTTCAGTCCGAAGACTGACGTTTTACCACTGAGCCAAACCGGTTTCGGCTGCTGTGTGATTTTAATTTTAGTTAATAAGAGAGATCTCATGAAAAAATTCAGAAATATAATTTCTGACAAATATAAATGGAATGTTACTAGTATGTTCAATATTTTAAAACCTGCCACTAGGAGGAGACAAATGAATTAAAAATTGTTTAATCTGCTCTTCCTTTAGAACACATTTCCTAAATTAAGAAGAACCTCATGAAAAATATATTTAGTGGCAGAATTCTAATAAAAGATACTATTTTAAATGTTTTTTATTGACTTTTAGAGAGAGAGAGAGGAAGAGAGACAGCGATGTGAAAGCAGAACATCTTTCTTCTGCCTCCTGCACGCCTCCTACCAGGTATTGAACCCAAAACTCTGGTGTGCGCCCTGACGGGGAATCCAACCAGGAACCTTTTGGTGGACAGTACATTCAACCAATCAACTGAGCCACACTGATCAGGGCTATTTTATTTATGTATTATTGGTTTTAGAAAGATGAAGAGAGAGAAATATCAATGTGAGAGAGAAATATCGATTGGCTGCCTCCTGCATGCACCCAAACTGGAGATTGAATCTGCAATCTGGATATGGGCTCAGATGGGGGATCAAATTTTGTACCGGATG
Source organism: Vespertilio murinus (assembly GCA_963924515.1). NCBI lineage: Eukaryota > Metazoa > Chordata > Mammalia > Chiroptera > Vespertilionidae > Vespertilio > Vespertilio murinus. The sequence goes on along the minus strand of OZ004705.1, from coordinate 167,891,002 downwards.
ACACTACAACCAACTGAGCCACACCAGCCAGGGCATGAATATTTTTCTTTAAATAGCAGTTTATATCCATTACAGTCATTTTTTTAAACCCCTTTCCTTTTTTAAAAAATTTTATTTATTGATTTCAGAGAGAAAGGGAGAGGTAGAAACATCAATGATGACAGTATCATTGGTCAGCTTCCTCTTGCACACTCCCTACTAGGGGTCGAGGCCGCAACCCAGACATGTGCGCTTGACCAGAATCCAACCTGGGATTTTCCAGTCCGAAATCCAATGTTCTATTCACTCAGGCAAACCAGTGAGGGCAAAAAATCCCTTTCTTACACTGCTTTAAATCTGAAAACTAAACGTTGGACCAGTGGCTCTCAGACTTCAGCTGCATCAGAATGACCTGGAAGGCAGATTGCTCGGCCCCAAACCCAGAGTTTCTGGTTCACCAGAACAGAACCTGTACAGAACAGGACAGACTATCTGCAGTTCTAATAATTTCCCAGGGGATGCTGATGCTTCTGGTCTGGGGAACACGGTTTAAGAACCATTGTGCTGGATGAGGGCCCCTTGGGAAGCTGATCGATGATTCTCTCTCATTGGTGTTCCTAACTCTCTATCCCTCTCTATTACTCTCTGTAAAAAAAAAAAATCAATAAAATATATATATTTTTAAAAAGAATACCCTTCAACGTTTCATATAACACTGGTTTGGTGGTGATGAACTCCTTTAGCTTTTTCTTATCTGTGAAGCTCTTTATCTGACCTTCAGTTCTAAATGATAGCTTTGCTGGGTAGAGTAATCTTGGTTGTAGGTTCTTGCTGTTCATCACTTTGAATATTTCTTGCCACTCCCTTCTGGTCTGCATGGTTTCTATTGAGAAATCAGCTAACAGTCGTATGGGTACTCCCTTGTAGGTAACTATTTTTCTCTTGCTGCTTTTAATATTCTCTCTTTGTCTTTTGCTCTTGGAATTTTAATAATGATGTGTCTTGGTGTGGTTCTCTTTGGATTCCTTTTGTTTGGGGTTCTGTGCACTTCCTGGAGTTGTAAGTTTATTTCTTTTATCAGGTGGGGGAAGTTTTTTGTCATTATTTCTTCAAATAGGTTTTCAGTATCTTGCTCTTCCTCTTCTTCTGGCTTCCCCAAAATTCCAGATGTTGGTACTCTTGAAGTTGTTCCAGAGGCTCTTTACACTATCTTCATATTTTTGGATTCTTTTTTCTTTTTGCTTTTCCAGGTAGGTATTTTTTGCTCCTTTGTATTTAAAATCTTTTACTTGATTCTTGTGATCCTCTAGTATGCTTTTAGGTCTCTATATAATATTTTTTATTTCAATCACTATATGCTTAATTTCTAGTTGATCCTTTTTCATATCCTTAAGGGTCTTATTAAATTTATCAGCTTTATTCTAGGAAATTCTTGAAAAACCTTATAACCATGGTTTTGAACTCTATATCCAGTAGTTTGATTTCCTCAATTTCTGTCATTTGTGACCTGTTTCTTTGTCTTCACATTTGGCTATTTCCCTGAGTTGATAGAATGGCTTTGTGTGCTAGGTGTCCTATAGGGCCCAGTGGCTCAGCCTCCCCAGTTACCTGAGATGGACACTTTTGGTACACCCCTTTGTGGGGTGTACTGAATCAACAGTCTTGTTGTATGATGTTTCTATTTTTATCTCCCTGTCCCTTCCTTTCTGAAATCAATAAAAATATTTTAAAAATTAAAAAAAAACTATTTTTTAAATGGCAACAAATACTTATCTATTAATGACTGAATCTAAAAAACAAAATAAAGGAACAAGCAGAATAGAAACAAACTCATAGATACAGAGAACATTTTGATGGTTGCCAGATGGAAAGGAGTTGGGGTGATGGGTAAAAAGATGAAGGGATTAAGAAGTATATATTGGTAGTAACAGAATAGTCATGGAGATGTGAAGTACAGTTTAGGAAATCTAGTCAATAATACTGTAATAACTATGTATGAGGTCACATGAATAGGAGACTTATCGGGATGATCACTTAGTAAGTTATGTAATGTCTAATCAACTGAAACTAATATAATATTATATGTCAATTGGAATTGAAAAAAAAATTTTAAATGATTTTAAAACAAGAAAAAGGGATAGGACTCGGATGACTGTATATATGAGGAGGCCTAAAAGAGAAAGTAGTTTTATTAAAAATCTCCCAATTATGCTGAAACCGGTTTGGCTCAGTGGTAGAGCGTCAGTCTGCGGACTGGTCCCGGGTTCGATTCCGGTCAAGGGCATGTACATTGGTTGCAGGCACATCCCCAGTGGGGGGTGTGCAAGAGGCAGCTGGTTGATGTCTCTCTCTCATTAACGTTTCCAGCTCTCTCTCTCTCTCTCTCCCTTCCTCTCTGTAAAATATCAATAAAAAATATATATATTAAAAAAAAAAAAAAGAAAAATCTCCCAATTATGCTGAAACAGGTTTGGCTCAGTGGATAGAGCATCAACCTGCGGACTGAAAGGTCCCGGGTTCGATTCCGGTCAAGGACACAGTACCTTGGTTGCGGGCACATCCCCAGTGGGGGGTGTGCAAGAGGCAGCTGGTCGATGTTTCTCTCTCATCAACGTTTCTAACTCTCTATCCCTCTCAATTCCTTTCTGTATAAAATCAATAAAAAATATATATTAAAAAAAGAAATCTCCCACTTATGAGCCTGAGAGTTAGTGCAGAAGTACACTATTGGCGACGTCAGGTAGAGCCCCAGCTGCTCTGTCCAAACAGACAAGGGTGATTAAGCAGGCTGTGGTCTGTGTAGTCAGCATTGCCTGGGACTCTGCTACAATGCCAATTCTCAGGCCCTAGCCCAGACTACTAATTCAGAAATGCTGGGAATGGGGCCCAACTTCAAAACACTCTCCAGGTGACTCTGACTCAGAATTAAGTTGAAAATTGAGCTAAGCCAGTGTGGCTCAGTGTTTGAGCATCAACCCATGCACCAAAGAGGTCACTGTTTCCATTCCCTATTAAAGCACATACCTGAGTTTCAGTAGGAGGTGTGCAGTAGGCAACCAATCGATGTTTCTCTTCATCTTTCTCTAAAAATCAATAAAAACATATATATATATATATATATATATATATATATATATATATATATTTTTTTTTTTTAATTGGGGGAAAAAAGAAAATTAAACTATGCCGGTTAAATTTCTTTTTTTTTTTTCCTTTAAGTGGGATACACAGGATGAATCAGTCTGTAGCTTGTGAGGAGAGAAGTTAAAAGTTGGATATAGAGAGACCATGGATGAGCAGAAACTGTAACTAAATGAAGTGGTGGCTGGTAGTCAGAGACAGAGGAGCGGGCCCGGCCTGTGGTTGGGGAGCACTGCATTCCAGCAGCAGCCAAGAGTGACAGTGAGCCCAGTCTTAGGTGTGCGTGGACTTTGTCCAGGTCCATGTTCATTTTAGTTCTCAACCGGAGCCCAATCATACTGCTATTCTTAGGCCCCCTAGGATATTCTTATCGCTTTTATTGTCACGTGTATCCTTAAAATAGATAGGCTTCCCATTAGCTGAGGTGACCTGAGTAGATCTGTGTTCCTGAAATATAAAAAGCTGATAAAGCTCCAGAGTAGATGGGGCAAAAGTTTAAATTAATAAAAAGAATTGCTTTAAAAAAAAATTATGGACACTTATTTTTTAATTTAAAAAAATAAATTTTACCATCTTAACCATTTTAAAGTGTACAGCTCAGGGGTTAAGTATATTCACAATGTTGTGAAACCAATTTCCAGATGTATCTTGCAAAGAATTACTTTTTAAAAAATTATTTTATTAATGAAATATATTTTAATGCTACCACTTTTTTGCCTTATACAACTGAACAGCTTCAGGTCTGATGCTCAGGTTCATGCTTGGGGTTTGGTGTTTTGATCTTTTGCTTTATTTTATCTGTTGGCTTTCTTATGCAGGCAGTCACTCTGAAAAAGTACTACTGTCTTTTTAAAAGCATTTTTTAAATTAATGTCAGAGAGGGAGAGAGAGAGAGAGAGAGAGAGAGAGAGAGAGAGAGAGAGAGAGAGAGAAACACCAATGATGAGAGAGAATCATTGATCGGCTGCCTCCTGCACACCCCCACTGGGGATTCAGCCCACAACCCGGGCATGTGCCCTGACCTGGAATTGAACCAGGACCTCCTGGTTCGAGTTTAATGCTCAACCACTGAGTCGTACCCGGCTGGGCAGTACTATTATCTTTACAACTGGAATGTCTCTTGACCTCTCCTCTCATTTCCTTCAGTTACTGCCCTGATTCAGGCAGGTCTAAATGACATACCCTTAGATTTCATCATCTTCTGTATATGCTGTCTTTATCTTTTCTTTTTGTAACTTTTACATGTTTCGCATTTTTCATGTTGATCATCAAATAATTATAATCATGATATTCAGATAGAGTTGTAAGCATTAAAGATTCCATCAACTGTCGGTAAGTGAGGCAGCAGCCTCACCTGGCTTCCTCAAAACCCTAGAGCAGTGGTCGGCAAATTCATTAGTCAACAGAGCCAAATATCAACAATATAATGATTGAAATTTCTTTTGGGAGACACATTTTTTAAACTTATACTTCTTCTAATGCCACTTCTTCAAAATAGACTCACCCAGGTCGTGGTATTCTGTGGAAGAGCCACACTCAAGGAGTCAAAGAGCCTCATGTGGCTCAAGAGCCGCAGTTTGCCGAACACAGCCCTAGAGAGCACCCTAGCTTGCCTGGATCCGTGACCTCACTTCTGGTAAAAGAAGGGTTGAATTAGAAGAGATAATCTCTCAAAAGTGTTATATTTTGCTTTATCCTCTTGATGGCATTTCCCTTTACTCTGTGTACAAAATATTACTTATTTAAATACTAGCTTGGTCTGGTAGAACTAATGGTTTATAACCAATTCATTACAAGAAAAGACGTCAAAGTCCTAAGAACAAAACTGTTAGGGTGTTTCAAATGTTTTAATTTGTCATGACAGTTTGACTTGTATCAGAATGTACCATACTTTATCAAACCTCACACTCTTCCTTTTCACCCACCAACTAACCCTTTTGTTCTAAACTAAGCCAATCTGTTGAAACTCTATATCCTGCCTTTTTTTTTTTTTTTTTTTTTTTTGCCACTGGGTTTTTTCTAATGTCATTCGCTCCACCAGGCTGACTTTTGCTAGTTCTCAGTCGATGCCCATTGCTTCTGCCACACCAAAAAACTTGTCTTACTATGGTACTCTAATGTTGCATTCATTCGCCAAAGCCACATTTTCTGATTACTGTACTTAATATTTCCCAAGCCCTTCCTCTACTTTTTATATGAATTTCTGTATGCAATTTTAAATCCTCTTGTTCATATTCTACTTTGCATTTTAGTTTGCATATGTGTATTTTTTTTCTTCCCTTGGGTAAATGCCTAGAGTTAATTTAGGCTTCTTTGTACAGTGGGTTCAGTAAAGCAATTGAGTAAATGGATAGATAAATTAATTAAATAACATGAAATTTAGTTTAATTTCCTTCAGATGAATTTGAGGGAAACACTTGACTAGAAGTTATTCTAAGTCCAAACAGCTTTGCAGATTAAGTTATAGATTATTCAATAGAAAGGCTTCTGTCTGCACTGTACACTCCTCCATAAGTATTTTTTAAAATAAGTTTTTATTGATTTCAGAAAGAAGAAGGGAGAAGAAGAGAGAAATGTCCTGAGAAACATCAACTGGCTGCCTCCCTACTGGGGATTAAGCCCCAACACCCTGCCACCCCACACCCTACCACCCTACCTCTCCCACACACACGTGCCCTGACTAGGAATTGAACCAGCAACCTCCTAGTGCAGGGTATAACACTCAGCCAATTGAACCACACCAGCTGGGCCTCCCTAAGCATTTTTTAATTCATTGATTGATTTTAAAGAGAGGAAGGGAGAGGGAGATAAACATCAATTTGTTGTTCCACTTATTTATGCATTCATTGGTTGATTCTTGTGGTATGTACCCTCACCAAAGATGGAGCCTGCGACCTTGGAGTATCAAGAGAATGTTCTAACTAACTAAGCTACCAAGTCAGGGTCTCCATTAGTACTTATTAAATACATTTTTATTGATTTGAGAGAGGGGGGAAGGCAGAGGGAGAGAGAAGCATGGATGAGAGAGAAACATCAATGGACTGCTTCCTTGCACGCCTCCTATGGGGGATTGAGCCCTAAACCTGGGCATGTACCCAACCTGGAATCCAACGGGGACCTTTTAGTGCATAGGATATGCCAACTGAGCCACACAGGCCAAGGCAAGCCTCCGTAAGTATTTTGATTGGGACCCCTTATTACTTAATTTTCACCCTTATTTTTTCACTGTTAACATTATTTTTTTAATAGAAGTAAGCTGACCCAATGACTGATACATGTTAAGTGTTCAGAAAATGCTTGTTGAATTGTTAACGTTAACTAATGTGTATTATGTTTAGCCTTTGCAATAACAGTAAAAGTTCCTTCATGTCAAGGACCCAATAACTGAAGTAGTTGTACATATACCAACTTTAGAATTAATACAATTCTGAATTTACAGTTCGTACTTAATAAATGCTTCTTTTTAAAAATATATTTTATTGATTTAAATTTTTAAAAATATATTTTATTGATTTTTTTACAGAGAGGAAGAGAGATAGGGAGCTAGAAGCATTGATGAGAGAGAAACATTGATCAGCTGCCTCCTGCACACCCCCCCACCAGGGATGTGCCCACAACCACAGTACATGCCCTTGACCGGAATCGAACCCGGGACCTTTCAGTCTGCAGGCCAACGCTCTATCCACTGAGCCAAACCGACTTCTGCAATAAATGCTTCTTGAGTAGATTAATAAAATGCTTTTTTCTCAGAAGAAAGAATCCTTCTTAGGAATCAGTATTTCTCTGTATGGTACTGTATCTCCTAAATTAGAATTACTTGGGATGCTTATTAAAACTATAGTCTTCGGCCGAAACTGGTTTGGCTCAGTGGTTAGAGCGTCGGCCTGGGAACCGAAGGGTCTTGGGTTCAATTTCCAGCCAAGGGCATGTACCTCAGGCACAGGTTCAATCCCCAGCCCCAGTTGAAGCGAGTGAGCATGGACCTTGGAGCCAGACTGCCTGGGCTCTACCACTTACTAAATGTATGTTCTGGGCATGCTGTTCAACTTCCTTGTGCTTCAGTTTCCTCCTCTATAAAATGGGAAGAACGGTATAATTATCCCATAACTGGCTGTGAGGATTAAATGAGTCAGACCCTGTGAGGTGCTGGGAACGGAGCCTGACGGTGTAAACACCATGTGTACCTTTGCCATTATCAGATTATAAGTATCCACTTTCCAACAAGAGGAGTGCATTTCTGTATAAAAATCCATCTTATTACAGAAAACCTAACCCACAGAGTTTGTCCTTTCTTCCTTTCTCCTTTTCTATTTTAGAGATGTGGGCACGTCAGACCAGGATATACCGCCTTATTGCAGGGTACACCTACAACAAAGACGTCTCAGACCTTTTACCTCATGCTGATGAGCCAGAGATCAGTACTCCATCTTTTGAATTGCTTCCCCATAATTAAAATCGCATAAAAAGGGCAGGGATTCAAAATGAGTCGAATGTGCTTTCTTACAAGAAAGCGTTTGTGTAGCTGCAAAGGGTAACAAAACACAAAGACTATTGTAGCAACAGTCTGAGGGCCAAGTCATCTCCTGCCCCACGTCTCCGTGGAGATCATGCTGACTCCTGGCCTCTTCCTTCCTACGCCGGCCTCCAGGAGTGTTGTCACCTCTGACAGACAGAAAAAAATTCCCAAGACCAAACCAGAGCGTTTATAGCGCCCCAGCCCTCCCGTTTCCCAGTGAGATGAGCTTTGGCAACTGATCCCTCAAGAGCAGATCCTTGACAGCAGATGTGCCTGGGAAGGTTGACAGTTTTTCCACAATGGGCTCCTTGTGGGTATATGTATCCAGACTGACTATGATTAATGGACTCCTAAATTTAGCCTTTCTTCTTATCATGTGACTCCCGAAAGATCACTCAGGGTTAGAGTTTTTATTTCCCTATTTGTAAAAAGGAACTTACAGTAAATGTTCTGCTAGACAAAATTTCAAAGACAATTTCATATAACTCCTTTGATTTTTAAAAAATATATATTTTATTGATTTTTCTCAGAGGAAGAGAGAGGGACAAAGAGTTAGAAACGTCGATGAGAGAGAAACATCGATCAGCTGCCTCTTGCACACCCCCTACCGGGGAATGTGCCCGCAACCAAGGTACATGCCCTTGACCGGAATTGAACCTGGGACCCTTCAGTCCACAGGCCGACGCTCTATCCACTGAGCCACACCGGTTTCGGCTCCTTTAATTTTTAAAAAGAGGCTAGATCCAGAGAGGTTGAGGAAATTGCTTAAGGTCAAAGAATTGGGTCAGGAATAAAAGTTGTGCAATATAGTTAATTTTGCTATTAACAAAGGGCTAAAATTGGAGAATTTTGCTTGAAGATTAAAATGCCATTGTTGTTTTTAGAAATCCAATTGGCTTTATTTAGTGTTTCATGAATTAGTTAGCATCTTATCTAGCAACTAGAAGGGTGCTCCGGTATTTTACTTTTTGGTATTAATCATTTCTGACAACCTAGTTGCTGAATAAAAATATAAAGAAGTTTTCTAGTATTTCATCTAATGAGAATATAACACAAGTTCTACTATTAAACAAAAGGTATAGCCCTAATTGGTTTGGCTCAGTGGATAGAGCATTGGCCTTCGGACTCAAGGGTCCCAGGTTCAATTCTGGATATGTTGCGGGCACATATCCAGTGGGGAGTGTGCAGGAGGCAGATGATCGATGTTTCTCTCTCATCAGTGCTTCTAGCTCTCTCTCTCTCTCCCTTTCTCTCTGTAAAAGATTAATAAAATATATTTTTAAAAAGGCATAGAATTTTAAAACTTTCTTTGAATACATGTTTTATAATAATTAATTTTAATTAATATATAAATGAATTAGTTCTTTTAAAGTTGCATGAATAGTCAAGGAATCCCCAGTCTTCGCACTTCTATATGTATTTTTTTTTTTTGTGTGTGTGTGTGTGTGTACTTTTTTTTGAACCTTTTAAGAGTAAGTTGCAGATATTATGCCTTCAAACCTTAATTCTTTTTTTTTTTTAATGTTCTTATTGGTTTGAGAGAGAGGGGAAGGGAGGGAGGGAGAGAAAGAGAGAGAAACATCAACCAGCTGCTTGGGTATGCTTCCCACTGGGGAGCAAGCCTGAAACAGAGGCATGTGTCTTGCCTGGGAGTCGAACTGAAGAACTTCTGGTGCATGGGATGGCACTCAACCAAGTGACCACACTGGCCAGGCCAAAGCTTCATTCTTAACTGGGAAAAATACCACACCCAGTAACTGTAGCATAATCCAGTATCGGTTTTTTCAGCAACACCCACTCAGATAATAATCGTGGTTGATAGCATCATTTTACATAGAAGCATCATCTGACTTGAACAATGGAGATAAAAATCTAGCCGTAAGAACAATGAATATAGTTTCTTCATTCAACAGATACTTAATAAAGAGTGGGCTGGTGCCCTAGTGCCATGGTCGGCAAACTGGGGCTCTTTGGCTTCTTGAGTGTGGCTCTTTCACAAAATACCACAGCCTGGGCGAGTTTATTTTGAAGAAGTGGCGTTAGAAGAAGTTTAAGTTTAAAAATTTTGGCTCCCAGCCGAAACCGGTTTGGCTCAGTGGATAGAGCATCGATCTGCGGACTGAAAGGTCCCAGGTTCGATTCTGGTCAAGGGCATGTACCTTGGTTGCGGACACATCCCCAACGGGGATGTGCAAGAGGCAGCTAATCGATGATTCTCTCTCATCGATGTTTCTAACTCTCTATCCCTCTCTCTTCCTCTCTGTAAAAAAATCAATAAAATATATATTTTAAAAATTTGGCTCCCAAAAGAAATTTCAATCGTTGTACTGTTGATATTTGGCTCTGTTGACTAATGAGTTTGCTGACCACTGCCCTAGTGGATAGAAGAATAAAACATCCATATTTTGTTCATTTGAGAATTGCTGAGCTCAAAAAGTTCTCTCTCTCTCTCCCTCTCTCTCTTTTTCTCTCTCTCTCCTATTTTCTCCTTAAACATGGAAGCATTTTCTTTGAGAATGAGAAGAGGATTTAAAATAAAACCGCATGTGCTCATAGATTAAGGATCAAAGGATCAAATCAGAGATGTAAATGTAGTGATCAGCTCCAAACTCTCCAAGGATTCAATTTTGTTTTCTTCAGTGTTTTTATTGTGTTAGCTGTTTCTACTTTTGTTGAAGTTGGAATGAAACTGGAGGACATCAGATGGGTCTTTAAGAAGTTTCTCTTTCTTGCTTCAATTGCACTGTCTTCCAAGGATGCTAGCACTCAGAGGGTGCTAGTAGTACTAAGGAAACGCTTTCCTTTGTCACCCTGAATACGCATCCTACCTAGACCACCTCAGGATTTCTAATCACTCTGCCAGTAATAGCCATAGATATTGTGAGATCATATTAAGTATAGAGTGGACAGTTAACACATGTGCCCTTATACCAACATTGCCACAGGTGCTCAGAGGAGCAAAAAAGGGGGGGAGGGTGTAGACAGAGGGTCAATAATAATACTTGGCTTTTAGTTAAGTGCACTGGATTTCCAGTGCTATCCTTTGTGAAAAAAACACTCTTGTGTAGGAAGTGAGTTATTATCAGTATAGAGATCAGCATAAATAACAACAGAGCAAAATGTCTGCTATAAGCTCAGCTCATCTCTATGAGCAAGAGTTTTATAGTAACGACTAGAGGTTCAGTGCACGAATTCGTGAATGGGTGGGATCCCTCGGTCTGGCCAGTGACCAGGGCCATCAGGTTCCCTGCCGCCCTGCCTTTTCCTTCCCCTGCTGCCCTCAAGCCACCACCGTGTGGTTCCCTGCTTCCTGGCCTCCCCCCATCCTCCTTCCCTTGCTGCCCATGTCCGCTGCCACCCCCCTCCCATCTCCCCCCCCCCCATATTCCCCGTCCCAGTCTGGGGCCCAGCCCCAATCAGGTGATCAGGGCCTGCCAGCAGAGGGGAGGGGCCAACTGCCACCACAGCAAGCGGGCAGTGGAACAATGGGGGAGGCAGGGTGGGAGGAAGGAATCTGAGAGGTTGGCCACTGGTCCTCAGCCCCCCTGCGAAAGGGGCTATGTCCACTACCACCCACCCCTGATTCCCCATCCCAGCTGGGGGACCTGGCCTCAATCAGGTGATGGGGGCCTGCTGGCCACGGGGAGGGACTGGGCGGTTGGCCAGCAGGTCCCATCTGCGATCAGGGCCTGCAGGCTGGGGGAAGCTCCTACGTTGAGCATCTGCCCTCTGGCGGTCAGTGTGCATCATAGCGACGAGTCATTCCAGTCATTTGGTCCTAAAGGTTGCTTAGGCTTTTATATATGTAGATTTTATTTTATTTTTTTAATGCTCACCTGAGGACATGTTTTATTTGTTTTTAGAGAGGGAGAGAGGAAGGAAGAGGGAGAGAGAGAGAGAGAGAGAAAGAGAGAGAGAGAAACACCAGTGTGTGAGAGAGACATCAATTGGTTGCCTCCCATATATGCCACCACCAGGGGTCGAACACAATCTAGGTATGTGCCCTGACCAAAATCAAACCCAGAACCTTTTGGTGTATGGGACAATGCTCCAACCAACTGAGCCACCCAGCCAGGTCAATAGCAACAATTTAAAAGTAGCAATCAGACCTTTCTTCCTAGTTTTAAGCACAAACATTTGGGACACACTTATTTCTCATATGTAAGAGGACAGTTCTGTGAGAGATAGCTAACCTTTAGTTTCAACCTCATCATTCTGTGCTCCCTGACATGAAACAGCTTCTTTCCAGATGAATAGAACATGACTTTCTGATTTAGTAATGTCTAACACTGTGAGGGTACTGCCATCTTTCTGGTGCCAATGTGTCTTTGGTAATTAAGGTCTGAAGAAAAATACTTTTTAATGTGAACACAAGTAAAATGCACTTTATTTTTGTTGCACTGATAATCAAAACATAAAAAAGGTAAAAAATAAAAAAAAATCTAACCTACTGCCTGCTGTAGAAATGTAGAGCCAGTGAATATTTATCAAGCTCTTCCGGTACATGATATACTCTTTTATGTATTTAAGAATGTGCAAATACATTCAAAAGTTGACGATGCAATTTGATTAGATCACATCATGCTGTACTAAGCTGTGATTTTTCCACAAGATAATGTGTCGTTTCATATTTTGAGTGATGCAGGAGAGCAGCTAGTTAAGAACAATAGCATTCAGCCGAAACCGGTTTGGCTCAGTGGATAGAGCGTCGGCCTGCGGACCGAAAGGTCCCAGGTTCGATGCCGGTCAAGGGCATGTACCTTGGTTGCGGGCACATCCCCAGTAGGGGGTGTGCAAGAGGCAGCTGATGGATGATTCTCTCTCATCGATGTTTCTAACTCTCTATACTTCTCTCTTCCGCTCTGTAAAAAATCAATAAAATATAAAAAATAAAATAGAACAATAGCATTCAACATTAAACAAAAATTTTCCAGTATTTAAAAAAAAAAGAATTCAATTAAGTAGCTGTCATAGGATCTTTCTCTTATTTTGTTTCATCTCATCTCATTTTTTAAAATGACATCTTTACTATACGCAGTGAAAACCACTGCGTATCATCTTAACTGAATCCTCCCATTTACATTTATTTTCTCAGGAATGAATGCACACACCTGGGTTGGGTTTTAATTTTTTTGTTTGTTTGTTTGAGGAAGGAGGTGCTTGCTTCAGTGGCAATGATCCATCACAATTTTCTATGTGGGACATATTCCGGTAGGTGAGGCACATACGTGGGCTTTTCATAAGCCCCTGATAAGTTTAGCTACACTTTAGGAAGAAGAAAAACAACATTTTACTTACGTTATGCTAAAATAACAGCATCTATTCACCTTTCATGAACTTCTGTTCCATGAAACACTTTCCAGTGTCTAATAAACAATTTGAGAGTGTGGGACCAATGTGTGATTCTTTTTTTTTTAAATTTTTTAAAAATATATTTTATTGATTTTTTTACAGAGAGGAAGAGAGAAGGATAGAAAGTTAGAAACACTGATGAGATAGAATCATTGATCAGCTGCTTTCTGTACATCCCCCACTGGGGATGTGCCCGCAACCAAGGTACATGCCCTTGACCGGGAATCGAACCCTGGACCTTTTCAGTCTGCAGGCTGACGCTCTATCCACTGAGCCAAACCGGTTTTGGCCAATGTGTGATTCTTAATGTGTTCTCTGACATTAAGCTCAAAACAGCCCCCGTTGTAGGAGGTTGATATGTACTTGTTGAATTGGAACATTTCATTGCAAAATTCCAGTTTGCAGATAAAAATTTAGTACATAAGGGCTGAAAAAGGATTGGCTTGGAGAAACAAAGAAACATCAGTTCTTCTAAAGTTCCTAATATTCAAACCTAATATGTTTCTGTTCAGAAGCATACTACCCAACCCAATCGGGTGTCATTTAGAGTTGAAGCTTGGGAAAAAAAAGATAAATTATAATAATGAAAAGTAACTTTAAATTTCTTATGTATTATTGCATTCGAGAATATCGATGTGCTCCTTGGAAAAATAACCGGGGTTCTTTTTTAACTGGCATGGGAAGAAAGTGTTGCACTAAGAGTGGGGTTGTGAGGATGAGCTCCCTTCATTCTGCGAGTTAGGAGTCAGGCGTTTAACATGTTGGTGTTCTCCACTATATTGTAAGCTCCTATAGGGCGGGGGTCACACCCCATTCAGGTCTAGATCCCACTCTACCTTGCATAGTGCTTTGCAGACAGTAGGTACTCAATAAACGCCCCTTGAGTGATTTCTTTGTCTATAAAATAATGATGAAACCTACTTTTTAAATGGAATTTCACATTGAGTGACTGCACCGCCGGCGAGGACTCAGCAACCTCCCTTTGAACTCCCCTCGCTTTTGGAAGCTCTGTTCACCCTGCATGCTTCTCCCGCCACGGCCTTCTGCAGGCCAGTTCCACCAGAAAAAGGAACTGTACAGTACGTCTGCTGTCAGAACCTCCACTCCTTCAACCCCTTTGCTAATGCAAGGGAGGGTGGTGATCTTCTTCCCACTGGCACTGAGGATTATATCCATACTAGAGGCCCGGTACATGAAAATTAATGCACTGGATTGGGGGGGTCCCTCAGCCTGGCCTGCCCCCTCTCACAGTCTGGGAGCCCTCAGGGGCAGGAGGTGACTCAGCGATCAGGGGAAGGCAATGCCCACATCACACCTCTGTTGCTGCCACTGCCAGCAGTGCAAGCCTTGGCCGTCTCTGATTACCTGAGCCTCGGGCAACCCTGGGCAGCTGGACATCTGTCATCTGAGGTTTGCCTGTGCCTGGGCCAGCCCTGGGAGACTCTGGAGGCAGGCGTGCAGAGTGGCCGGGCCCACCTGGAAGTGGACCAGGCCTTGCCGTGTGCCTGTCACCCTGGCAGGGCTGAGGGAACTGGGGCCACCATCTTGTAGCTGTGGGCACCACCATCTTTGAGGGTGGGGCAGCCAATTAGCATATTCCCTCCTTATTGGTTGTGGGCGCTGCCATCCTTGCAATGGCATGAGAGTCAATTAGCATATGTCCTCTTGATTAGATATGAATTCAACAGAGAAACAGCAGATCCACTGTCCAAGGGATCGCTGGTGATTAGGATAAAATGAAACTAGTGAAGTCCCGTAGAGAGCTGTCTGGGAAAGCACATGGATACTCTTTTAATCAGCTGAGCCCAAGGGCACTGGCAGAATCATGTTATCAGTACTGATTTCTTATCTTTATCCATGTGCTTGGAATGAGGAACAAAAAGAACCTTGACCCACCCAGGTCTTATCTTGTACCAAAAAAATGAGGAGCTTACCCAGATCCTGATGAATAGGATTTGGGCACACCTGAAAATCCTTTTGATCATAAAATCCCTTTTGGAAACCAATAAATATGCTATGTTGTCTGAGGTGAGTGTCACTGTCTCTTTATCAGAGGACAGGAAGCCACCTTCCTGGCACCCAGCTTGAATCTATTTCTGTCTCTTGTCTCTTTCTTTCTCTAATTTCTTAATCCCCAGCTCCTCCCCTCAGGAACCTGTTGCTTTCCGTGGGGGACGCGGAAAACAGAAAATGTCCACCACAAAGACCTTTAAGAAGAAATTTGCCTGCAATGGTAGTGTCATTGGACATCCAAAACATGGAGAAGTAATTCAGCTGCAGGGTGACCAGCACAAGAACATATGCCAGTTCCTCGTCGAGGCGACTGGCTAAGGATGACCAGCTGATGGTTCATGCATTTTAAGTGCTTTTGACTCACTGAAACCTAAGTGAGGATTTCTTTGCAATGAGTAGAATTTCCCTTCTGTCTCTTGTCCACAAGTTTATTTTTAAAAATATATACTTTATTGATTTTACACAGAGAGGAATTTAGAGGGATAGGGAGTTAGAAACCTCGATGAGAGAGAAACATTACCAGCTGCCTCTTGCACACCCCCCACTGGGGATGTGCCTGCAACCAAGGTATATGCCCTTGACTGGAATCGAACCTGGGACCTTTCAGTCCGCAGGCCAACGCTCTATCCACTGAGCCAAACCGGTTTTGGCCCTTGTCCACAAGTTTAAAAACCTCACAGCTTAAATAATGTAGCCATTTCGGGTCTGCTTTTAACTTGAACTACTGTAACTCCTTCATGCAATAATCTGAAAAGAACCATAAAAAAAATGGAATTTCACCAAAACCGGTTTGGCTTGGTGGATAGAATGTCAGCCTGTGGACTGAGAGGTCCTGAGTTCAATTCTGGTCAGGGGCATTGTACCTTGATGTACCTTGAAAAAAATCAATAAAATATATATTTTTTAAAAGGAATTTCACATGAAAGAATATAATATTCATATAATATCTATTTTCTTTTTCTTATGCTCTATTTGCTTTTCCTTAAACTTAAAAAATTTTTTAATTGATTTTTTTACAGAGAGGAAGGGAGAGGGATAGAGAGTTAGAAACATTGATGAGAAAGAAACATAGATCAGCTGCCTCCTGCACACACACCATCCCACCCCCCCACCCCACACCCACCACCCCCCCAACCCCTCGCCACTGGGGATGTGCCCGCAACCAAGGTACATGTCCTTGACCGGAATCAAACCTGGGACCTTTCAGTCTGCAGGCTGATGCTCTATCCACTGTATGCTCATTAAACTTTTGACCCTTTCTCCAGGGGTCAGATCAGATTCATCCTTCTCCATGAAGCACTAATTGGTTGCTACAGCCCTTGATGATGGCTTCTTATTGGGTGACATAGTGGGTCTATATCACATTAGATTTGAAGTTTATTACAGGAAGAAAAGTTCAATGTATCCTTGTACCCTGAAATCACAGTGCCTTCACAACTAAGGTCCTAAATAAGTATTTATATATGATAAACATATGCAGTGGTCATAGTGCTCAGAATGATCAATAACTCATGGTTTACTGTTAAGATCAGTTGCTTATAGCAACCCAAAAGGTACTTTGACTTCATATTTTCTGCGAGGAAGGAGCCCTAGGCATGCAGCCTTGTTCTTGTGTCCCTTGGTCCGGGCCTCTCTTGCAGGTGCCTGCAGCCTGTCTCAGCTTACACCCAGGCAGAGCTTTCTGTATATTTTATTGTCTTAGTTCTCCTGGAAGTCAGGGAATTTGAAAGAAGATCAAATATTTTCTTAAAAGAAATAAAGAAAATCAAAATGTTTTTCATGAGTTAATAATAAATATATTGTACAAAGGGAAACCAAAGAACAGCCTGGAATATTTTGAGGACATTATATCTAATGTAATAATCTGGATACCCACAATTGAAAATATGTAATGATATATAACCTCTCTCTATATAAAAGCCTAACATGCAAAGTGTCCCTTCAGGAGTCTGACCCACTGGGAGTCCGATCGCTATGACATGTGCTGACCACCAGGGTGTGGCACAGAACAAAGGAAGGCCCGGGCCGCTAGGGACCCTACCTGTGCACTGGGCCTCTAGTAGAAATATGAATGTAATACGTCATGTGTAAACAGTTATATCTCCATACTCCAATACTAGTCCATGAAGGCCTGAGGGTAGAAAAGAGGCAAAAAGAGGAGAGAGGAAGGAAAGAAGGAAGAAAGGCAAGATGAAATGGATATGAGGGAGGAGGGATAGTGCTAGGTAAAGCTTTGGGAAGAGTGTGGATAACTTCTGAGTGGTATAGTTTGCCAGCTGGGTGACACGAATGTAGCTCACACTTCCCAGCAGGTTAAGAAACTATGCAGCGCCTTCTGCATATGAATAGCCTGTTCTTTTGCAACCTAAAGCCTAACAAACTGCAGCTGGGTCAGAGAGCTCCAAAGCTTCCAAAAGAAGGCTTAAGGCCCTGCAGCAGCAGCCTGCCGTTGCTTCACAGCTGAGCCTCATCTGGGCACTTCCAACCCCAAACAAAGAGGAGGAATCTGCAGATCTCTCTGTAGCTCCTGCTGGGTCGCCTCAGGCAGTGGCTGACTTTGCACTTCTTTGGAGACCCAAGAGCCAGTGTACCCAGTGGTCAGTGTGAGACCATACTGGATTACAACTCTTCACACCCATAAGAGACACATTCAGGGGGGCAGACTCAGTGAGCACCAAAGCCCCACTGAAGCAAATCTTGCCCCATAAGGGTGTCTCCAGCACACAAGTTCTTCCATTGTAGACACAGCTGGTCCTCACAGCCAATTGGCCTGGAGGTCAATTCCTTCCAGTGATACCAACAGCAGTTAAGGCTTAACTACAACAAGACTGTGCACACAGGCCACAAAGGGGTGCACCAAGAGTGTCCACCTCAGATAACTGGGGAGGCTGAGCCACTGGGCCCTATAGGACACCTAGCACACTAGGAAACTCTATCAACACAGGAAAGCAGCCAAAATGCAGAGACAAAGAAACATGTCACAAATGAAAGAAATGGAGGAAAGCAAAATACTGGATATAGAGTTCAAAACCATGGTTATAAGGTTTTTCAAGAATCTTCTAGAGAACCTCTGAAAAATTTAGTGAGACCCTCAAGGAATGAAAAAAGACTAATCAGAAATCAAGCATACACTGACTGAAATAAAGAATAATATACAAAGATCCAACAGCAGATTAGAGGATCCCAAGAATCAAGTCAAAGATTTGAAATACGAAAAAGAAAAAAACACACAACCAGAAAAGGAAAAAAAATAAATAAATAAAAAATCCAAAAATATGAAGATAGTGTAAGGAGCCTCTGGAACAACTTCAAGTGTATCAACATCTGAATTACGGGGGTGCCAGAAGAAGAGAGCAAGATATTGAAAACCTATTTGAAGAAATAATGACAGAAAACTTCCCCTACCTAGTGAAAGAAACAGACTTACAAGTCCAGAAGTGCACAGAACCCCAAACAAAAGGAATCCAAAGAGGACCACACCAAGACACATCATAATTAAAATGCCAAGGGCAAAAGACAAAGAGAATCTTAAAAGCAGCAAGAGAAAAACAGTTACCTACAAGGGAGTACCCATAGGACTGTCAGCTGATTTCTCAACAGAAACTATGCAGGCCAGAAGGGAGTGGCAAGAAATATTCAAAATGATAAATAGCAAAGCCCTACAACCAAGATTACTCTACCAGCAATATATCATTTAGAATTGAAGGTTAGATAAAAAGCTTCACAGATATGAAAAAGCTAAAGGAGTTCACCATCACCAAACCAAGATTATATGAAATGCTGAAGGGAATTCTTTAAGAAGAGGAAGAAGAAAAAGGTAAAGATAAACATTATGAACAACAAAGTGACAACAAATAAGTATCTATCAACAAGTGAATCTAAAAATCAAGCGAATACAAAATCTGATGAACAGAATAAACTGGTGAGTATAATCTGGGGCATAGAAAGGGACTGGACTAACAATTCTCAGGGGGAAGAGGGTGTGGGGGGTACAGTAAGAGACTGCAAAAATCGTACACCTATGGATGAGGACAGTGGGGGTGGGGAGGGATAAGGGCAGGGGGCAGGGTGGGAACCAGGTGGAGGGGAGCTATTGGGGGGAAAAAGAGGAACAATTGTAATAATCTGAACAATAAAGATTTATTAAAAAAAAAAAAAGAAAAAAGCAAGAAAGGTATGAAACAGAAAAAAATCCCACTGGTGAGTTAATGGGATTTGCTCTATATATTTAAAAATGAAGATGAGAGCGATTAGGGAGGTAAGGATGATGTCTATTCATATTATTTCATCCCCAAAATATTTATTGGACACTTACTATGTGACAGGAGCTGCTAGATGCGTAGGAAAAACACAGTAAACCAAATCAGTAGTCCCTGTACATGTGGAGCAAGACTGTGTTATTAGTAAAAAGAAACAACCTGGTTATATATACACAGACTTTGTCCAGAAGGAAGCACAATAAATTGGCAACATGGGTTGTTTAAGCGGGGAATGAGCTAAAAGGGAAACCTCAAGAATTGTGCCTGTTGAATTTTAACAGATGGGTGTGTTACCGATGTAAAAATTATACATTTTAAAAAATATATTTTTTATTGATTTCAGAGAGGAAAGGAGAGGGAAAAATAGAAACATCAATGATGAGAGAGAATCATTGATTGGCTGCCTCCTGCATGTCCCCTACTGGGGATTGAGCCTGCAATCTGGGCGCGTGCCCTGAGTGGGAATTGAACCATGACCTCCTGGTTAATAGGTCGACACTCAACCACTGAGCCACACCAGCCTGGAAAAGGTTATAATAAGACTGTGTTCTATCTATTAAGACATATGTGTATGTGCCTACTTACCTGCATATGCAAACACACATATTTGCCTGTATATGCACAGACTTTCTGGCAGTTCATGCAAGAAGCTGGCAAAGCTGGATGCCTCTAAGGATGAGAACTGGGTGGGAGGGAGACTGAGGTAAGAGAGTGACTGAATTTCACCCTATATCTATAGGTTTCATTTGCATTTTTATGAATTTGGTTATTTAACATAATGTGCAGAAGTATTAATTTTAAAATGAACTGAGTTTTGAAAGTAGTAAGCAGAAACATATGAATAGAAGTTTTTATATAGATAGAAAATCTCACACATTTTTTATTTTATATACTAGTTTGATTTCTCCGAGTTGTAACTTTTACCAAATTTAACATTCAAAGAAAAAAGTGTGTGTTCATGTGCATACATGCAGTGTAGGAGAACAGACAAAAGCATTTGGTGTTTGTGAATATAAGGGAGTTAAAATATTTGGGCTTTGCCTAATGTGGGAAAAACACCTCAGCTATCAATCTAGATAAGTTTTTAAAAAAATGCCTAAGGCAGTTTCACTTCATACAATAGACACTCTGTTGAAACAGGTTGAGGTGGTGGCCAATCTCCACCCATAAGCTTCAGGGTTTCCAGGCGTCTTTTAGAACTAACTAACCCTGACATGACTGCTTGCACTTGGTTTTAAATATGAGTTGATTCACTCAGTCCAAAACAAAATTTGGACCATGATAACCCCTTATTATTATGCAGAAGTAGGATGGACAATATGGTGAAATCATGATTTCAAAATTGTTTTGTTGTAACTAAATTTCACCTTTCAGAATCTTAAGACAGATTTGTTGAGGCATAACGGACATACAATAAATTACACATAGTACTAAAAAGTGAACAACTCAATAAATTTTGGTTTGTGTACAGCTAGGACTATAAACAAGGTGGTGAACATATCCATCACCTCTAAAAATTTCCTTGTGCCCTTTTATAATCCTTTCCTCCTGCCCCTTCAGACTACGTCCCCTTCCTGGGTAGCCACAGCTCTGCTTCCTATCATTATAGAATAGTCTGCATTTTCTATAACTTGTTATTCTCCTCAGTGTGGACTATATTTTCCTGCTTCTTTGCGCACCAAGTCATTTTGTAATGCATGATAGTGTAAATTCCAATTTCGTGAGTTTTGTTCTGGAATGCAGTTAAATTATTGAAAACCAATTGGATCCTTTTGGGTCCTGCTTTGCAAAAACAGGGAAACATTTGGTCTAGGGCTAATTTTGCCTCCTTGTTGTATCTCGTGAATTGAGAGTTCTTAGTCTTGCTGCTAGGAAAAAGAACTATTGCTAGTCCTATGTAAGCCCCAAGGATCATTCCCCTTAATCCCTTCAGGTGATTCTTTCCTCTGGCTCTGGTAGTATCATCACACACGGATCAATACATTACTATTCAAGAACCCTCCACAGGTGTCCAAAGCCTTGGTGTACTCTTACTTGTGGTACCCTATCCTGTGAACTCCAGCTGTATTGGCCTTTCTGAACACACAGCTCTAAGTTCTCAACCCATGGCACAGCTAAACTTTGCATGGATCCTCCCTCCCCAAGTCCAGCCTGGAATCTTTTCTTGCAGTACATTGGGTTATTTCCTTCCCTTGGTTCCCACTTTCCTTCATTGCCTGTTGTTCACCTTGAAACTGTCTTATATACAGGGTGTCCCCAAAACATGTGTACACACTTCAACAGCCGGTAGCTCCATTGATGTTTCTTTTCAGCCAGACTAGATTTTGAACAGAAGGAAACTCATCCTAAATGCTACTGGAAGCTTGAATTGCAGTTGAGGTACAAACACTGCCTTTATAATTTCCACTCCTTTTCAGGTTTAACTGATTTAAAATAATGGGTGAGACACACTCTGCTGGGGACTCGAACCAAGATGGCGGCCTAGGTAGTCTCCTAAGCTGCTGCCTCATCAACAATTTAAGAAACAACAACAACTAAAATCAAAAAGGAGTTCATCAAAACCACAGGAAAGCTGTCGGAATGGGATATCTACAACTGGAAAGAAGGAGAAGTGCAGCTGCCGCCATGTGGGGTTTAGAGCCAAAACGGAGCCTCCGCCGCCGCCTGTGAGGGAGGGCCACCGAGAGTGGAGCCTGCCCCACCCTGGGCCCAGGGAGCGGGCCACCTCAAAGCTGGGACTCCGCGCCCGCAGCCTTCCCGGCCCGCCTGCTGTGGGAGCGAGGGAGCCAGCGCCAAGCTGCGGCCGTGCCTTCCGCTCTCGGCCTGAGCGAGCCCATTGCCCTTTGGTCCCTCCTCCACCGGGCCTGGCCTGGCTGGAGCCTCCGCTGAGCCCCTGGGAGCCAGTGCCAAGGCAGAGCCCTGTGCCCCGGGAGAGCCGTGTGACCCAGGGGAGCGGTGTGAACCAGAGGAGCCGTGTGTCCCAGAGGGGCAGTTTGAACCGGAGGGGGAGCGGATTCTATTCGAATGGCCCTGAGAAATTTGGACAGTCTGCAGCCATTTGCTACAGCACACTTTGTTGTATTTCCCTACAAAAACAAGTCGGAGAGAGTGTCCCACTTGAAATTCAAATACGGGGGGGGGGGGGGGGGGGGGGGGGGGAGAAAAAGAAGAAAAAAAAAATCTGAGGAGCAGAATAAAGTGGTGAATATAGTAGAATCAGGGGCAAAGAAAAGGAGTGGACTGATAATTATCAGGGGGATAAGAGGGTGGGGGTGCAGTAAGAGACTGGATTAAAATCATATAACCAATGGATGAGGACAATGGCGGGGGTGGGGGGTAAGGGCAGAGGGTGGGATGGGAACTGGGTGGTAGGGAGCTTTGGGGAAGAAAAAGGAAAAACAATTGTAATAATTTGAGCAATAAAGATTTATTTAAAAAATAAAATGGGTGAGCCGAAACCGGTTTGGCTCAGTGGATAGAGCGTCCGCCTGCGGACTGAAGGGCCCCGGGTTCGATTCCGGTCAAGGGCATGTACCTTGGTTGCGGGCACATCCCCAGTGGGGGGTGTGCAAGAGGCAGCTGATCAATGTTTCTCTCTCATCAATGTTTCTGACTCTCTATTCTTCCCTCCTTCCTCTCTGTAAAAAAATCAATAAAATATATTTTTTAAAAATAAATAAAATAATGGGTGAAGCCAGACGAAGCTTTGAATAAAGAAAGTTTATCCACTTGACCTTTTTATGGGGATACATAAAAAACAGTTTATGGCACAAAACTGGCAACAGTTGAGGAATTGGGACACCCTATATATTGTTCAGTTATTTTAATTGTTCCCATTACTTCATTTTGGCCAGAAACAGAAGTTTACCTCCAGCTTTGAAAGAAATAATGTGCTGATACATCTTTGATCTTCATGACCCACAAGGCACTCTGGAGTGTTACGATGATGGGAGGAGATTCTCGGGGAGCAGAATAACTTTCCTCTCACTCAGCAGGATCTCGCGCTCCATCCCATCCTCGGCTTCTCTTCCTAAATTCACCTATGCCGTCTACTTGCCTGAAAGTCTTGTGTTTTCTGTTAAATGACAATCCTGGCTAATCTTGATGAAAGTCAGGTTACTTTGGGCAGTTCTGTTCCTTACTTCCTCTAATATGAAATGCCTACTGCATGCCAGGCATATCATTCTAGATACTTGGTAGATTAGCCATCTCTGACTATGTCACTACCCCCAAATTTAGCAGCTTAAAATTAACCTTATCTCTCAGTCTCTCTGAAATCTGGGAGCAGCTTAACTGGGTGGTTCCGGGTCAGGGTGTCATGAGGGTGCAGCAGTATGTTGACGAGGGCATCTAAAGGCTTGACTGGCACATTTATTTCCAAATTGCCTTTTATGACCTATCTTTGGAAGTTATGCTCTATAATATCTGCAATATCCTACTGGCTACATGAGCCAGCCCTATCACTGTGGGAATCATTAGGGCCATCTTGGAAGCTGGCCTCCAAACCTGGAAAATAAAGAAATAAGACAGCCCTACGCCGTTTGGCTCAGTGAACAGAGGATCGGACCGTGGACTGGAGGGTCCCAATTTTGATTCCGGCCAAGGGCACATGCCAGGTTGCTGGCTCAATCCCCAGCAGGGGACATGCATGAGGCAGCCAATCAATGATTCTCTCTCATCATTGATGTTTCTATCTCTCTCTCCCTCTCCCTTCCTCTCTGAAAGCAATATATAGATATTATGTGTGTGTGTGTGTGGTCAGGATAATTCTTATTGATATATATATTTATTTAAAACATATCTTTATTGATTTCAGAGAGGGATAGAGTTAGAAACATCGATGAGAGATAAACATCAATCAACTGCCTCCTGCACACCCCCCACTGGGGATGTGCCTGCAACCAAGGTACATGGCCCTGACCGGAATTGAACCTGGGACCCTTCAGTCAGCAGACCGATGCTCTACCACTGAACCAAACCGGTTTTGGCAATGGTGACTATTTTAAATGAGATGGTATTTTCATCCCTATGAACGTTATGTCTTAGGATGTGGGTGCTGTTGCACTTCCTTACTTCACATGTATTTTAATATTTTATAAATGTCCAATAAAATCTTCTAAAATTTACCCAGAATTATTCTGCCTTTGCATAGAGCTCATCTCCTTCAGATAGTACCAGCACTCACTTGTTTTTTGAACAACCTAATGAATAAGGGAGATGTGGAGTGGGGGTAGCATCTGGTCCCAAATGCCATTTGGATCCCTGTTTTTTTAATCTGGAGACATGACTTCCACAAAGACAAGAAAATGACCCTCACTTCATGTCCCCCTCTCCCACTCCCGACTGGTACATTCTGAAGTACAAACTGGACTAGATCAGGCTACACAACATCTGTTGACTGGTATAAGCCCCAAGCTGTTATCAGTTTTCAACCAGGTAAGTACAGAAACTGAGGGCAAGTGTTTAGTTTTTGTAACTATTTGGTAGAATAATTTTTGTCTTCTGAATAAATTTTAAAAATCAGGCTGCACCTATTGAAAAATTCATTTTAATAATTATTGACTTATTGTAGTCATCAGTCTGTGGCGGATTGGGGAAAACTGCAGTGCACATGCTCAGCTCAGCATGGGAGCTCTCATTCACACACTCCTTGACTTTCCTGCATATATCCACAGGGTAGGTTGCTCAGAGGATTGAGGAGCAAGGGCAGGAACACTTGCTTTGTCATTCTTATTTACTACTCAAACAGTTGGTGTACACTGTAGAAAGAGAGATGAGTAAAAGCACAACCACAAATCTATCACCAAGATGACAATGTCAAGCATGTTTATTATTCCACATTCCTGTGAAATCTATAAATCCCTATTGTACATGTTTACTTCACTTAAATTAAGCAATTTTTTTCACATTTTAAGTAAACAAACTTAAGAAGTTTGCAGAAAAGGTTAAACATTCTTTATTAAAAAGTGACCATCATCTATCTCACCATCCTAGCATCCCAAATGTTTCTTTTTTATCCATCTTTGGCTCATTAAACTCAACATAACCAAAATCAAGTCTATTATCTTCCAACCTAATCCCCCGCCTTTTTCTGAGTTGTCAGAACCAAATCAGAAAACTTTAGGCCTTCTACTTTTTACTTCTTTGTGCCTCATTTATCATTTTGTCTCTGCAACTTCTCAAGTCCAAATGTTTCTTACCTTCTCCTCCAGTAGTAGTCTGAACGGGTCTCCTGGCATCCAGTCTACCTGACTGCAATCCATTTTGAAGCTCCCTGCAGGATTATTTTTGTCCCTTTCAATTTTCTGCCAAAATAAGTTTTAAGAATTTTTCTTACACAGAAATCTTTAGCTGAGAACCATTTCTAGGGAGGAACTGAGCAGTGAGCTGCCAGTAGCCAGTACTCAATTGAGTTGGACCTGAAGGCAGAAGTGGAAGGGGAAATGAAATCTAAGTTTAGCATCCACCACAATCTTTCCCCCACCATGGTAACCACTTCCGCTTCTCCCTCCACTTTCAACACCTTCACCTAAATGGATTCTTGAAATTTCTAGAGGAAGCAATTCACCTTGACCTTTTAAAAAATATTTGCCTTACAATGAGTATCACATCCTTGCTTGGTATTTAGTTGGCTCGTAGAGCTGTTAGTTCCAAGATGACCTCTTCCAATTTTATTTCCCAACCTCCTTAAGCAAAAGGCACTCTACTGTGCTCTTGCACCACATGCCTATCGTCACATCACCTTCCTGTTAGGTTGTGACAGTGGCTCGTTTTTATTATTATCATCTAGCGCTATGACTTAAACTTAACTCCTAGTAAGTTTACTCACAGAATACTCTTGCAGTTTTACCTACTTATGATTACAGTGAACCAGTTTCCTTTAAACATTTAATGTAATTATGCTGCAAAGACATAACCAGCACCCTAAATTCTGATATCTAAATTGTAACTACATGCAAACTTTGTATGTGGTTATTTTGAAAAACCTCAAGCTAAAAATGCATTGCCAGATTACCCTCGTTGGGAACTATGTTCAAGGCTACCAGCATTGGTTTCACAATTTCTATTGTAAGCTTTGAAACCAGTCAGGGCTGGTAAGGAGAACATGGGTGAGTGGGAGATACCATTCATCTACTTGGAGCACCAAGGTCAAGGACTTCAAGGTGTTAGTTAAGGCAGTGTTTCTGACTCCTAAATGGATTTTTTTAGATTTCTAGAGCAATTCAGTTCACCTCAAACTGCCCTACTAAAATGCTAAAACTGAAGCCCAAAGCAAACATGGTGATGGGAAAATAATTCTTTTTAAAAAAATATATATTTTGATTTTTTTAGAGAGAGGAAAGAAGAGGGATAGAGTTAGAAACATCGATGAGAGAGAAGCATCAATCAGCTGCTTCTTGCACACCCCCTACTGGGGATGTGCCCACAACCAAGGTACTTGCCCTTGACCGGAATTGAACCTGGGACCTTTCAGTCTGCAGACCGACACTATATCCATTGAGCCAAACCGGTTTCGGCGTGGGAAAATAACTCTTGAACTGTAAATATATACCAGTATGTGAGACAACTGAACCCCCAAGGTTTAGGTTAGATGGAAAAGGGGCTTATTTAGAAAAGGTTTAGCTGAGTGATTGATGAGCCAGTTTGAATATGGACTTGGGCACTTGTGTGCAAGCGAGCACTTAACTTTACTTTCAAGTGGTAAACATTCTGTAATTCCAGGCTGCAGACATGCTTTTTATCTCCAGAGGACTGGGGAGCGGCCTGTTGTCTGGAGTGGGGGTGCTTGTGACTAGCATCTAACATCACACAGACTCTGACATGCCCTTTAACCATGGCTCGGCACATTTTAAAGTCAAGGAAAATACACAGGTTTTGACATTAGAAGTGGTATGCACAAGGGGCAGGGGGTATATGTGTGGGTGAGGGCGGGTCAATGCTGGGTGCAGGGTGCGGCCGGAGCAGGGAGCAGAGAAGATGCGAGGCACCTGTGGGGGAGTTCAAGACTTGTCTCCTCATGGATGCCGGGTTGTAATTCTCTAGCCCTCGAGACAGACTTGGTCCTTGTTGCTCTTGACAGTTGTGGCCCACTGCTGAAGGAGTTGGTGCAAAAGGCTTCTTTTGTCAGTGTTTTGAGGGGCACTTCCACGTGGGCAGATAAGATGGAGGGGTGTCACCCATTGGAGGTCTTGTAAAGTCAACATGTCAAATTAAATAAAATTGCACGTGCCACCTTTTGTTTCTCCCGTTGCCACCTCAGAGAACGCTTCAGTCACTGCCATATTGGCCACCACTGCACAGTAATCTGGGCAGTTTCTTTAAACACGACATTTGTCTCCAGAAAGACAACACCAACCAGAAAGAATGTGTCTATGCAACAGTAAAAATGGAGGATCTCTTTGAGACAGCATGGAGGGACTGGGGAGTATTATGCTAAGAAACACTTTACTCAAATTTTGGGAAATTTCCTATATAATAAAAGGATAATATGCAAATTGACCATAACATCATAACTACAGGGAATGACTGGTCACTATGGCACACACTGACCACCAGTGGGCAGACACTCAACACAGGAACTGCCCCTGTGTTCAGTGCACTCTCACAGGGGGGGCTCTCCTCAGCCACAAGCTGGGCCCATGCGCAGTGGTGGTGGGAGCCACTCCCACCTACTTTGGAGCCATAAGAGGGAGGGGGGGAAGCAGGCCCAAGCCTTTAGTCAGACATCTCCTGAGGGCTGCCAGAGGGATGTCTGCCAGCTTAGGCCCAATACCCCAGGGAGTGGGCCTAAACCAGTAGGTGAATATCCCCTGAAGGATCCTGGAATTCGAGAATATGCAGGCGGGGCTCAGGGACACCCCACCCCCAAGTGCACCAGGCCTCTAATGAAAATGTATTCTGCTAGCTTGAACTCATCCTCCCCATCAGTGAGACGTTCTGTAGAATACTAGTGTTGCCACCTAGTAAGTCTACTTACCTCTAGTTTGTGCTATTCTCAAATATCTCCCAAACCAACTAAAAAAAAAAAAATCTATTTTTTAAAAAATATTTTATTGATATTTTACAGAGAGGAAGGGAGAGAGATAGAGAGCTAGAAACATCGATGAGAGAGAAACATCGACCAGCTGCCTCTTGCACACCCCCCACCAGGGATGTGCCCGCAACCAATGTACATGCCCTTGACCGGAATCGAACCCGGGACCTTTCAGTCCGCAGACCGACGCTCTACCACTGAGCCAAACCGGCTTCGGCAAAAAAAAAAAATCTAAATAGGTTAAGCAATCAACAGGTTGCAAAGCCAATGAATGATCTTATATAATAGAGGTAATATGCAAATTGACACACCATAGCACAAGATGGTCAGCAGGAGAGAGCAGTTTGTGGGCAATCAGGCCCACAGGGGAGGACAGTAGGGGGGGGGGGGGGGAGACTAGGCCTGCAGTTAGGTGATCAGGCTGGCAGACAGGTGAGTGGTTGGGAGCCAGCAGTCCCCGATTGTGAGGGATCAGGCCTAAACCGGCAGGCTGGGCTGAGGGATGCCCTCCCCACCCTACGCACAAATTTCATGCACCAGGCCTCTAGTTCTCTAATAAGCTTATTCTAAGATGTCACTAGACATTTTCATAAAATCCTGATGTTCAGAATTCTGATTACTGTAGCCAAGGAGATTGAGGAGCTGAAATTTTACCAAAGAAACATAAAATATGTGAGCCCTTGCTGTTGTGCCTAAATGGTTAGAGCACTGGCCTGTACACTGAAGGGTCTTGGGTTCAATTCTGTTCAAGGGCACATGCCTGGGTTGTGGGTTCACTCAGACTAGGACACGACAGATGAGAGGCAATCAGTATCTGTCCCTTCTTCCCACTCTCTCTCTGAAAAGCAATGGAAAAAATATCCTCTGGTGAGAATTAACAAAAAAGTTCTTGCAGGCAAAATGATCAAGTCTGTAATTGTGTTCCAGTCAATAGAAATAATCAATTAAATAAAGGAAGCTCATGGCTTGTTCTCTATTCCACCATTATGAGGCCTGTTCCGTAAACGTACATTCTACCTTCAAACCTTTGACTCCTTCTAAGACCAAACTCAAAAATAAATATTGCTGTGGTTCTTTTCCCAGCCTTACAAAGGGTTCAGCATTCTGGAGAAAGGGGCTGCGTGTAGATGATTGAGGAGTCCACCAAGAAGAAAGATAATTTTGAAAGCATTGGGGTCAGAGGATCTTCAGCTAAAGGAACTTAAGACTCCCCTCCTTGACTCAGGACCCTGCTTTTATTAACACAATTTGTCCTAGGGCAAGGTGGAGATAATACACTTCAAAGGGTAGGGTACAGAAGCATTGTCATTTTGGGGAATAGCCTACAGCTGTTCAGGTGTTTTGCCAACAGGAAGCAATAAAATGCCCTGAGCTGTCTGACAGCAGACAATCCTGTTCAGGTTTGGGGCAAGTGCCTTTAGCCCTTCCAAAAGATAATTAAATTTGATTCAACCCTTGTAGAGCTCCCCAAGCTTTGTAATTATTACATGCTGGACAATTCCCAGCAACGCATTCTAATTCTTACTACTCACCCTTTCTAATCTCTGATATCCCAGTACACAGTCCAAATAGTTCTTCTGAGCTTCAGGTAATAAAGCCACTAACAAAAAAAGATGTTTAAGTCTGAATACCAATTAGCCATTCTCCCAGGAGCTCAAAGATTTTTTGTTTTCATAACTCACAAATCTTGGGAAATAATCATTTAATACCGTTTTTTTCAATTAATTTAAAAACTTTAGATGCATAATATTTAATAAAGTATACTATTTAAAAAATACATCAACAGAAAACTTTCTGAATGTCACTAGACAATCAATTAAGCAAACTTTTATTGAAGCTTAAATTGTGGTACAGAAATACATTTCACCTGATTTAAGTCCAACACCACCAAGAAGAGAGAAATTATGGCATCAATAGTTTCCCTCCTCTAGCATAATATACTAGGATTAATTTAAATTACTACTTAATCTACAGTTTTCATTTTTTTAGGTCTTGTTTCATACAAATTTATGTAGTTTTTCAACATTAGGTAAAAATCTTAAATGTATTAGAAAAAAAATTAGACCTCAAGCCAACTCATGTCATCAAATCCACTGGGACACTGTTCAAGAAAATTCACTTTGAGTATTGGTCCTCAAATCAGCACCAAAACAGTAGGTACTGTGTGCTAATTACAGAATCAAACTGATTCACTGATTGAAAGCTTCTTCAATGAAACTCTGAATCAAGAATGTGCTTAAAATAAGTCAAAAGTGATCCAACCACTTGATTTCAAACCAAGTAGATTTTATGTTTAGAAACACTAAAAAAAAAAAAAGTGTTTCGTTGATAAATACGGACAGAAAAACATCACTGCATTAAACCACAACAAGGGGGTAAAAAAGACAATTCAAAATGTAGTCAACTTTGCTGTTTTCTAGCAAATACAGCTAAACATGCCAACTCCTAAAAGCCTGTATTCCTTGTCATTTCCCATTGACCATTTTGGATTTTTGTATGTTTTACAGACAGCCTTCTGCTTCACTGTGTATGTCTGAATAACCTGAACAGTTCTCATTCACATGATCCTCTGAAACTGTGGTGAAGAAAACACCATTAATAAGAGGAACACAGAAAGTCAGAACATTATCATGTGCATCACAGTCACAGAACTTCAGGTCACAAGATGGAATGACATGCATGCCGCTCTGAAATAAAAATTTAGGTGAATGGTTGGATTTGACTTACTGAATCCAATATAAATAACCTTTGTTTTCTCCTTGTTAAAATATATTTAGCGATATTTTTTTTTAAACTACTACTTAGCAAGTTAGTAAAGAAAGACACGGTCCTCATGTGAAAGCTATCTTATTTCACTGGAGCACAGAATGGCATAGTTCCCATATAGTTCTGCCAGTATAGTCTAAAATTAATTTGTGTCTTCCTTGCTAATCAACACTAGACGTTTACTTTTGTCACCACCTTCTAACAGAGCCAATGCCAATAAAAACTCCCTTGACCTTACAAGAAAATTAAATCCTAGGGTCCATCCCTTTCCCCCTGGGGTATAAGATTGGTATAGATCCAGTGTAACAGTGTATTGCTTTATTGGGGCAGGTTTGGGAGGGGAGACACCATGATGAGGAACAAAATCGATGAAAGGAATACAAACTCAGGAAGCAATAATGTTAAAACAGTAGTACACAAAATGGTTAACTGCAATCACTTTCTTAAGAGGGCTCGTGGAAGAAAAACTTTAATTGTCATTGCAAAAAATATCTGAATGAAGTAGAAATTGTTTTCAATAACATTAGTAGAGAATATGTTCTAGAAATTGGAGGTAACTGGATGTAACATCCTGGCAGCAATTTAATAGAACAGTCCCGGATGGTTAGGCTGAGGCCAACACCTAATGAGGACGAAAGCCTTGTCTGTGAGGAATTTTGGAGGATACCTGGAGAAATATTACACTGTGCATAAACCAAATTGAATTGTTGTAAGTGTTGTAAAGTTTCATATAGTAAAAGTTTTTTTCTACATGCACTTCAATTTCACAGCAAGAGTGGCATAGGATGCCTAAACACAGAAGAGAGCATTCATGCAAGATATCTAACTCCTTGATATAATAATGCATACAATTCAAAAGGATTACACTATCATTACATCTAGTGCTTTCTGCAACTACAAGGTGGTGGTTATGGAAAGCATGGCCCCCGGTATCAACATCTATAAAGCAGCCACCACCTTCTTTTACGTGTGTTTCCTTTTTGCGTTTTTTCTTCATTTTTGTTAATCAACTCTGCTGCTGCTGCTGCTTCTTAGCAAAACTTGTAAAAACAAAGTTGTAATCATTGAACATAGCACTCTGGCAATCAAGACGTTTAAAACCTTCAATCTTCTGGGGCGAAGAAAGCACTGTGCGACATTTAGAACTCTGGGGAAGAAATTTAAATAAACTGTTAGTGCTCCCATACTGCAAAAGATTCAGTCATGCCACAAATATTTGAATCATTTATCTTCATAAAACTATGGTATTTGAAATATCTTAAGCTGCCTTCTTATGGACTTAAGTGAGATAAGATAACATATGTCCACCACCCCCAATCCCATCCTGCCAACAGGGACAATAAACAGTACAGGGGAAGCCCAACAATTAACTAGATATAAAACAAGAACCAAGAGAAATTTAATGAAACACAGGAAGCTTTTCATCCCAAAATCTCAACTCTTATCTGACTGGTAGGTACCATTCTATGACATTGCTCACTACCCTTATTTTCTGGAAGATTTTATTCTCAAAAGACAAAGTACCTGGTTTACAAACAAGGTGGTCACAAATTTTCCTGGCTTGAAGACTTCCACAACTTTCCTGATCAGGTCATCATAGGAGGTCTGACTTAAGTTTGTTTCAAAGCTAACATAAGAAAATTCTGGTTCTGGAGTGATGTGAATAGTCCAATAAGTTCCCTTAAAGAAACAGTTTTGTGTTAATAATGGAAAGGGCACACTTAAATATTTAAGTAAGAATTTTAAAAAATTATTACTTACATCCGATTTCATGCCATTCATCGAATACCCACAAGGATTGAACATTGTGGCATCAATGACAGAACCTGGTATCAGGTCACGAATTCCACTCTCCTGAAAAGGAAAGAAAAGAGAGAGACTGTATTAAATACAAATTTTAAAAATAAAACAAAGAATGAGTTAAACAATATATTTTAGTCCCCAAGCAGAATCCAGAATTATTGAAAATCCTTACACGAGTGACATCCTTTGCAGTAACACCATCTTTCATGTAGAACTGGTCCATAACTGCTGGGTCAAGCTCACTCATCAGAATTTCCAGGGTTTGATCTGGCTGACTGATTACCCTACTCTCTGGGAAATCCAAAGTATACAAGTACCTATACAAAAGTAAAAAATCATTTCTAAAAATGACAACCGGCAGTTTAAAGTAATCTTGTATACAAGAAAAAAATCCGTAAGATTGTGTCCAACATACCAACAGTCAGAATTCATACGTCCCATACAATATGCTGCTCCATCTGTTGAGGGAGGAGAAAGTAAAATAAATGGAACAGTTCCATTTGATAGGATGGTTTTTTTCTCACCCTTCCAATAGCTGAGATGATACTATTTGTCTCCTATCAGAAATATCAGTGAAGGAAAGTAAGTGGATGAATTCACAAGTAGGCAAGACTTTCCCCATTACCCTTAAAATATATATGTATATATTTTACTGACTGTCATTTAGAAATTCTCTTTAGCAGCCAGTGAGTCAATCTAAGTGGTGCTGAGAAAACTATGGCTCCTTCTCTCCTAAGACTCCATTAGGAAATAGAATTGTTACCCATTTATCTATTCTCCCAAGTAAATACACGTTATTTTATGTAATACTTTCCATATGGTTTCAAAGCTTCACTCAACACAGTAAATTAACAATTGGTAGCTATTTACACTAAATTACAATTAGCACTCTCTGATTTTAGATCAATTTAGTTTCATATTAGATAAGAACAGAAATCTGATTTTCTTTTAAAATCATACCAGTGAGTGACTGTCAAATTTGTAAATGATCCTAAGTTATCAGCTTTATCTAAGATGTAAGGATGTTGGATTAGATAATCTTTAGATCAAGATGAATTCTCCCTCTAGCAGGTGACTAATTCGTTTCATTTTCTGTCATTTTAACAATGACCCAAAGTGAGTACACACACATAAATCTAAAACTTATAATCAACTATATTGATACACTTAATTATAAACATGCTGCATTTGCATAAATGTGTTACTTATTATCAACTATATTGATACACTTAATTATAAACATGCTGCATTTGCATAAATGTTTATATATATATATATATATATATATATATATATATATATATAAAAGATTTCTGAAAATACATACTTATAAACTTTAATAAAGCAGGTTTCAATTCTATTTATTTAAACTTACTTGGGAAAATTGCATTAAGAAACTCTATTTCTTCCTGGAAATTCCGGTGTGGGTACCCTTGGTGAGAAGGCTTCATGAAATTCTTACGAGAATAAAAGAAGCTCTAAAAAAGGCAGATAATCCAGTATTTATGAGTCATGAGCTCTTAGGAACAACTTTGTAAGCTGTGGAGAGTCTCAACAGAACATTAATAATACAGAGTGCATCAATGACTTTCTACAAACTAAAATGCCCAGTCTACAGATGATGGGTCATAAAAATGATAGCAATTATGATACAATAGAGCAGTGGTTTCTGACCTGAGAATTTAAATAGACATGTAAGCCAAAATTTTGTGGGAGAACATGTGTACATTAAACTTTAAGAGTCAGCCGAAACTGGTTTGGCTCAGTGGTAGAGCGTTGGTCTGCGGACTGAAAGGTCCCGGGTTGGATTCTGGTCAAGGGCATGTACATTGGTTGTGGACACATCCCCAGTAGGGGGTGTGCAAGAGGCAGCTGGTCGATGTTTTCTCTCTCATCGACGTTTCTGGCTCTCTGTCTCTCTCCCTTCCTCTCTGTAAAATATCAATAAAATATATTTAAAAAAAAAAAAACTTTAAGAGTCAGTGATTCAGCACTGGCCAGTGTAACTCTGGTCATACATTTTCCTCAAGGATCATGGGTTCCACTCCCAATAGACACATACCAGGGTTTGGGTTTGTTCCCCATTTGGGGCATGCACATGAGGCAACCAATCAGTGTTTATCTCTCACATCAATGTTTCTGTCTCTCCAGAATCAATGAAAGATATACCCTTAAGAAAAGAGTCAGTGGCCCTAACCGGTTTGGCTCTGGATAGAGCATCAGCCTGTGGATCCAAGGTTCCCGGGGTCCGATTCCAGTCAAGGGCATGCACCTTGGCTGCAGGCACATATCCAGTGGGGAGTGTGCAGGAGGCAGCTGATTGATGTTTTCTCTCTCATTAATGTTTCTAACTATCCCTCTCCTTTCCTCTCTGCATAAAAATCAATAAAATATATATATATATTTTAAGAGTCAGTGATCCAAAAATTAAGAACCTATTGTTTGAGTTTCCTATGAGGATCAATAATTAACAAAAACTCTTTTAGGTCCTATGAATGCTCCCTACTGGGGATCAAGCCCACAACCTGGGCATGTGCCCTGATCAGAAACTGAACCAGTGACCTCTTGGTCCATGGGATAATGCTCAACCCATTGAGCAACACCAGCTGGGCTCTCACCTTAATATGTAAATGTTATCAGAATTTACCTCTATACTGCTGCCTTAACATAATCAACTTTTTATTATGAAAATTGGATTAATTTTTCTTGCTTTCACTTAGTTTCTTTGCCCTTCATATTAACACTTCAAGGAGTTAAATATTGAACATGTCTAGTTTCTTCATTTCTTTCTCCCATATGGATTTTATCCCAACTCATTCTCTGCTTCCTCCACATTTTGCTATCCTTCAGCATCAGGAAGAATATTCTTTCTCTGATGGTGTGCCCACCCTTACTCATTACAACCAAAGCAATAAGTATACAAATTTATAACTTACAGGATTAAATAAAGGTTTTTGGTTACTTACTTGTATTGAGTCAAACCCACTGTAATCCCTAGCAAGTTTCAACAGGGGAACCAGTGCTTTCAGCAAGAGGGTGGTACCACATGTCTTCAAAATGAAACGTCTCTTGGAGACAAACATGCTACTCTCACTACAATTGAAAAAAGTTACAATATTATAATGCTATTCATGTACTATTGATACAATTAACCTATTGTTGGACTATAATTTACAATATAAATTTTTGCTAATTTTAAATGTTAAAACCTCAAGGAAGCAAATAATGTACAGTAGTCTTCCTCTTCTATTATACAAAAATCAGTTTTAAGTTCTAGAACCCACAGAAACAGTCCTTGAATTTGTTATAATATTATCTCATTACACACATCCTTTTTTACTAAATTTTCCTCCTCACCTATCTCCACATTATTAAATGCATACTTTACTTCATCTTGTACCATCCACTCTCACATGTATTTCTATAGCCATCTCATTACTTTTTACACTAAAGAAGCTCAGCAAAGCAATGAATGTATGTTTGTACTCACCATTATATCTCTATGGTACCTTGTTCAACCCAAGGCCCATTATAATATGTATAAGAATCCAACATACTTATTGAATAAATTATCTTTGTACCTATAAAAAGGTTTAATGGCTTTTTCCTGTTGCTAACTTTACTTTGCCTAAGGTTCTGTTATTGAGAGGCATATACTAAAAGAAAGACCCCAATCTGCAAGGTAAAGGTACAATGTCATTCTACCCTCTTTATAGATACTTCCTGTTCACTTCATGTAGGTAAAGATGGCAACCATCTTGAAGATCTTTCAGGTAAGACTTCAAAACCTACTAACACTTGTTTTATAGGACTTACCTGAGTACATAAGCTTCCTGCTTGTCAGTTTTTGTCACACTTATGATTGAACATTGCACATCCTTCAAAAGTATGTCCCACTCGGATCTATTATTTAACAAAAAAGATGATTAATTCATCATACTATTTGCCTATTCTCAAAAATTATAAATCACTTTTAAAAGAGTTTTTCAAAGATCAACAAAGCATATTATATATTTGTTATCACATTATTATTGTAGCTCCTTATAAATGGTCCTGGGTTTGATTCTTGTTGGGGGCACATGCCCAAGTTGTGGGCTTGATCCCCAGGAGGGGGCATGCAGAAGGCAGCTGATCAGTGATTCTCTCTCATCATTGATGTTTCTCTCTTTCTCTTTGAAATCAATTATCTATAATAATAAAAGCATAATAGGCTAATTAGACCTGACGTCCTATCAGATGAAGCCTTCCTAATTACACCTGACGTCCTATCAAAGTAGGCCTTCCTTTCCCGGGCTGCTGGCACCGGCTTCCCTCGCAGCCAGGGCTTTCCCTGGAAGGTCATTGAGGTCTTTCTGCCTCCGGTCTAATTAGCATATTAGCTCTTTATTATGTAGGATGGTATCAGATCTATCCTGCACTCAGTGGCCAGTCTGGTACTGGGAGGTGAGCCATCAGTTCTTAAAGCCTTGGATCTTCTGTTTAGGGTCAGAGCCATACATGAGCAGCTCAGCGGTGTTCATATAAATCTTCATGGGGTTCACTTTCTTCAACTCTCTCCCCTCTCCATAATAGCTCTGACAATTTCTGGCTCAAAGGGGAACTTTTTGGTCATTTGGCTAGAAAGCCAAGGGTTTCCCACTCTGCAGCCGGCTGCCTGTGATTATCTGTCTATCTTGGGCCAAATGGGGTGATGACAGAGGGAAAACAACAACAGGGATATATCCCTGATGCTATTCCATCTTGGGACAGCAGTTCTTCTGGTCAAAACGTTCCCCCTCTTTAGAATTTAGGCACCTGCCTGGCTACAATTACTACAGGACTACATTATCTGTGGCAGGAAAGAACAGAAGAAAAAAACAAAATAAAACTAAACCAAAAGGGGATCCCATCCATTCTCTTTGAGCTAAAGGGACCCCTCCTTCCTGTCTTTACAGACCAGAAAGAGAGGACTTCTTAGAGTTCTCTATTTGCATCTAGTTTCAGGTTTTCTGGCAGCCTTTGAAACTACCGTAGGAGATTCCAGAGGGAAGAACAGAAACCATGGCTGTTTCAGTGGCAGTTTGAATTCTGGTTTCCTTCTTCCATTCACCTGCTAACATGTACTTTTCAGAGCCCTCGCCATGCATTCTGTCCAGGGTCTTTATTTGCATCTACAAGGTGCTTATTCCACCTCAATGGGAACCAGTGCTCCTGTAGGTCACTCTGCAACCAAACAGAAATCCCCCAGCAGTCACTGTTTCCAAACTCAGTGTGAAAGAAAGCAATTGTGTGAAAAGACCTTAAATACAGTTGGATGGTCTATCAACCAAGTGGTTATATAAAGACATAATCCTAAGAGAGCGCCTAGGCCAGCAGTGGGCAAACTACATCCCGGGGGCTGAATCCGGCCCGTTCGCGGAGCCCAAAGAGCGGAGGGTTCTCTTGTTCTCCCTTCCGCTCCTTCACCAGCAGCCCAAGATGGGAGTGCCAGCATGGTCAGGTTGCTTTTGTTCTGGCCCTCCGGTCCAGTTTAAGGACTCATTGTGGCCCTCGAGTCAAAAAGTTTGCCCACCCCTGGCCTAGCCTCAGAAATATAATAAATACCAGAGGCCAAATGCACGGCATTCGTGCAAGAGTAGGCCTTCCTTTCCCCGGCTTCCCTCCGGCACTGGGGACCCAGGCCTCCCTGGCAGACCTGCCTTTATTTGGAAGGGTGTCCGGTCTAATTAGCATATTATGCTTTTATTATTCTAGATAACAAATTGGGGGGGGGGGGCCTGCAAAAAAGATGTGACAGAGAAATAAAACTGAAGAAATTAGTACAATGCTATACATGGGCATTAAGTGAATGGTGAACACCACCAAAACAGCTAAGAATTCCAGCATATCATTTAATCACATAAGTCTCCTTTTGTAAATAAAATGAAGTTTTATTGGAGTCTAGCCACACCCACTCATTTATACAGTGTCTGTGACTGCTTTCTCCCTATAAGGTCGGAGCTGAGGGAGCTGAGTAGTTGCAACATGGACTGTACTGTCTGCCTTGCAAAATTTTAAATTTTCTATCTGGCCCTTTACAGATTTTTGCTGGCTCCCGTTTTAGAGAAAAGATTTTAAGCGCCCTGCTTTATGTCCAAGTTTAATGATGAAAAAGACCAAGTATTTTGTACAGTTGACTAAGGCATTTTCTGAATTACTTGTGATTTCAAAGTGAGACAGTATCAAGTTAGAATGTAACAGCAGGCTCAGTTGGTGGAAGGTGTCTATGCTTCCCCCCCACACACTCTAACACCTAGACTAGTCTATAGTATAAACTATTTAGCAAAACTGGTTTTTTCATCAGTCATTGTTATTTTACTTACGTTTTAAATACAGATGAGTTCAATAAATCATAAACTGACAACAAAGCAGAAGACAATTTTGGGATGTATTTCATAGTATTGGTTTAGTGATTGGAAAATATTGCAAAAGATATTTAAAATGTTACACAACTGCAAGGTGTTATAAAACAATGAGAAGTCATAGATAAACATATTCCAATTTGAATTACATTTTATTTACTTAATTGCCACCACCTCACTTCACAGGTTTTCAACTGAGGACGAATGTCACCCAGAAAACATTTGGCAGTATTTAGAGACATGCAGTTGGTAGAGACCAGGGATGCTGCTACACCATAGGTAAATAGGACACAATAATTATACAGCCCAAAATGTCAAAAGTGCTGAGGTTGAGAAGCCTAACTCAAAAGTAAAGTACTAAAAAATGCTACCAGATCATGATAAATGATCCCTAAGTAGTGCACTCCTTTACTAATGGCAGTATATGGACTGAATGATCTCAGTCACCATGCATGAAAAGCAAACCATTAGAGAGAAGCCATATTTTATATTTAAAGCTCCCTTAAAGAAAGTGGTCTAGCCCTGGCTGATTTGGCTCAGTGGACAGAGGGTCGCACTGTGGACTAAAGGGTCCCAGGTTTAATTCCGGCCAAGGTCACAGGCCCGGGTTGCAGGCTTGATCCCCCTCAGTAGGGGACATGCAGGAGGCAGCCAACTAATGATTCTCATAGTTGATGTTTCTATATCTCTCCCTTCCTCTAGGTGTGTGTGTGTGTGTGTGTGTGTGTGTGTGTGGTCTAATAAAAAATAGGAAAAGTTGAGGTGTTTACATGAGAAAACATACGATTAAAATGACAAGACATGTCTACATCAGCTGACTCAGTTATACATAAAATAGGCAAGTGACTAAATTTAAAAAATCTTTTTAGCCCTAGTCAGTTTGGCTCAGTGGATAGGGTCCTGGGTTTGATTCTGGCCAAGGGCATGTGAAGGAGGCAAACCAATCTATGTGTTTTTCTCACATTGATGTTTCTCTCTCTTCCACTCTCCCTAAAAAACACACACAATAAATAAGTGGAAAAATATCTTCTGGTGAGGGTTAACCAAAAGAA
This sequence comes from Vespertilio murinus, assembly GCA_963924515.1. NCBI lineage: Eukaryota > Metazoa > Chordata > Mammalia > Chiroptera > Vespertilionidae > Vespertilio > Vespertilio murinus. The sequence continues at coordinate 167,850,707 of OZ004705.1, read as the reverse complement.
AAAAAAAATTTATTGATTTTATGAGATGGAAATAAGGATGAGAAACATCTATTGGCTGCCTCTTGCATGCCCCCTACTGGCAATCAAGCCCACAACCTGGCCAGCTGCCCCGATTGGGAATGGAACCTGTGACCTTTTTGGTGCTTGGGATGATGCTCAACATCCTGAGGCACGCTGGCCAGGCCTGACTGACTACATTTTTTAAAACTCAGGTCAAATGATCTTTAACAAAAATACCAAGACTACACAACTGGGGAAAAACAGCCTCTTCATTAAATGTTGGGAAAATTGGGTCTCCACACAAAAGAGTGAGGTTGCAGCCCTACCATATGCAAAAGTTACCTCAAAATGGGTTAAAGACTCATGGGAAAAGTCTGATGCTGGATTTGGTAATGTTTTCTTGGATGAAACACAAAAAGCACAAGCAACAAAAACAAAAATAGACAAACAGGACTACATCAAACTTAGTAACTTCAGTGCATCATAGGAAAGCACTCGACATGAGTGAAAAGAAAACCTGCAGAATGTTAAGAGAAAATATTTGCAAATCATATATCTAACAAGTCAATATCCAGAATCTACAAGAAACTCTAACAGCAGCAGCAACCCAGTTTTAAAAAATGGCCATAAAAGGAATGCTAATCAAAACCACTTCATACTCTTTAGGATGTTAAAAAAAAAAAGGGGGTGGGGGGTGGGGGAATAACATGTACTGGCGAGGAACAAGGATGTGGAGAAACTGTAACAATAGTGTACCTTCAGTGACCTAGCCATCCCACTTCGGGGATGTATCCAAAAGGATTCAAAACAAGATCTGGAAGAGGTATTTGTACATCCATGTTCATTATAACTCACAAATGTCAAAAGGTAGGAAGCAACCCAAATATCCATCAAGAGATTAATGGATAATGAAAAATGTGGAATATACATATAATGGATAATTCACCCTTAAAGGAAATATTTTATCACCTACAACATGAATGACATTATGTTAAATGAAAGAATCCAGTCACAAAAGGACAAATACTATGTGATTCCACTAACAGGTACCCAAACAGTCACATGAAGTATCTAAAGTAGTTAAAATCATAGAGAAAGTAGAAAGGCAGTTGCCAAGGACTGGGGGAGAGATGAAAAAGATTCTAGAGAACTGTTGTACAACAATAAGAATATACTTAACAATCCTGAATTGTACACTCAAAAGTGGTTAAAATTATAAATTTCATGCTTGATTTCTTAAACTACAATTAAAAATGTAAATGACTGAGGGAACAATGCTGCTGGAGGGTTTTCACCCTCATCACCTAAAAAATCAGAATGGAATTTGATACTACTCTGAGAGCCAATAGGTCAGACACTATAGATGGCCCCTGAAAATTTGCATTAAAAGACCTCCATGTGATTAGATTCCACTAATGGATTACTTTCTTAAAGCAATTTACTAAAAAAGCCTATTTGAAGCTGTCCTCAACTGTGACTACCTAATAACAGGACTTTCCTTACATTCAGGCCTCTACACCTTACCAAGATACAGTTTCTGGGTCATACCCTAAAACATAAGATTATTCTTCAACAAAGCCTAGGCTTGACCAAAACAAATTCTAAGCATGCCTTCTTAGGGCAGTTAATTCAAGATATCTAGAGAAATAAATACTCTTTTTTATTTTATTTTTTTTAAACAAATCAACTCAATAATCACAGTATTCTCCATCTCAAATCTCTACCCCAAATTTAAATCGCTATCATTGTTGTTTATGGTACTTTCAATGTGCAATTCTTAAAGAAAGGTCGTTTAGAGACAGCAGTTCAAACTTTTTTTTTTAAATAAAGACTTGCATTTAAACTAAAAGTTTTTTTTAGCAATGGGCTGTAAATTCATTCAATGTAGATTATCAATTCTGCAATATTGTAGTCAAGTAAGGCATGAGTTCTGGGAAAGTTAATGCCGAGGTGTGATTTACTATCTTTCCAACTGCCCCTAATACTTTACTGCAAGTTATATTTTAGCTTATAAAAGTAAAAATACCTGGAAGCTTCTCACAATTAATGAAATTTTTATTTATTCTCTTTACTTCCACTAGAATTTCCCACCTGAACCCACCCACCTCTTACTAAGAATGTCAAATTTGTGATGAATTCAAAAGCAAAAGCCTACTATGTCCTTAAAGATAAAATTAAACCCTTTAAACCAAATTTCTTATTTTCTTTTTCTTTCTTTTTTTTATTACTCAGATGTTTCTTTCTAATGAATTGGCCATTACATTTCCTAAGTTCTGAAATGGCCAACAGACCATAGAAAGACATTTCTTTAGGCTCCTGCTTGAAACCAGCAGCTTCAGCAAACTGCTGGCCTTGATTCAGGGCCAACCAAATTTCTTATTTACTTCCATCCATTCCAAAGCTGCCATTAAAACAAGACTTTTGTTTGGTCCAACTTAGTGCATTGAATATACTTTTATACATACTTTTGAAATCTGAAAAATCAGTAGACAAAACTACAGGTCAAGATACTACTCCTTTTTACATTTCAACTTTAAATACCCTGTGAAATAAGTCAGTTTTAGAACACATCATCCTTTCCTTATTATTTACTTCGATATGTTGGGACACTTGCTTTCCACCAACAGATTAACCAGTATTCTTTAACTCCGCCCATACCAGACAAAATCTTCTATTAAAAATAACCCCCCCTCAATTAGGTGTGTCCCTTTGATCTCCCTTGAGAAATTAGTAAAAGATTACCAGTATTACAAAATTGCTTGGAAAGATAAGTCTATTTTACTTTACCTGTGTTCTATTTCCTCATGCCACATTAAAACAAACAAACAAACAAACAAACAAAAAACCCCCCAAAAACTCCAGATGGACTGCAGATATAAATACGAAAGGTAAAACAATGTTGAGGGATGAGCAAAGATGTCTCAAATAGTTGTGGACAAGCTCAGGGGGGGCTTGCATGGCTACCTTACAAACTCAAAGACAGAAAGATGGTCTGAAATGAAAACGTCCTAACTAAAAGTGAATCTAATGACCAAAATAAACAGAACAAAACAGAAACAGAGGCCTGGATACAAGCCACAGACTGACAGCTGTCTGAGGGGAGGGGAAACTGGAATATGATGAAGAGATTAACAAAAGGACATATAATGCATAATCCATAGGCAATAGTGTGGTGATGGCCAGAGGGAAGGGTGGGATGGGGACATCTGTAATAGTGTCAAGTAAAAAAAAATAAGTAAATGGATAGATAAAAAAGAAAAGTGAGTCATGGCAGGTAACCCTATACTAAAGCAGGAATATTCCTTGACAAAGGTCAACCTTTTTCTTAACTGAGCCTACTGTCTTTTTTGCATCTACCTGACAACACATTTTAGTCATTTTCTTTTCCAGACCCCTAAGGGCACAATCATGTACCAGAGCAAACCAAAGAACCCTCACCGTTTTCATATTAATTGTTCAGTTAGGTATCCTATACCCACAAAGTAAAAGAATTGTCTATTCCGTCTTTTTATCTAATTCTAGAGATTTCCAAGCTTTGCATTCTCCAACCTTCCTAATCACCAAGAAATTTCATGTAACCTCTAAGTTTTTCCCCCTTGTTACTGGAAGGCAACTCCAGCATGTCACAAGTGCAAGAGTTTCATTAAAAGGCTGATGTAACTTGGGGACTCAACAAGGGCTGAGTCACATGTTACCGCCTGTAGGAAATGGCTAACGGCATTTCCCCAAACTTGAAAAGGATGACTGCTGGCTGCCAGACAGCTTAGGGCATCTTAATCTACTTGTTATTGCTTCCTACTGGTCCAACACCTGAATAGCACAGGCAATTCCCCATTCTGACAGTGGACTGTGTGTAGGAAACGCTACCCTTTGATGTGTATATCCACCTTGCCTTGGACAAATCATGTTAATAAAAAGCAAGGGGTCCTGAGACTAGGAGAACTTAGTTTTCTCTGACTCTCTACAATGCCTTTCAAAATTATGTTTCATCTTTGGACTCTTATTTAATTTACGCACAACCCTTCACCAGATTGCTGAACCCTCCTAGATGCTGGATCAAGACCACTGGCTTTACCTTGTATTCTGATGTACAAAGTAAGTGGTAAAACTGACATTTTCCAAAGCACTTTCTCAGTCTATTGCTTTCTAGCAAATTTTCTCAGCTTGGTTCAAATAACTCAAAATTCTCTACGGGTTTGGATGTTTCTTATGTTGTGACAATACATAAAAACTGCTAACCATTAAAGGGAAAATATTAATAAATTGAACTATATTAAACTTAATGTGTTTCTATTTTCAAAGGTATCATTAATAAGGAAACCCATAGAAGGTATATTTGTAATACATATATTGGACAGAGAATTTATCCATAGCATATTAAGAACTATAAAGTCACCCCAGAAAAAAATAATACTTGAACAAACATTTCACAAAAGATATCCATATGACAAATAAAGATATAAAAAAGGAAGCTAAGCTCCATTAGTCAGATGGGAAATACATACTACTACTACACACACAATAGCTAAAATTAAAAAAGCAACTATTATCTTTCCCTGCTGATAGTGCTCTTGCAAACTGGTGAACTTTCCTAAAACCTGCTGAATTTTCTGTATGAAGTGTGGCAAGCATCAACCCCACAAAGTAAAGAGTACAAGAAGGGCAAGGATTCTGTGTATGCACAGGGAAGGCGGCATTATGACAGGAGTAGAGTGATTATGGTGGGCAGACTAAGCCTATTTTCTGGAGAGAGAGAGAAAAAAAAGGTTAAAACTACAAAGAAGATTAAGCTGAGGCTTGAATGCATTGAGCCTAACTGCAGATCTAAGAATGCTGGCCATTAAGAGATGCAAGCATTGTGAACTGGAAGGAGGTAAGAGAAAGGGTCAAGCAATCCAGTTCTAAGTTTTATATTTTGTTTTATTATATGACAAAATCTTGATATGTTCAAATAAATAAATAAAAAGACAAGTGTTAGATGAAGTTATGGAGCTACTGGAACCCTCAAGCTAGACATATGCACTCTCTGACCTAACAGAAAAACACAGTGTTCACTAAAACACACATGCAATCTATTTGTATTAGCAAACTAGAAACTATTCAAATGTCCATAACAGTAGATTGGATAAATAGTGGTATATCAACACAGAACAACTACAAGCACAATGAGAATGAACTACAAAACCTCAAGCACAATGTTGACTGTAAAGGCCTTAGTTGATGCAACTAATGCGGTATGTTAGAAGTTAGGATACCGATAACCCAGGGGTAGAGGGCCTGGAAAATAACTGTTCCGAGGTGCAAGGAGTAGTTCTGGCTAGTTATATTCCTTAAACTTTAGTGACACGAGTGTGATCAGTTTGTGAAAACTAGGTTTGCATTGATTTTCATAACTTTTTTGTTTGAACAAAGTCTTTTAAAAATCTGTATTTAAAGCCAGATTTTTCATATTATACTTCTTTCTTTGGCTGATTACCACTTCCTCAAACTCTGCTGGAATATTGCCTTCAAAATTACTTTATGGCTTTCTCTCTTGGTTCAAAATCTTTGGAATTATTTTCATGCCACAATTCTTCAAGCTCCACACCACTTCCAATTAAATATTTTTGTCTTTATACATCACAAAAGCAGCTTTTCTCCAAAATCATTTCAGCAATTTTTCAAATTCATATTAATCTTCGTTATTGTACAAAGAGTTTGGGGCTATGTAATGGTCTGATTTCATACAGACGCAAATTGCTAAGTATACATACTTGGGGGGAGGGCAGAGAGAGCTCAACAGCAACCAAAATTACTCTTTGGTTTGTAGCAGTAAATACAACATATATGCTAATAACAACTAAATTAATATTCCTATTTGTGAGGCAATTCAATCATATGCACGGTGAGAATCACTGAAAAGATAGTTACTATGCAAAAATAATCAGATTGTTTTTTTTTAAGAATATATGTATTTTATTGATTTTTTTTTTTTTTTTACATAGAGGGAGGGAGAAACATCAATGAGAGAGAAATGTTGATTCAGCTGCCTCCTGCACACTCCCTAATGAGTATTTGCCTGCAAACAAGGAACATGCCCCAGACTGGAATTGAACCTGGAACCCTTCAATCCACAGGCAGACGTTGTACCCACTGACCCAAACCGGTTAGGGCAAATTCTATTCATCTTTGTATTTATCTACAAGATTTATCTACAAGATTTCTGACATACACGTCTACTTGTAAAACTATCAATCACAAGACAGTGACCACTTCTACCACTCCCCAAAGGTCCCTCAGGCCTCTTAATAATCCACACCCTTCTCTTTACTCCCAACCCTTAGGCAACCACTGGTGTGATTAGTATGCATTTTCTAGAGATTAAATCTTTAAGAAACTACTATACCATTTCCCAAAGTGGTTTGTTCACTTTCCACTCTCACCAGCAGTGCATTAGAGTTCTGGTTCCTTCACTGTCAGTCAGCATTTGGATATCAAAATTATGCTAATCCCAAAATGAGCTAGGAAATGTATCTCCTCTCTATTCACAAGAATGTGTGAAAGGCTGGAATTATGTCTTCCTTGAATGTTAGAACACTCCAGTGAAACCCCTGGGCCCAGAATTTTCTTTATGGGACGAAATGACTAATTCAATGTATGGTTATAGGACTACTTATATTTCTATTTCTTCTTATACCAATGTTTGGAAAGTAATTTTTTCTAGAAATTTTCCCAAAACATGTTTAATGTTGTAGCATGTATAGTAATCCTGTTAGAACATTTGTGGCTGCTCATTTTCAATGTCCTTAGGTTTTACATTTGATATGCAGTGTAAAAAGTAGGTTTACTTTAATTTTAGTCAAATCTATTAAAATCTTTATAACCTTCCATCTGTTTACATTTTAATGGAATTACCTTTTAATAGGGACATGAATCAAGGACAAGCAAGGATTTCTAGCTTCCAAATTTTTATATTATTCAATAAAAACAAAACTACTAAAGATTGTTTCATGATATTAATCCTTCTACAGAATAAACATAAAGCTTCCTAGTGACACTATCTCCTCTAGTTGAATAAAACCTACATCAAATTATGGTGTAGCCTTTTAAATTACAATCTGATATACTTAATTCTTCACCCTTGGTTGAGGAGGGTGGGAGATTTTGTTCTAAAGATAAATATAAAACACTTATAACATTTGTACAGTGATTACTTACCATGTTTCATTGTTTCTAAGCACCATATATACACTAACGCACTTAATCCTCACAACTACCCCATGAAGTAGGTACCATTACCATCTTCATTTCAGAGGTGAAAATATACCACAGGTAGTCATTAAATGTTGTTTGATTAAAATCTAGACATTCCAGAGGCCATGCATCATTTCATTATGCATCTTCTTCTGGATGACAATTATCCTTCCACCCTCTGGCTAGGTTATCACTCTAAGTGATTTATCTACTAGCATCTAACATTTTTTCAGGTGCTTTTAAAATCTCCTAGTAACATAACCTACCCGGTGCATTCTTGTTTGACTGACAGTTCACGGAAAAACTTTCCCCAAAAAGGCTAACAATGGACTTCCCAGTTAAATCGATATTTTTTTTCGTTCTTAGTTACTCCATCTAAAACAGCTGAAACATCCTAGAGAAAACTCTCAAAACAGTGATTCAACGAATGTTAAATATGTACAAAACGTGCACTAAATTATGAACTGTACAAAACAGAATATTCTGTCCTTGAAGATTAAACTTTTGCCATTTCACGAGCCATATTCAAGCAGTAAGATAACTGCTACTGATAAAGGCACAAAGGAAAAGTGGTTCTCAACTATTTAAAGCAAGCAAGCTGCCCTTGGTTTTATAAGCCTCTGTCTCCCTCCTGGACTCAGGAACTCTTTTAACCACCACACACACACACACACAAAAAAAGCCTAGGCTTACATTCTGGCATTTCTACCCAAGAACTTAGAGAAAGGGTAAGCCCTCGTCCCTTTATTAAGAAGGTGCCATTACAAATAAAACTTTTTAAAAATTTTACTGAGTCAGGGCAAAACAAGGCTATTCACTTTTTTTAAAAAAATAAGGTTTTCTAAACCATTTTTCCAAAGTGTATCACCAACGCCAGGGAGTTAGTTCTCCCCACGGTGAAAGGGAGGAGACCTAAGCTCCCACGTGCATTTGTAAGAAAAGTAACTGCTTCCTGTAACAGCGCTGAGGCTGGAGCCTGGCCACAGGGTCCACATCCTGAGTGTCGCACCGAGCTTTGGGAAAACGGGACCTGCAACGTGAGCCATCACGACTCTTTTTTTTTCTAACCAGAGACTCAACCCTTCAGGACCTAACTAACGCCTTCGAGTCCCGGCAGCACGTGTCCTCCCTCCCGGATCCCCTCCGCCAGTTGCTTTTTGTCAGCGACAGCGGGGAGCGCAGCCAACATTCCCGGGCGCCCATTGGCCCGCACCCCGGCCCGGCTCCCGGCGGCGCCCGGCCGCCCATTGGCCGCCCGCTCTCAATGAACGGCCGCGCCGGCTCCGGCGGGGCAGCGCCGCGCTCGCCGGGCGCGGAGGGGCCTCGGAGGCCGAGGGCGGGCGGGCCGGCCGGCGGGCGGGCGGCGTGCCCCGGAGCAGGCCCCCCGGCACCTGCGGCGCCGCGCCGCCCGCGCTCGCACACGCTCTCCTAGGATCCCCCCGGACCCCGGCAGACCGCTCGCCGCCGCCGCGCACCCGGCCCAGCTCTCCCTCTCGCGTGACTGCGGGGCGGGAGGCTGGGGCCCCAGCGTCCTTTGCTGGCCGACTGCATTCAAAGGTATTAGGTCCCGGGCCTCCGGCTCGTCCGGGTCGGCAAACCTTACCCTGCCCCACGCCTCGCCGGGACCCCCACCCCCACCCCCACCGACCCGGGAGCAGGTTACACAGACCAAGGTCAAGAGTCGCGGGGGGGAAGCCTCGGCGGGCTCCGCCCCGAAAGGCTTTGGTGCAGAGCACGTTGGGGCGGCGGTGGGGCCCGGCCACTGCGACAACCCCCGCCTCCCCCATCCCCGCCGCCCCACGCCGCCCGCCGGCGCCGGAGGCCTGCTCGCCGGCCCCAGCCCGGGGCGCGGAGGGCCTCCCGGTCCGCTGCACGCGGCGGGGAGAGCCAGTCCCGCTCGGACCCGCTGCCTCGCTCCCTCCTCCTCCCCCCGCCCCAACCCCCAGCGCGGGCACGCCCGAATTAGCGCCTGACGGAGCCCGCCCAGCCACACCTGCCGGGGGGAGCCCTCGCGGCCCCCCGAGGTTCCCTGCGCCCGGGGCCCCGGACCGCCGAGCCCGCTCCGCTCCGCGCGGCGCGCCCGCGGCCCGGCGGGGACGTTACCTGAGCACGAGGCGGCCCGGCCTCCTCCCCCCTCTCCCCTCCCCTCCCCCGCGGCCTGCGCCGGCCCGGCAACGGCGTCGGCGGAGACCGGCCGGGGCCCCGCAGGCAAGCCGGGGCCCCCGCTCCCTCCAGCGCCGGGGACCCCCCCCCTCCTTTTTTTTTTTTTTTTTTTCGCGACGTGGAAATAACCTCCGGAGGCCGAGCCGTTCCCACCTGGAGGCTGCGGAGGACCCGGCGCCCTGCCTCCTCCTCCTCCTCCTCCTCCGCCCGGGGGCCGCCTCTGCCGGGCGGCGACAGCCCCAGCACCGCCCGTGGGCGAGCGCCGCGAGCCAGCACCCACCTTGGGATGGTGCGGAGATCCCCAGATCCTTGGCTTGCGTCGGGCTGCTGCTTGGAGAACCAAACCTCCAGTAGCTTCTCGGTCCCTTCGAAAAAATGTGCAGCTTCCATCACCGTGAGACACACCAACAACCACAGAAAATCAACTAAATTAAATCTCTTCTCCCGCCGCCGCCGCTGCGGATTGTTCCAGCTGTTTCAGGTTCCTTTTTTTTTCTTTTCTTTTTTTTTGCTACAATTTTATATTAACTTTTTTTTAAAAAAAAAAGAATTAATAAAATTTTCCCGGCTTTTTCTTTTTTCTTTTTGTGTGTGTGTGTGTGTGTGAGCGAAAAGTTGAACGTGAGTCTGTTGGAAAGAGAGGCAGATACAGTTCAGTCTCTTGTAGTCCGCTGTTCCCCCGTTAGAGAGCGAGCTGAGCGAGCGCTAGCTAATGTCGCCGGCCATACTGTGGAAGCGAGGGCGCTGCGTGAGCGGCGGCTTTATATACGCCGTCTCCCCCGACGGGCCCGGAAGTGACGCACGCCCCGCCCCTGCGGCTCATTGCTGCAGCCGCCTGTCCGTCACCGGCGGCCGAGTCGCGGGCTGGCTGGCCGGCCGCCGGCCTGCGGGCAGCGCGGGCAGCAGCAGCAGCCGTGCTGCGCCGCGGCTCGGGCTCGCGCTCCGCTCCCTGGGCGGGAGCATGGCCTCCTGGTGTCCGGCTGGGGAGCGGGAGCCGGGCTTGGCCCGCCGAGGGGGTAGGAGAGCGGAGCGGAGCGGAGGAGGGCTGGGCAGTTGTGTGCACCCCAACTGGCTAGGCGATAACGTGGGTGGGCCCCGAGGCCGATCCGCGCGGCGCGGCTCGGCGGGGGCGGGGGCCCCGGCCACTGCTGGGCTGGCGGGTGGTTTTGATCGCGTGCATTTCGCCCGCGATGGCTGAGGTGCTGGGCCCTTCTCCGAAACGTGTGTGTGTGTGTCCCTTCCCCGCCACCCCCAGGCGAGCGAGCGTTTGCCCCCATTTGACGCACATGGTGCCCAGGCTCCGAGGAGAAGGCGCTTTTAACGCACGCCTTAGCTGCTGTAGGAACGAACGCAGCTCTCGGCCCGTTTACACAATAGCCAGAAGCGTTGTCTTCTTGGTTGAAAAAGGGAAAAGCGAGGAGGCGCCCAGCCCTGGAGCGCTCGGCTTCTACCTGCCTCCCTCCAAGTGGCTCTGCGGCTTGCCCAAGCCTCGGAGCTGGCCGAGCGCAGCAGCTGCCATGCGGCGCTGGCAACGCCATGCTCCATTAGGTCAACTGGTGGGAATTTATTTATCTGCAAAGACTATTTCTAGAAACGGGTTTATTTAATATAATTTGAAATTGATGATGTCTTTAAATTGTCTCGAGTTGATCAACTGATTTGAAAGGGGTCTACAGTGCTACCATCTCGGTGTATCAGAATGTACATGGAAATTAGTGGGGAAAAGGATCCCAAAGCAATCGCTAGAGGTTATTTAAAGAACAATGTATTGCTGGCTGGTTTGGCTCAGTGGGTAGAGCGTTGGCCTGCGGACTGAAGGGTCGGTCCCAGGTTCAATTCCAGTCAAGGGCACATGCCTGGGCTGCAGGCTGGATGGGGGGGGGGGGGGGCGTGCAGGAGGCAGCCAATCAAAGGTTCCCTCTCACCATTGATGTTTCTCTCTCTCTCTCTCTCTCTCTCTCTCTCTCTCTCTCTCTCTCCTTCCTCTCTGAAACCAATAAAATATTTTTTAAAAGAACAATGTATTTAATATTTCAGCAATAAATGTTAAGTGTCAAACAGTTGCCAAGTAATACCCATTTTAACCTGAGGTGGCAAACTTGTGATAACAAAGTTATGGTTTTTACTCAGAAATAAGAAAAAAAAGGCAACCTGACATAAAAATTACCAAGGTGACAAAAGGCTTATGTCTATCATCCTATCATCCTTAGAGAATGACTTTCCTTAACTAAAAATGAAATATGATCATGTTGTAAGTGTGAAAAACCTAATAAAAAAATACATGATTTTAAGTTTGCATTCTAGACTCCCTGCAGGGTAGAACTTGTCTTACAAAAACATTTATTTATTCACATTTCTCCATAAAACCTGTTGAAAGAAGCTGTGTTGTGTGGTAGGTATATATATGCTACTCTTGCCATGTTTTTAAATAAAAGCACCCAACTCCAAACTGGGGATTGGGACAAACAATAATAATAAGTGTTACTTATTGTAATAATAATTCAAAGGGAATGTGGTGGTTATACCTGAAATAAAGATAAAAGAAGTATTTGTTTTACAAGCTATTCAGTTATTTTGATGTTGCTTATTGAAATGAATTGCCAGTCTACTAAACCACTTCAAACACTAATTGTCGTATAAACATAATTTGGCTTATAATTGCTTATAATTAGTTGTTTTTCAATTACTATTATGCTTTTTCCTAATGCAATTTAAGTTAATAGAAAAGTGCCAAAAATCTTGGCAAGGTAAATCCTTGTTAATTTGATACAAGATAATTTTAAAAGTGTCTCCCAACTGGACTGGTCCTTTGTAAGACATATTATTTTTCCTTAGTGGCCCCCTCAGATGGTTTACCATAGACCAGCCAGAGTGATATTTTAAACATAATTCCAACTTAACACTTTTCAATATTTTAATATTTAAGTTTTAATATTTTTAAATTCTCCAGTGGTTTCCTATCACACTTAACATCAGAATTTCTTTTTAAAAAATATTTTTAAAATATATATATATATATTTTATTGCCGAAACCGGTTTGGCTCAGTGGTAGAGCGTCGGCCTGCACACTGAAAGGTCCCAGGTTCGATTCCGGTCAAGGGCATGTACCTTTGGTTGCGGGCACATCCCGGGCAAGGGGTGTGCAGAGGTTGATGTTTCTCTCTCATCGATGTTTCTAACTCTCTTTCCCTCTCTCTTCCTCTCTGTAAAAGATCAAAAAAATATATTTTACAAAAAAAAAATATGTTTTTATTGATTTCAGATAGAATAAGGGAGAAGAGAGATAGAAACATCAATGATGAGAGAGAATCATCCATGGGACATCTCCTGTAGTCCCCCACTAGGGATTGAGCCGGGATCCCGGGCATGTTCCCCAAAGGAGAATCGAACTGTGACCTCCTTGTTCACGGGTTGATGCTCAGCCACTGAGCAGCCTTGACTGGGCTGGTTTGTCCACTCTTGTCACTGAGGTCTTAGTTTAAATGTCACCTCTGAGGGGTCACCTCTAATACTAGGGCACAGGCAAAGCTACCATAATAAAGAGATGCCCAAATTTTTAGTAACTCAAAAAAGATTACAGTTTATTTCTCTCTCACACAACAGTCCAGAGGGAGGCAGGTGGTAAAGGTTGAGCAAGCTGCTGGTTCCATGAGATCATTCAGGGATCCAGGTTTCCTTCTAGCCTGGTCCTATCATAGAGTGCAAACTTAATTCACATGATTAAAGCTGGCCCACATCTGTCTATATTCCAATCTGGAAAAAAGGAGGAAAAGAGAAAGTGGAGAAAAACAATGTCCTTATGAAAAGTAGATCAGTAAAGTGTAACATTAGTTCTTCTGAGTTAGTCATATGTTCACGCTCAGCTGCAAGGGAGGCCGGGAAATTCGGTTGCTGCCTGGGTAGCTAGTTGCCTGGTTAAAACTTGGGTAATTATATTACTAAAAGAGGGAAAGGATGGGTGTGTGGGACAATCTGCAGGCCTGCCACACCCTTCTGTACCACCTAATCTGCAGTAGCTAGACTACTAGCTACCCAGTTTCCCCGAAAATAAGACAGTGTCTTATATTATTTTTTGCTCCCAAAGATGCGCTAGGTCTTATTTTCAGGGGATGTCTTATTTTTCCATGAAGAAGAATACGGTACATATTTATTGTTAAATGAAAATAAAGGAAATTTATTACCTGTATACGGTACGGTAGTACGATAGTTGTCAACACAAATTAGACAAACTGTGAATCCTACAGTATCAAGAATTTACTCATTTATTCAATGACAACCATGTCGTCATCTTCTGGAACATCATCATAACAATCCAATTCCTGAATTTCAATTTCTTGTGACTCCATTTCTTTCAGAATCAGTGGACCAAATCTCTCATGTTTAGCAATAGCACTGTCTTTAAATGAGTACTTCTTGTCAAGGTAGCCTGCTCGCAGTGCATTTGCAATGCAACTGTCGGTGATTTTCTGCCATGAATTCTTCACCCAAGTCACAACTTCTTGCAGTTTAGGTTTCACAAAGTTTCCACGCTGATTTCTCTCCATTCACACAGCAGTGACGTCAGGACTCCGCATAATGTGACTGGTTGCTAGACACCAGTCGGGGCGGCCCTAGCAACCAGTTTACGGTAAATTAATTTTCATTCCGAGACAGAGCCTGGGGGCCTTATTTTCGGGGGGGGGGGGGCTGCCTTGTATTTCACTCAGAAGGAAACCTGTAAGTAGGTCTTATTTTTGGAGGATGTCTTATTTTCGGGGAAACACAGTAGTTACTCCCTACCACATCATTCTGGTTTAATCTGCATAATTCTTACTGTTCTCTTATATTTACTTAATGTTGTGCTCCCTCTCACCATCAAATTAACTTTAAGCTACATAAGTTTATCTTTAAGTCTCCTCCTGATAAATACTACTCTTTCAAACCAACCTTATCTCCCAACATTCCACAAGGGCATGAATACCAGAAGTCAGGATCATTGAGGATCTGTCAGATTCACTGGGAACTCCAAAGGAATTTGTAATTAAGACCACACTACCATTTAATAGCTTCATTGTTGGTTTAATCTATCAACTAAATTGACAATCCATGTCTTTTAGATATTCCATCTCAAACAAGGCACATAGGTAAGCTTTCATATACTTTTGTACATGCCCTTGACCTGTCATTTTGTGATATTGAAAACATAGTTTTCTCTACTGTAAATGTGAGTTCTAACACCCAAGGCTGTTGTAGGGCTTATCTCTATACATAAAAGGCTAATATGCTACGTGTCCCTCTGACTGGTTGCTATGACACGTACTGACCACCAGAGGGCAGACGCTCAACGCAGGAGCTGCTAAGCTGCAGTGACTTGGCAGCAGCGGTTCTCTGGTGAGGCACCCCGAAACCGGAGAAGAGGGAGCCTGATTCCTCCTGGGGCCATGAGATTCCACCTTAGGCTGTGGGTGATGCTGTTGCTGGGGTACTGTTGGCCCTGAATCTGGTTTACTGCACACTTGGAGTTTGCATTCCATTCTCTGTATAATAGCCAACTTGACATCCCCCAAGGATCCCTCAGGGGATGTCAGAGAGCAGGTTTTGGCCTGATGCCTACAGGCCAGGCTGAGGGACCCCACCTGCTGGAGGGACCCTGCTCACTCTGCAGATGCCCTTCCAGCCAAGCCACGGCACCACCCCAGGTGTGGCTGGCTGGGAAGGGATGGGGGGAGGGAGGTTGGCTCCAGGGCGTGTCTGATCTGTCCCAATCTCACCCCACAGCCACCTTCTAATTAATTTCCTTTCAATGTGCACGAGTCTGTGCACCAGGTCACTACTTGTATTATGTGGTAAAAGTGATTTGAAAACTATAAAACAGCAAATAAAGATAAGATATGGTATTATCACTACAAAATGCGGAAACAAAAGTACTGAAGGATGGAATAACACTGCAATGCCTAAGAAGTTTTACATTAAATTGTGAAACAAAAGTGCCCAGATACAATGTCCTAAAAGCTGTTGACTTCTTTGGTGTGACTAATGCGAGGACATATGCCAAAGTGAGAACATAGTTTTATGTGGGAAAACACCCCTTCATTGTATTTCAACTTACCAGACATAGGGGAAAGAAAAATGGTAGAAAAAGTGAAACTGATAAGAGAGAATAAGAAACTCAGACTGTAACAAATTTAGTAAAATTGCTTCCTAGGATGAATTAAGTATTTAACAGCAGACATAAAGTTAGAAATAAGAAAAGATAGACAATGAACTTAATGAATGGAAATGGACAAAGAGAGTTATAACTAATGAAGTTGACCAGTGTCCTGGCAAAATATGCTAACATAATTTTCTTACTCATTTTCATGAGTAATTAAGTATTCAGTAAGAAAATAATTTGTAATGTGGTTCATGAACACAACTTCACTTTTTAAATATTTATGCAGATGATAGCCTCTTTAAAGGATTTTGTATCTTTTCTTTTGAGACTTTTCTGTTTTTAAGCTCCACTTCTGTTTTGGTTTTGTTTTTAGAATATACTTTATTGACTTTTTACTGAGAGGAAGGGAAAGGGACAGAGAATTAGAAACATCAATGAGCCAAAACTGGTTTGGCTCAGTGGATAGAGCTTCAGCCTGCGGACTGAAAGGCCCCAGGTTTGTTCTGGTCAGGGGCATGTAACTTGGTTGTGGGCACATCCCCAGTAGGGGGTGTGCAGGAGGCAGCTGGTCAATGTTTCTCTCTCATTGATGTTTCCAACTCTCTATCCCTCTCTTTTCCTCTCTGTAAAAAATCTCTAAAATATGTATTTTTAAAAATAGATGAGAGAGAATCATCGATCAGCCATCTCCTGCACACACCCCTTGGGGATGTACCCGCAACCAAAGTACATGCCCCTGACCGGAACCAAACCTGGGACCCTTCAGTTTGCAGGCCGACACTCTATCCACTCAGCCAAACCAGGCAGGGCTCTTCTTCCATCATGCTCTCAACTTGTACTCATCCTGTCAGCTAAAGAATTAAAAATATAATTGTTTTTTGAATATATGTTAAAATATAAAAGAAGTGTAAAAACATCACAAATTAAATTTTTTTCTGGTATTTTTCTTCCAAACTGTATAATCATCTGTTACAATTAAAGACAACATATATGAATTTTAATTATTACTTAAGTTTATAATTATAAAATTTTTATTTATTTTTAAAAATACATTTTATTGATTTTGTACAGAGAGGAAGGGAGAGAGTTAGAAACATTGATGAGAGACAAACATCAATCAGCTGCTCCCCCCCTCCCCTGCACCCCCCCGACTGGGGATGTGCGCACCAACCAAGGTACATGCCCTAGACTGGAATCTTACCTGGGACCATTGACCCAAACCAGTTAGGGCAATTTTAAAGTTTTTAAACTTAATTTTTGAAAATTTAATGAAACCTATTAAATATATTCATGAAAATTAAACTAACTGCAATTCCAGTATAATATGTCCATTTTACTACTAATGTAAAGTCTGCATCACACTTCATATATGTTTTGTCTATACTTACATATACACACATTTAAGAATAAAAGTTTCAGTATTGCCTGGCTGGCATAGCTCAGTGGTTGAGCATCAATCTATGAACTAGAAGGTCACGGCACATTCCCGTGTTTTGGGCTCCATCCCCAGTATGGGGTGGGTGTGCAGGAGGCAGCCAATCAATGATTTTCTCTCATCATTGATGTTCCTATTTCTCCCTCTCTAAATTAAAAAAAAAAATTACAAATGATTATTGTATCAGAATTTTATAGACTCTTAAGAGATTTTAATATAATATCAAATATATAATATCCACTTAATAATAGCAACATATGCCTACAAATACAGCATAACTATTTCCTTAATTGCCAAAGCTTCCCATACAATTAAAACATATCAAATGGCCTAATTAGTTCAAAACCTCTGTCTTTCAAGGAGGAAAAAAAATTCTTGAGATGCTTCAGGGGCCTCTTGGGACAACCCAAAGCCATTTCTGGGTTAAGAAGGTCTCCTGATAGAACCCAAGATGGCGGCATAGGCAAACACACCTGCACTTCGGCCGTGCACAACAATTTCAAAACAATTAAAAGACAAAACGTCTATCACCCAGAGCCAAAGGAGGGCTGGTTGAGTGGAAGTTATACAACCAGGTGGAAAGAGAGGGGAGCATTCAGTGCACAAAAGCTGAAAAACTGAGGTATGGGGGCATGTGATACGGGCTGGCATTGCTTTCTTCAATCCGAAGGGGAGATGCTCGAGACCCAAACTCCTATAGGGAGAAGTTGGACTGTCTGCCGTCAGGTCGGAAAGTGAGGGTGGCTGTCTTGCAGAACTGCATGCAAGAATAATTATTTGCTTCACTGGGGTGAGACGAGGGGACACAGCCAGAGGTGCCGGAGGGCTCAGGGCCAGACATTGCTGTTTGCCACGCCCTGGCCTAGTGGTGCCCTGAGACTCCACCCCGCACAATCTACAAACACACCCAAGCTCCAAGCAGAGGCTTTTGCATATGAATGGCCTTCACTATCACCGATTAACCTAGCAAATTTGCAAACCTGTTCAGACAGCTCCATAATCTACAAATCCCAAGCAGGTAAGAGAGGACCATAGTTCTTGCTTTAGCTCCTGCAGGGTGACCTCAGACAGTAGCTGACCTGCACCCCATTGGAGATCCTGAAGCCAGTGTACCTAGTGGTCAGTGTGAGACACAGATTTCAACTCCTCATATCCATAACTGACACAGTCAAGAGGCAGACTCAGTAAGCACCAAAGCCCCACTGAAACAAGTCCTGCACCATAAGCGTGTCTCCAGTAGAGGAGTTCTTCCATTATAAACACAGCAGGCCCCCATAGCCAATTGGCCTAGAGGTCGATTCCTCCCAGTGTACCAACAACAACCAAGACTTAACTATACCAAGACTTTGCTCAGCCCACAAAGGGGTGTACCAAGACTGTCCATCTCAGGTGATTAGGGAGGCTGAGCTACTGGCCCCTGTGGGTCACCTACCACACAAAGCCACTCCATCAACACAGGGAAGCAGCCAAAATGTGGAGACACAGAAGCATGTCACAAAAGGAGGCAATGGAGGAAATCAACGGGACGACATGGAGTTCAGGACCACATTTACAAGGTTACTCAAGAATCCTCTAAAAACTCCTGAGAAACTTGATGAGACCTTCAAGGGCCTTAATGAGAATGCCAAAAAATGGAAAAAGACCAGTCAGAAATTAAAAATACACTGTCTGAAATAAAGGATTTACAGAAACTCAACTGTTGATCAACGTACCCCAAGAATCAAAACAAAGATCTGAAATATGAGGAAACAAAAAACACCCAACCAGAAAAACAAAAAGAAAAAAGGATAAAAAAATATGAAAATAATGTAAGGAGCTTCTAGGACAACTTTAAGGGTACCAACATCTGAATTTTTTGGGGTGCTAGAAGAAAAGAGAGAGAAAAATATTAAAAACCTATTAGAAGAAATAACGACACAAAACTTTCCCCACCTGGTAAAAGAAATAGACTTACACGTTCAGGAAGCGCATAGAACCCCAAACAAGAGGAATCCAAAGAGGACCACACCAAGACACATCATAATTAAAATGCCAAGGGCAAAAGACAAAAAGAGAATCTTGAAAGCAGCAAGAGAAAATAGTTACTTACAAGGGAGTACCCATATGAATGTCAGCTGATTTCTCAACAGAAAATATGCAGGCCAGAAGGGAGTGGCAAGAAATATTCAAAATGATGAACAGCAAGAACCTACGGGCAGTTGGATCTCCCTCTCACAATCCAGGACTGCTGGTTCCAGCCACTCCCCTGCCTGCCTGATTGCCCCTAACCACTCTGCCTGCCAGCCTTCTCACCTCCAACTGCTTCCTGCCACCGGCCTGCTCACCCCCAAATGCCCCTCATGCCAGCCTGCTCACCCTCAACTGCCCCCTCCCACTGGCCTGTTCAGCCTCACCTTCCCTCCCCACTGGCCTGCTCATCCCCAACTGCCCCCCTACTGGACTGCTCACTCCAAACTGCACCCTTTGCTGTCCTGCTCACCCCCAACCGGTCTGCTTACCCCCAACAGCCCTGCCCCCCACCAGCCTGATCACCCACAACTGCTGTCCCATCCTGGCCTGATAACCCCCTGGCAACCCAAGTTCCCAGCCCCTCCTTTTTTTTTTTTTTTTTTTTTTTTTTTTTTAGCTACTTCTTGAAAGGTGGCTAGGGCCAGCTGGAAGCAAGTATCTGGGATTTATTTATCTTCTATAATTGAAACTTTGTAGCCTTGAGCAGAGGCTAGGGCTGGCCAGGGCAGGTAGGAAGCTTGGCTTCCTCCTTTGCTGGGACAACCCAAGCCTCCTGGTCATTCCAGCTCATTGGCTGCTGCCATCTTGGTTGGGTTAATTTGCATACTCTCTCCTGATTGGCTGGTGGACCTGGCTTGTGGGTGTAGCAGAGTGATGGTCAATTTGCATGTTTCTTTTTTATTAGTGTAGATTTTAAGTTTGCCATAGGACATTATAAACAGTTATGCTCTGGAACAACCCCTGATGTATCATGAAGTGGGTAGAGCATCTGAATAAAGGGCAGCTTTAAAATCCTGATGTTACATTATGAAGCCTTTTCATGTCTCAGTAAACAGAGCTTCAATTTCAGTCACCCAAGGCAAGGACTCCCAAGAAG